>NW_004624730.1:51902586-51962916 GCF_000247695.1 Heterocephalus glaber | reverse complement strand
GGAGGGGGTGAAGGGAGGGCAAGGGAAGGGGAAAAAAATAAGAACCAAGAGACTCATGTAATGGTACAAGATCTCAATGATGAATATAACTGTATTTTATACCTAAAATGTACCAATAAAGTTAATGGGGGAAAAAAAAGAAATGTTATTTTACCTTACAATAATCATGTAATCTTAGAACCAGATGAATACCTGAATGGTTACACTAGTCAGTAGCTTTTAAACAGTCTCGCTCATATGACTGTAAAATAGTATTTCAAAGACTATGTCACTTTGTATATTTAGTATTTAAAAAGTTTTCCTCAACAATTTAACATTGGAAAAGTGTAATTTACAACATACTGTAAATATTACCATTTAAAAATAATTTTTATAACTCGTGGTATTTGCACATAATTGATTCTAAAGTTTATATCAATTTAATACCTAGTGTACTATATTATAAAATAAAATGAATCAGGACTCTACACAAATAAAATACTTTACATTGTTTTTTTTTCTTGTTGAACTTTCATTTTACTTCTCCTCTACTTTAATGGAATAATTTTTATTTTTGAGATTCCTCTATGGACATTTCCTTAAAATTTTGTGCAAATAAAATTTATATGTAAGTAGAATTAAATATAAAATATTTCTAGGACTATGAGAAGCTATATTTTTTATGAAAAACTCTTGATTAAAAATATATAGATTGGATAGCTATTAAATATAAAAATAAAAAAGTATTAGAAATTGGTATGTTAATTAGGTAGATTTCCTTTGTGTTCCAAATGTTTCTTAGATTCACAGATGAATTTTTATTGCTATAAAATAGCATTAAACATAAGTTTTATTCTTAGTTTGTAGGTATTAGATGTCAGAAAACTCATTCACTTAAATAATTAAAGAGAAATAAAATTTTGTTACAGAAATGTCATTCACATCTTTGAACTCCTTCCAAGTTATACACCAAAAATCAGAGATCTATAATAAAAATTACTGTTAGTAATGATCTCAGCTGACAACTCTATTGATATTCTTTAATTTTGAAAAGATAGAACTGAAAGTTACCTGACTTAAAAGGGTTTTTTTTGGGGGGGTAGCGGGGATTGAACTTGGGTCCTTGCGCTTGCACAGCAGGCGGCGAAACCACTGAGCTAAATCCCCGGCCCTTAAAAGGGTTTTTTAACACAACCATTTTTTTTCTTTCTTCAAAATAATCACCAATACTAAAAAAAAAAAAT
Source organism: Heterocephalus glaber (assembly GCF_000247695.1). Next base: position 51,961,693 of record NW_004624730.1, on the reverse strand, counting down.
TTGTTTAGTGGTCTGAGGATCTTTTGGTTTCAATTTATTTTTCTGATTGATTTCATGAGATATGAGAGGTAGAGCATATTATACATTACTCAGAAAACTAAATTTATTTCCTCACAATTGCATCATTTTGAAAGATGTTTGAAGCTCTGGGATCAGTAAACTCTAGAAAATTAGAGATGTATGTCTTTCTTCATGAAGTTCCTTCTTAAAAAAGAAGAAAGAAGCAGTGTGACATTTCCATGGCAGATACATGCTCCAGCACATTCACTTTAGGGTAGAGTATGTGTGACCAGTAGTTTCTTTAGAAGTGTTGATCGGATAATTCTGTTGAAGGATAAGAAATTTATCACTTTAGCTGGAAAACTAACTACAATTACCATCCCACAGGACCTTTTTACTGAAGAATCCAAACCTTACTGCCTTTCTCACAGACCCTAGTTAACTGACTTTGTCCCATTTCTCTACCTCCTCTTTCAGTTTCACTTCTAAGGTTCATGGAGTTAGTTAAAGTTTGGAAATATTGGATTATATCATCTTTTCCATCTTTTGGCTTTCCAGGGCAAACAGCTGAAAAATAGCAAAATGTCATAAGAAATCATGATAACAATGACAATGATGAGGATAAAAATTATATCAAATTTGTGTGCCAGTCCCTTTAGAAAGTCTTTTCATTACATTAACATTTGTAAATCTCAGAACAGCCTAACGATTTGGACGTGTCACTCTCCTCATTTTACAGATGAGGAAACTAAGAAATAAACACATTAATCAAATTATTCATAGTATTTTACTAAAAGCAATCTGTCTGTTATGACTATTCACCTATTGTTGCCCCTTAAAAAATCATCCTATTAGTCAGTGAAATTTGTTTCCAAAGCAGATAGACAGCATTTAAAAGAAGGCAATGTGATTAGGTGTTGCCAACAAAGAACTTTCAGATTATTTTTTGGTATTGCTCCTACCAAAAATCTGCCTTCATCTTTATTTTGTGAAGAAATCGCAATTCTTAAAGTGTGTGTATATAAATAAACCAACTAGGAGAAATCCAGCCAAAGTCCACTTTGGATAAATTTTATATAATTCTATGAGAAGATGAAAATTTTATAAACATGACATTTAATACATTTGCTTTCTTAGGAAAACTTTCCTATTTAGAATGCAAACAATATGTTTGGATACATGAAGAGAAATATATTTTTTAATTTTTGAGCTGTAGTTTTCAAGAAATTGACATTATATATGAAAATTTGTTGATAATTAGCCATTAATTTGTGAATTGATTGGTCTTAATATTATGTGATAGTTGTAAGACAATCAATTTTCTTGATAATTTTATTTAGACTATATTTTCTCAATGTTTACATGAACATTAAAATAGTTAAAATTTATTAAAATAAAATTATTTTGTAATTATGATTTCAGAGTTGTTAGAGAAATACATATAGATCTTTAACATTTATATAGCATTTTTATTTTGAAAGTACTATTACATACATGAAGAACATTACAGAATATAGTGAATGAAAGTGCTTCTATAATTATGATAAGAAATCTTTGGAAATTACTCTTAGCACTGAAAGAGATTAATTTTGTGATATTAGATTTCACTTATGCAAGTCCTTGTTTCTCTTAAATACCTGACTACCTGAAACAGCTCTGAAAATCTGTAGAATATGACTTGTAAGATATTTACTGGAAAGAATTTTTTCTTGTTCATTTGCCTTTTTGTTATGTTGTAAAGGGGTAATATCCATAAACAAAACCAACCATAATTAAAATAATTAGATTAAAAATATATATGCCACCATGATAGGGTATATTATGTGAAAGTAAATATGAATAAGCCATTGCTATAAAATACAGCTTTGTATTTTTTTTCATTTTTGTTAAAGTAAATCATATTATTTTTTACTAAATTTAAATACTCATAGTTTATCTTAAAAGGAATACAGTGAGAAATCAAAAGGAAAGTGACAACTGCACAAAATGAAAATTTAAAATATATAAAATTTAGGATACTGCATACCTAATTCTATTCAATAGTTATGAAAATGATAACATTTTTCAAAAGACACTGCTTTATGCAGATAGCACAACAAACCCAAATTCCTGTGATGGCCAAGATGCTAACCCTTGGGCAACATTATGTTTGGCTACATGAAGGGATCTGGGGTATCTATTCTGATGAAAGTTAGCTACTAGTCCAAGACAGGTTAATGTTGCCACACTTCATGTTGTTCAAGGGAAGACAGAAATGTGCAATGTTTTTTAGTGCAAAATCTGCCACCTTTTCAATATTGGCCATTAACTCAGTCAATTTTTAACATACATTGGTAGCTTAACTTCAAGACGGCTACCATGGATTCCTTGTACCTTACACACACATACCACTCTGCCAAGGAGCATTGGCACAGGTGACATTATGTTGACAGTAGACATGTCTTATAGCAAAGCCACAGCCAACTGCACAGGCATGCTTAGAGGGGCCTTGAGCTTAGTTTAATGCCAGAGTCTCACTGTCTTGACATTTTTAATAATTTTGCAGGAGTTGGCCCCAAACTTTTCTTTTGCACTGGGCTTCACAAATTACATAAGTGACCTGAAGATAACTAATACGATGCTTTCTCATTTTTATTGAGAATTCTGGGCTACCTGTCTGCAAAACATGGTTTCATAGAGGAACACAGAGACAGCATGTGAGTTAAAAAGGCATTTTGTTTGTTAAACCCAGTAAAGGCTTGAAACAAGATGAAGCAGATGCCATATAACTGAAATCGCAAGACACCTAAGTGAGGGCAATCTACTTAGGCCCAGTTGACAATAAAAGCAGAAATGAGCTCAAAGCTAAATTGCTTTAAACCATGATATTTTGGGTGCGTTTGTGACTCAGGAAGTATGGAAGTGGTGTGTGGAACAGGCTGTATGTTGATGATATAAACATGGGTCTATGGCTCTCACGTTTGTGACTTCTGGTTCATTGGCTTTTGGTACATATATATTAGCCCACTGATCACCAAGTTGATCAGCTACCTAGAAGTTTTCATCAAAATATAATTTTATTTGGGTATTTAAAATGATTTTAGCTTAATTATATTCTTTGTAGTATAGGAAGAGTTCAGACACTTGGTTTTATTTTTCTCAGATGGAGACTAAAACACTTACATGTAATTTAGATTTACTTGTCAATTGATATATATTTCTTTAGTACACATTACCAAGTCAAAGTTTCTTTGTTTTTCTTTTAAATACAAAATTATAATTGAAATAATTGCTTCATTATTGAGTTACCCCACACACCTTTCATAAACATATGCCTAATTTCCCTGCATTCCCAATTCCTAAAAAACTATCTACCACTATCACAATTTTTCAGGGAACAATTTCCTCAAACCTATGGCCATTCAGTAATCATTGAAGAAAACAAGTTCTCTTTAAAAAAGAAAAAAACAAGTTCTTTTGTAAAAAACCAAGTTCTCTTAAATGGTTCTCTTCAATTTTTTTGTCTTGTAGTAAACACGGAGGTAAAAGTATATTGCTTAAATACATTCACATTTTTCTCTCACATTAGTATACTGACAAATACATATATTTGCCTGTTCTTTCTATTTGAAGTTCAAGGGAATTTGGTTAATGAACATTGAACAAAGACAGAAGAGTCAAATATTTAGTTCTTTATACAATTTGATCTTTATTCTAATTCAGAAAGAAAATCTATCTCTACATTTCTTTCTAAAGATTTCTGGTTGTATTAGCACGGATCGATGTAGCTCTTTTTTAAAAAAACATAATGTATTAAAATATTAAGCAATAAATTTAGCAAATAATTAAGGAAGACCACCACCTTTACTGAAAGATGCTGGATAAGAATCTGAATGTGTAGCAAGAGGACCTGGTGTTGCAGGCTTATATTCCAGCACACTGGGAGGCTGAGACAGGAGGATCACAAGCTTGAGCCCAGTGTGGACAACTAAGTGATTTAGGGAAATCTTATCTTAAAATGAAAAGGGTTGGAAATGTAGCTCAGTGAAAGGGCCCTGTATTTAATCCTCAGTACCAGAAAAAAAAAAGGACATATCTGTTCAGACCCTGCTTTTGGGGCTTCTGCCACTATTAATATAATATATTCAGAATGGCATGGGGAAAATATTCTCCTTAGAAAATGAGTAGCAAGTAGGTACAGGCCTGCCCTACAGGGTATGGCTCTGTTTCAGTCAATCAAGTGATTCAAATAATCTCAAGTAATACATTTAGCAGTGATGAGCATCATTTAATTCTTCCCAATGTCAATTTCTGATAATTGTAGTATCAAAGTTGTTATATACAAAAGAAAGAACATCCTGAGAAAAATACACACCAGTTGCCAAGTGTTCAGTTCCGTTTTCTAGTTTTGACACTCATTCTCTGTATGATTTAGGACAGGTCACAGCACACATACATTTTAATTGCTTCCTTCTGTAAGCATAATACAATTCTGTTGGGAAAATGTCTTGATAATCTCTTAAGTAAAGTGAGAATTCATATTTGTAAGTTCAATTAAATTTGAGTTGAGAAATGATTATTTTCCTAGTGTAAAATAAATGAGATTCGATCACATTCAAAACAAAAGAAATGAAGCTTTAGACAAATTAAACAAATCCATTCTGATTTCTCTAAATGCATTCTTGTGATCAAGTGAATTTGAACATGAAAAAAAATTACTGCATCTAAAACAAGTTTACCAGAGTCAACTGCATTATTTTCTTTTGTATATACATTAAATATCAAATTGAAATGAAATCTATTGCTGTGAACTCCACTAGAATTTCAAGACGCTTTGGAGGATTCAACTCATTTAAATTCTCAAAATTTAAAGGCATCTTAAAAAGTAAGTTGGAAAAGTGAGTCAACAAAAGACCTTGAAATTGAAACACGTCAGCTGCTTTCCAATTCAGTTTTATATTGTGTTCCTTGAATTTAGAATTCAATATTGGAGACAATCGGCTTCTAATTTTAAACTTGTTTATGTATTTGTCAGCTAGCTAGCTATAAGGTTCTGGGACAGTGATTTTTAACATTTCTTCCCCTATTCCCTTCTCTTTCTCTCTATATCAAAACAAGCTAAGAGCACAAAAGCTTTGATTGTCAGAGGCTGGGAGGCTGAAGCAGGTATGTCTTCTCCTACTGATCCTTCCTTCTTCTTTCACCAGTGAATCCAAAGTGAAGCTGTTAAGTGGACTTTTGACTTGGTCAGGTTTATTCCAGATTCTTTATTCTACCTCTAGTAGGATGGCTTTGACAAATTGTCTTAATTGTATTGTTTCCTCTTGCGAAGTGTAGATAAATCAAGCTACCTAATAAAATGGGTGTTACTCATACAGTTTAATAAAATCATGTAAATTATACTGTATAGATTCTATCACATGGTAAAAATCTAGTAAAAACTTCTGGTTCTATATGCTCTTCAAAACATGTTTACAAAATGTGAACGTTAAATTTGAATCATTCCCTTAATGTGTTCATTATGGTCTTGAGGATACAAATAACTTGTCTGCGCAGATCCTCTGCAGTAGACAAAAAAATGGCTTCCAAATAGTGTTCATGTTTCAATCCACAGAATAATGAATATGTCACTGTTACTTCGTGGAAGAAATTTTACTGATGTTCACAAGTTAAGAATCTTGAGATGATGATATTATTCTGGATCAGGCAATGTAAGCACAAGAGTCTGCAGAACAAATGCAGGGAAGTGGAACAGGGAAAATGAGAGAAGGAGAGGTAATAACTGAAGGGAGAGAAAATAAGATTTGGAGATGCCGGGCTGATGGAAGAAGCCATGAGCTAAGGAATGCTGGTAGTCTTCAGAAGACTAAAGACAGAAAAGGTAAGACAGGACATCTCCACCAAGAGCCCAAGTAATGAATGCTACCCAGGACGTACATTGGGTTTAGGACTTCTCACTTTCAGAGCTGGTAAATTGTTACAGCACCATTGGGAAGCTGATACAGTCAGTGAAGACAGGAATAGACCAGGAGAGCCTACCACCTCATATAGTTTAACATTCTGGAATGAGAGGTAGGTGTTCATAATGTATTTTAAAGATAAGGGACTGAATTTATAAATTTAAGCTGCAAAACAGACAAACCAAAAACAAGTGAAAGGATTTAAATCATAATCTGTTGACTTAAAATCATATGCCATTCACCAAAGATAAAGTGGGATATGACATAGGACACACACACACACACACACACACACACACTTACACAGACACAGTGAGACGAAGAGGTTGGCTTATTAGAATTCTACCCTGTCCTTGCTGACTTCAGAAGACAGTATGCTCTATGTTAGATATGAGGTTTGTCAGTCAGATGGAGACAGTCAAGCCCTACGTCTACTGATGGCCAATTTCTGAAGAATGCATGCCTTATTTTTGGCTTGCAAGTCTTCAACACTAGTGTACTCAGATCTGTATTTTGGTCAGGGCTTAGAAAAATATCTGAGGTAAAAATGATATGTTTACTTTTGATATTTTACAGAAAATCTGATTTTGTATTCAAAATATTTTAATCTTGCTTTTTTCTTACAAAGTGAACCTGGGCATGGTGGTATGTGCCTGTAATTCCTGCACACTTGGAAGGTGAGGCAGAAGGATCTCAAATTCAAGCTTAGCCTTGGCAACTTAGACTCTTAATGAGATCCTACTCCAAAATAAAAAATATAAAGAGGGGGCTAGGAACATAGCTTAGTGCAAAGGCAGTGGATTCAAAGTCCAGTATTGGAAAAAAGTCAAATATTAATATCTGTTTGAAAAATTAAAATAAAACTAAACTAAGATTTAATGAATATTGATTTTTTCTGGTGCTGCTCCAGCAACTATCAGCAACTATATTTTATATGCATTACTGTTCTCATTATCACAAAAGAAGTAATTAAGATTTATCAAATTTGTCTATAATTATAGTCAATTTAATTTTAGGTACGATTTAATCTAATAATCATGATAAAACATAAATCCAAAATCCAGGAAATTACTCTTAGAGTATTCCTCTGTGATCACATCCATGAATTTCCTCCTTATACAGTGAAGCAATATCAGATTTATCACACTAGATCTTTAAGTTTATCATTGTATTCTGTTATGTGAATTGTCGAGCTTCCTTTTAGACTGATTTAGGTTTCTTGATAGAACTATTTTTGATATAATAGATATCTTTTTTATACATCATTCTTTCTTAAGTAGTTTTAGAAATCAGTTTATTTTACTTAAAAAAACAAACAACAGCCAAATTGACGCAAAGCAAATTTGATTTTCTTCTCTCTACTTCTTTTGACAATTTGGTACAATCACTGGAAACATCCAGAAAATTTGATTTTCTCTTATTTTCAAAAATCTATGCTGTTTAAAGCATTCATATTTGTCCTCATTACTCACCATGAGCCAGGGTTTCCTCGACTTCTCAATACTAGGATGTCTTAATAGTTTAGAACAGGCATATTCCAGTCTGGTCAGACTTAAGCACTTATATGCACTCATCTCTACTTGTTATACATTTTGCATATTCTTCCCTAAAATGTGTATCCCCTCAGATACTTTAATAAGTAAAAATTTCATTAAAAAGCCATTCCATTGAAATTGACCAAAAATCATCATATGGCTTTAACAAAGTTCTTATGTCACTATTATGATAACATTTATAAAGAGTTTTACATGTAGGCAATTAGTTGATAACTAAATATAATTAGATTGTATTGCAATTATGTGCCTATCCTAGATTAAACTAGAGCATATTTTTTTCTTGTCCCCAATCTTACTGGTCTTACAGTGATCAATAATTGAACAAGTGAATAATGAAAATATTTACAGCATGTGTTTGATCAGTTGTGCTTTGAGCTCCATACAACATTACGGGTCATTCATTATTCTCAGCAATAGTGGGGTGGCTGAGGGTCAACAGGCTCAAGCTGCTCAATATGTGATGACCACAGTAACAAATAATAATCACACTAAATTCGGTGTGCTACATGCTAACACCTTCTAGATTAATGTGTATATCTGTTCTTATTCACACAAGGAACCTTAGATTAAGTGGAAGTGAATCATCACTTAAATTTTACAGATATGAAAACTGAGACTTGAAGGAGTAAAACAAGCACAGGATGATTCATACTGTAAGAGGCAAGGCCTGCGTGGAGCTTTCTATTAACGTCCATGATGTAAATCCTGCTGCCCTTCTTTCAAAATCGTGACTCAGCCAAAACAAAAAAAAAGGACATTATAATCCAAAAAAGAAATAAACAAATGTAAGAATATCTACTACAGGCTTGAATTCTGAGTACTGCTAACCTGAAAAACAAAAGTACATAGGCCTTGGCAGAAAAAATAAACAAAAACAAAAACACATATGCACCGTGATTCTTGAGAAACAAAAACAAAAAACTAAAAGGCTACTCAGAACCTGAATCTGAATGGAGGAGTAGCAGATGACAAGAAGAACCACACGACAGCTTCTAAAAGTGCAGGTTGCCATAGCTATTTCTAGCAGCTTTCCTACAATGCACAACAGTATCTGCATGACTTAACTGAGGAAATCAGCCTTCTTCACCTGATCACTTTTAATAGATTATAAAACCAATGATGAAAATAATTCTAGAAGTTCCTTGATTGGTTGTTAAGTTAAAGAATCCCTTTGTAGAAAGGTATAATGTTTTTTCCTCCTTGAATGCTCTTGGAAAAGATTGAAAAGCTCAATTGGATATTATTCAATAGCAATAATTTTCCTGTCTTCAGATAAAGACTACTGATCCATCAAGAGTAAATGATATTTTAATGTGAATTTGTTTTACCTTGACATCCCTATAGACAGTTATGTTTGAAAATGAATTAATTAATCATGTCTTCCATATGCAAAGTTGCTAGTTATTCTTGAGATATGTCATAAAATGAATTTTTTTCCAATAGAAAATAGATTTCCATTAATTTGTTCACATACTTTTACAAAACACGCCTTGAGATTAGAAGAATGCATTTAAAAATTGGCAGGCTGGGGTTAGAAGTACAATCTATACTTGTGGAATGCAGTCAGATTAGCCAGGCCCCGCAAAATTCATGCCTGTGATCTTCACCTTATTAATAGAGCACTCAAAGCAACTAAATGTAGGTCAATGTCAAGTTGAAAGTGAAAACATTTTAAAGAGAGTCAAAATTAATGCTATTAGTAGTTGCAATGGTTATTTTAAAGGACACAAAATTTTGTCATTCAAAATAAAAATCAGTGGCATATCATTTAATAAACATTACCACACAAAGTATGTCACTCTGTTAAATTCAAAACCAATAAATCTTAAAGTTATCAACTTGAGAAACATTGGTCTCTAGAGCTGACCTAGCATGAGTGTTTAGGGCTTATATTAAGAACTCAAATTGTTAATCCACTCATTCTGGTGACTGTGTTGTCATTAATTCATGTTTGCTTTAGTCTCTTCCTGCCTCTGTCTCCACGCCTCTGTGCTTTCACTTGTACATAGCAACCCAATCACCACTTCTCTATTTTGTACTTCTCCCAGAGTACGGAAGGAGACTGAAAGTACAAAGACAAGGTATGAAGGTACAATGCTACATATAATATGTGTGTGTCTATGTGAGTGTGTATCCTGTGTATTTTCTACTCTTCAATTTCCATATTGCAGTAGTCCCCATACTTCACTGTCTCTGGGGAAGTATAAGGCAGAGCCTGTAAGTCTTGCTGGTGTTTGTTTCACAAACTTCTACCCCCTTGCAAGACAAGCAAAGGGAATGGAAGACTTGAAGTGGAGCAGAGGCACCTCTCAGATTAAAATATGATTTCCCCACATATTTGGGGGAAGGGTAATGTCTGTAGCTGAAACAGCAAGAAGTGAGTCACATGTAACAGAGTGATGGAAACTCAAAGAGATGGCTCTTGAGGTGCCTATGGAGGCAGAACCACATTCCAAAGATTTCACACATGTGTCATAAGGAAGAACAGAGCTACCAGACTTAACCAGGCCACTTTAGTTTGTTGATGAGAATACGGCAACAGCCACACTTGAATGGATACGCTTTTTCCCTTGCAGTAAAATGACAGTATCATATGATTTGGCCTTAGAAAGGGGACCCTGACAATGATTAGACAAAATTTCCACTAAGATCAGTAGGATGGGGTATCAGTCTATATTTTTAATCTTTTTCAGTATGTATTTTTTTTCTGCTTTGAGGGAGTTGACAATAAAATTTAACAGAGACTATTTATGTAAATTAAGAATTGCATCATGGTTAGAAGCAGAGAGGTTGAGATAAGTATAATGCATTAAAGGATGAAACATTTTTCTCTGGCTGTTACTGAGTTCTTTTACTTCACATACTTTTGGCGTGAGGTGAAATGTGGCCTATCCTTGCCAGAGTAGATAACAGTACCTGGACACTAGCAGGTGTAGTTAGAATTTTGAGAGAGGAAAACATGTCAGCATTCACTGCAAGACTTACCTGGCTGCCTCTGTCAATACTTTCTTATCGGTCTTCCTCACTCCTTCCTAAACTGTCAGCACTAAACCTACTGTCCACTGCTACTTCAAAAATCTCTGCCAGAAAATCATGTCTCTCAGCTCCTGCAGTCATTATTTCCAGGTCAGAATGAATTTTTTGCCCTATCCAAAAAAAACCATGAGTTGGAGTTATATGTTCCCATACGCCAGGGTGTTTAAAGGTCTAAATCCTAAATTTGAATGAAAATTGATTCTAAATGTTAGCCATGCCTTTTAATCAACCTCACAAATTGCTTATACTCTTCTGCTTTTCTTCAATTCACTCTCCACTTGGTGTATAAACTGGAACTCTTTCACACATGAATTCTCTCTTATAGATTCTTTGCTTTGTCTTACTTGAGGCAACACCACTCAGGGGACATAAAAGAAATGCATACAAGTGTTAAGAGAGCTGCTTCTGAGTTCACTTTGCCTCTGCTCTCAAGTCCATTGGGTGAGAGGGTATTTTAAGAGAAAGGGAAGAGGGGGCTAAAAGATTCACTCTAGTAGTTGACCTTTGCTTGAGGCTGTTCAAGCCAACGTCCACACCCTTTTCTTTCTTTTGTTTAATGGAAAAGGCACTGTTCTATATTAATACAGTAATTAAATGCAGTCATATTACCTACATTATTTTTATTAGGCAAATACCTTCACAGACATGTATATTTTATATAATCTTTGCATATTATGAAGTCCATAATTTTACTTCCAATATTTGTAATACTGTTATTTTCCCATAGCAAATAATTTCCCTCATAAATCATATTTTTGAATCAAAGTATTAAGCAACTACATCATAATGATGTCAATACATCTCATTTACAGGTGTGGAATTTCCCAACTCATATTTCTAGTCTTAGACTTATAGATTACTTGCAAGATATTTGCTTTACAGATGATGTTGCACTAAGTATCACATAGAAAGCTCTGTTGGATACATGGGGCATATATCAGGCCTTTAGCACACATGATTTATAAGGCTCCCAATCATTGTTCAGGGTTGACACTCTCAAATCTGTTTTACAAATTGGGAAACTTGAGGCATCTAGAAGTAAAATATTTCCCCAAGGGCACTCAGTAAGCAAGTAGCAGAGCCAGCATTTGAAATTCATAACTGTGTGTCTCCAAATCCCACTCTTTCTCCCCTATGTCATAGAACTATTTCTTTAGTATAATTTCCCCAAGATAAAATCCAGAGAGTAGAATTGTTGAATCAAAGAGTGTGACTGTCTCTATAGCCCTTGTTACTTACCCATCAATGAAAGTAACAGTGAAAAGAAGACAAGAAAAATTATGTGAAAACCTATTGTCTACCTTCCCTAAAGATCTCCTCCTCTTTCAGATCAGAAGCAAACACCGTCAGCCTCCTCTTTGAATAATTGAGAAAATTATAGGCAGGGAATTTTATTGCTGGCACATATTTCATGCAACCAGATTTCTTGTGATCTTATAAAAATATTAGAAAAATGCTGTACAAAATTTAGCACATTGTAAATAAAATATTATTATGATGATGAAAGATTTAAATATTTGTTTGCAACCCTACTGTCATAGATGGAGTTCTTAGTAAACAGAGGAACACATTTTTAATTTGTGAATAAATAAGGGGCCTTTGTATAACAAAAATTGGAGGGATCTCTTTAGCCAGAATGAAAATAAACGTCAAGGAGACAAAGGGATGCTTTCATGGTTTGAGATACACTATTATTATTATGCCTTTTCAACAACTATCAATGCTCTCTCTTCCTTTTCACTGCAAACAGTGGAACCTTTGCTGAACTGACAGTCAGTTCGAGCCAGTCAACAGAGACTGTTTTGGGTCACATGGCACCAAGAACCCTGTTTCCATCGCAACTGCACTATGATAAATTAGCCTGTCTCCTCTAAGTATTTGGTTTGCCTACATGCCCTAGAAGGTGCCGTTTTGATATTCTCCTTGACAGTTTTAAGCTAATCTCTGATTCAACCTTTCAGCAGGCTTGCTAACATTTACATATATTGAAGGAGAGAAAAAGGAAATTAATATTTTTGACTCATTAGATACACGTGTCAGTGTTTCTCAGTGATTAACACCCTTACAGAGTATTTTTGCATTCTCATAAAGTTTGATCATTGTTTTAGAAGCCATTTTATGTAAGATTAATATAGATTTATTTCACCTTTCAGATACTTACATATTACTGTCACTTAAAAATAGAGATAAACTACTAGATTTAGCAAAGGTTGAGAAAAAAATGTTAGCTATAAAATCACTGAAGCTTGTAATAACTTAAATAATTATTTCTCAAAAATTAGTGTTGTTATTGTTTGGGCAATTACTTTCTTAATATATTCTTTGTGGATATTATAATAAATTGTTTTATTTCTAACTATAGTGAATGGGAAGTTTTAAAAAAATTATTCTCTTGTATTTAAATTTAAGGAGATTCATAGACATTGGTTATGAAATACAATGAAATATATTACTTCAGGCAAGCTACATAAAAATCAATGAGTAATTGATATTTAACAATTATACAGATTGCTTTCAATCTGAAACATTTTTCATATAAATTTTCTTATCCGATGTACAATATCTCCTGTAGTTGTTATTGTACCCATTTTACAGATGAGGAAAAACATTTGAAGAAAATAGAAAATTGCCAAAATAGTGAAACTAAAATTGCTCAATTTAAAATCATGTCTCTTATTCCAAATAGAAGTTCTATTTGGTACATCAATTTTCTTTTCCCCAAGCAAGCACATAAAGATTTATATAATGTACACATTAGCTGAGAGCACTATATACTATTTATGAAAGTTTACTAATTTTGTAATCTTAAGAAGTTCAATAGAATGTATATGCTGAAGTTGCATGTAAATTTTATTCACTATTTAAAATCTAAATCAAAGTATATTGTTATGGTTTAAGAGTTTCAACGTGTTTCCCAAAGGCCAAGTACTGAAAGGCTTGGTCACCAGCCTGTGGCTCTGTTGGGAGGCTGTAGAACTTTTAGAAAGTGGGCATTAGAAAAAGGAAGTACAGTGGGGGTACACCCTTGAAGTAGCTGTTGGGATGCTGGTCCACTCCCCTATCCTTCACTTCCCAGTGGTCACTAGGTAAACAGGTTTCCTCTCTCACATGCTTCTGCCAAGTTATACTCTCTTGCTACAAGCCCAAAGCAACCAAATCAAGCAACAATAGATTGAATTCTGTGGAACCATGAGACAAAATAAATATTTTCTCAGTTATTTTGTTACAGCAATGAAAACCCCACTAATATGGATATTAAAGGTACAAACTTTATTAAGAATTACTACTTTATTATTCCTATTTTATGTTTCTGTGTTATAAGAAAAGAAGAGGTAAACGTGCTAGAATATAATAAAATGGAAGAAATTTCAAAAGTTAAAATTTCAGACTGAAAATGTCAGACAGGTTACGGGAATTGGTAATGCAGACTGATAACTAGTCTGCTGTAAGAGAAGATTGCATTTTCTTCTATGTCTTTCACAGGTTAGCTCATTCCCATGCTCCTCAAAGTATAGCCCATAGATAAGCAATCCAACTAGCTTCATCCAAAAGCCTGTTAGAAAGACAGAATCTGAAGCCCCATCTCTGCTCCAGTAATGCAGAATCTGCATTTTACAAGGGACCAAGGTGATTCATGTGTCCATTAGCATTTCAGAAGCACTTCATCTAGTGGTATGTTTGCCAGCAATTATTAGGAAGGAACAGAAAGAAACAGAGCACCCTGAGCTAATGGTTTCAGGTGCATGGAATCAAGGCTGCAAAGACTTCAGGGTATAACCCCAACAGGCCTAGTTTCACAAATCTCTTGCTCCTTGACCTACCAGTCTTCACTGTAAGCTATTTTGAAAGGAGGCTGGATACAGAGAACACATTCCTTGAAGAACCCACATTTAAATGTCAACACTGCAGTTGAAACAACACTGTAAATAATTAGCAACCATTAGCATATTCAGGTAAACAGGATATATTGTAGTGGAGACTGAATAAGTGAGTCTTGATTTGAGATTGTAAAGTCTAAGATCTCTGGGATCAATCTGTACCTGGCATAGAACACACACATACAGACAGACACACAGACACACAGACACACACACACACAGAAACGCACACATAAAAAAATTTCAATTTTGTTTCACAACAGTCTGGAACATGAGATGCTTCTGTTGAGAAATTCTGTGACAAAGAATGAACTGCAATGTAAGCCCCCATGAGCAGTTTATCAACAGCCTCTTACTTGATAGTCAAATCCAGGGTTAAACTGAAGTTTGCTTTGCTTTTCTCTTCCATATATCAAAACCATTTTCTAGGATTTTTCTTTATCTTAAGTAAAACTATTTCCTCTAATCAAATTTTATTTGCCTTGGGCCATTTATAAGGACTTGGCTTTGTGACCAGCTAATAAAATAAAATGCATATGCTAGTCAGTTCCTAAAAATGATAATATTAATCCTGGGAGATGATGTTCTAATACAAGTATGTGCCAGTAATGGAAGAATAATGCATTTCCCCATTCCACTCGTAGGAACAGATATTTTGTGATCATTAAGACAAATAAATGGTGATACTTGAGGCATTGAGTTTAAAGCTACTCATTGATGTTCTTATATTTTACTCTTTAAATAAATTAATAAAGGTAAAAAAAGTCTTTAACCTGCCAAGAACTCTCACTAAAATGTTTCAGCCAACCTTAAAATTATGTTAACAGAATTCAAAATAGAAGAAAAATAGTCATTGCACAATCCTACTATCTCAACAAGCCAAATCATTTTCACTTCCTTCTATTTCCTTGTCGTCATTTACAAGCAGTGTCTATTTTTCTTCTAAATATAATTTCAATAATGACATTAATTCTAATTGTTCTTGTCTTTGCCAGACTCACAAGAGTCTCACATATCTGTCACCAGTAGGTTATATCCTGCTTGATTTTAGAGCCAGATTTGCACTAAGCAGGCTTCAAAACCAGCATAGGCAGGTGGTGTTATATTGCTGGGTGTGAGATTATGAGGATATAAATTACTGATGCCCATTAAATATTCAGGCTTTTTAAAATCTCAAGTATAATAAATTACTTTTGAGCTCTTCTCATGTAGCTTTTTACTTATTTTGAATTTTTTAAAGATAATTTACCACAAGTGAATTTATGGCTTGGAAATGCAAACATTTTGTGTAGTTCTTTAAACATATTAGGCTAAGTATTTTCAAGACTTGTTTTTAACTCCATCATTGAAGGCTGGGATGGAGGAAATGATAAGTTGCAGAACCTTCCCAGGTGGTTCTAATGCACACTTCTGAATTGAGAACCATTGGATGCATATGATGTTTTCATTGCAATCTGATCAAGTGGGGTATTATCATTTAAATATTTTCTTATAACTTACTAGTTACAAAAAATCCCTTTTTATTCCCCAATTTTAGAAATTTAACTAAAATGTAATTGTCAATATTTCTATAGGAATTTTACTGTTTTCCTTTTATCTGTAGTAGGTTGGAGGTGAAAGAGAAAATTAAAACAATACTAAGATACACCTTCTCTATGATACTCTTTTCTTTCACAATCACTCTCAACCTTCTACATGAGACAAAAAGAGAGAAAAGACTCAGCCTGAAAACATAAATCTGATGAAATGGGCACATAGGGTACTTGTCCTTGACTCTAAAAAATTTCTCTGCAGCATCCTGAACTCTGGAAATACCATGAAGAAACTGTTTTTCACCAATTTGAAGTAGCTATACATATTTTAAATACGTGTCAGGATAAGAGGGCAACAACCTGACATAACATTTCAACCCAATAATAAGGAATTTCTGGGCAAAAACTCTTACATTTATCCTTTCAGAAAGGGATGTGAGAAGTGCTGATGATGCATGTCTTTTATAAAGAAATAGAGCTCTGGGCTTCCTGGGTTTTGAATCTTTCCTGCCTGGTGAGCTTGTCCAGAGGCAATAATACATAGATATTTCATGCCACCAATTCTATTTCATTAGGTTTTCATGATAACTAGAATAGCAGATGGGAAAGCCCTCAACTGTTCCTAAAGGGAAAAATGCCAGAAGCTGTAGAAGACATTTCACAATTTTCTTTATATTTGAGGTTTTGAAAAACATTTTTCAGGAGTTATTAATTAATCAAAGAGAACCTTACCAAGGTGGACATTATTCATATTTACTAAACATGAAGAAGAAAGAAATATATATTGGTGAAAAAGAAGATTTGAAATAGTCTGTTTCACTTCCATGATGGAAATGATGGAAAATGTAATTATAATGAATCCCAAGTTTGTTTTTAAAATTTATAGGTTGACTAGACAGCTGGCAGTATAGTAATACTCTGGAAATTTAAAGTCAGGGTGATATCTTCTATATCCCCATAGACCATTACATTGGAGATAGACAATAAAGATTATATGGCATTGAGTCATATCAAATATTAATATGTCATAAATTAGTTTATCAGATCTTTGTCAAGTCCACAGATTTCAGTAGAGTAAGATATCTCATAGGTGATTGGATGGGGAAGAGAACGGATGATTTAGATCATAAAAAATGTGATCATAGAATAATATGACCTAAGTGTAAAAAGCATACAGGTTTATGACCCAGACAAAGTTGCACTGTTCAAGTTCTGACTGTGCTACTAATCTAGTGGTGTAATTATTGAATACATTATTCATACTCTCTACCTTTCAGTTTCCTAACTTCTGAAACAATTGATGTAACAATTGAAATATTGGTTTTCTTTCCCCTCAGAAATAAAGAGACTCACTTGGTTAAGATGACTCAGTTTTCTCAACTAGAAAATCATAGCATTGGAATTGATGACCCTTCTGTCTGCTCTCACTCCAGTAGTTTTTTAATTCTACACTCTACTTACATGGCAGAGCTTAATTTCCTTAATTGACTACAAGAACATACTCTCCATGATTAAATTCCAAGGATCATTCACAAGCTAATGATTTTTATTTTCTGTTAGGACAAGAGTTCTCAGATCCCTACAAATTCTACCATGTCAGTGGCATCCATTTTGCTTCCAGAAAAGGTTATTCCCTGAGACTTCCTTTACAATCACAGGGGGAAATTTGCTAGAGAAAGTGGTGCTGAATCCTTGTCTTCTGTAATTTTTTACCCACCATTTCTGTGCTTGCTTGAAATGCCCCTAAGTGATGTATTCCTTATCACATCCATTATCACTGGCAGATCTGGTAATATAACTCACTGCTAGAGTCCAACAGGCCGATGTAAGCCCAAGGGAGGGCCACATGAGAAGTCTGTCTTCCCCTCTTGTAGAGATTTAGGATAGCGCTCTATCAGGAATGGGAAATGTCAGGATCACATGCCATTATTCCCCTCTGTTGTGTGTGGAGTGTATCCCTGATGGGCCAGAGCTCTCTCTCATTGAACCAGAATGGGAGCCTCAGAGTCTTCCTTAACATATTGCTCTAAGCAGGCAGTACAAATTGGGGTTGGAGGTTGTTACAAAAATCTTTGGTTTTTCTTACTCTAGAGTCTTTAAACAATTAGGCTGAAGTTGTAAATTCACACTATACAAAGTAAGAATAAAGAAATGAACAATAAGATCACAGTATCCTTCATCTGTAGAAAATTAATAGAAGTTGGATTTCAGGCAGGCCTGAGGCCTCTTTCTACTATGAGGATGGTCCATCTGGGAAAGAGAAATCAGCAAGCACATAGAGAGATGCTGAATTTGTTAGCAGGTATTTGCATCAGGCAGATAGAGCTTGCTCTGCAGAGGAGCCACAGAGGCTTAACATTCTGTCAAAGAAACTTTCCAAGTTCTACGAGAATCCTCACCTCTCAAAGATGGCAAAAGCAGCCATTACAGAAACATATGGGGCTTGGAAAGCCAACTCAGCATAGCCTTCTCCTGGGAGCACTACAGCGTCTCCAGCTTTGCGTAGTCAGTGTCTGGTGAGGTGAGCTTTTCCCTCACCTATCTGAAAGGAGCTCAGTTTGGTTCTGTTATCTGTTGACATTTTCTGTCAGATCTTATCACCATGCCTTCAATGACTTCCAAATAGAGTCATAAATACAAGTGTGCCTTTTTAGGGTCAAAACTGATCAGAGGCATTTTCCTATAATGTGGAAGTGGTCTAGCAGAAGAAATGAAACATAGCTCATCCACATGCTCTTTCACTGGCTCTACTGAAGATGAAAATATACGGTGGGCCTGGACACCATTTATTTGTGCTTGCTTACTTGAAACCAATTAAACAAAAAAAGTTTTATTCTCATTCATGTCCAAAAATATTTAAGGTTTACATTTAGAATGGGAAAAGGCAAAGAAAATTAGCAAGAAAATACAAAAAAGGTGTCCCTTAAAAAGAGAAAATCAGAGAAGAAATAGATTCTAGTCGCTGGACTGCAGAGCTAGTTTTTCATTCTCTTCCTGTTTCCAGGACTAGTATGATTCCTTAAATAGGATTAGCCTGAGAATGAATATTTATTGGATTGAAATGGAAAAGAGGAAAAGTGAGAGATAAAAGAAGATAGGAGAAAAATAAGAAAGGATGAGCCAGGGATTTAGCTCAGTGGTGCCACTGCCTGTGTCACAAGCGCAAGGTCCCGAGTTCCATTCCCGATACCAAAAAAAGAAAAGAAAAATAAGAAAGGTATATTTTTACATCATGTCGGTTTTATTTTTAAAAGGCCATGCAAGATGAAACTATATGTGGTGCCTGAAGAAACCTACAGGAATGTATATGCAAACTGAAAGTCTCAGATTGTTGTGTTTTCAAAAAATAAAATAAAATCAGCATCCTAAAGCCATGTAAGTTGAATGCAATTACAAAGTTCTTAAAGGTTAAATTGTACTGTCAGACTGCAGTTCTTCAAATTTCTTACAAAAGTACATCTGTACTTCAAAAGTAAACTTTGTAGCTAGCTGGAAATTAAGAAAAAAAAAGACAGTCTTCTGAGTCTAGGGGGAAAAAAAACTACAAGTGTTTTTAAAGCCAACTTCTAGAGGGCACATCAGGATTTGAAAGTATGCAATAGAAGATCGCCTTACAGCTCCCTGAAATATATGACAGTATTTCAAGGAATTTGGTTGAGACTGACACTGAATCTCATCTGAGACTTTAAAACAGAAGACAAATTGTCCCAGGTTTCAGCAATCATTACATTGTTTTAGGAGGCTCTTGATTGCTCTGGCCCACAAGTGTAATTCATACCTTCTCTTCTCTATGCTGTACCTAGGAAACCTCCATTGATGAGGTAGCCTTGGCCTCACCAACAGGTAATTCTCAATTTTCAGTCACCTCTTCCTAATCTGAGGCTGTCTTCTGTTCCTTCTAGTAAGCAGATATGTAAATACAATGAAGGAGAGCTTGACTTAGCAAGGAATTTAAAGAAACATGTGCATATATTATAAAAATACTATGCATATATTGAATGTGTCTTCAGCATAAACCTACATGACAAATGTTAAGGCCTCACCATCTGTCTGTGCCATATTAACCTTCATTCCTCTATTTCATTCTCTTCATCTAGTCAAGTCTGATATGCTCTCTGGCTAAACCATCCTCTTCCTTCCATTCCAAACTCCTTTCCTTAGATCTAAGTACCAGTGTCCTAAATTGTTGCAGATCTGAATTGCTGAAGTTCCAGCCTCCTGGAAATACCCAGGAGTGGGATTTCTTGTGCCCAGAATAAACACCTAATAGAGTTATACAACGTCCTTCTTTATCTCTCCACCTTACAAGTCAGTTGTTTATTTATTTATTTATTTTTTTGGTACCAGGGATCAAACTCGGGTCCTTGGCTTGTGAGGCAGGTGGCGACACCACTGAGCTAAATTCCTGGCCCGGCTATGTTCAACTTTTCTTGACATTTACACATGATATTCACATTACGTAGAATGCTGTGAGCCATCAAAGTTGTTAGGTGACAAAACCAAAGATTTTTACAGAAAAATAAGCAGCACTAAATGCATAGTATTCTATTTGTGTTTACCTCCTGTGAGTTTTTGAATACAAGTACTGAGTCTTATATTCTGTTGTGATCACTAGTCGAACAGTATCTGGCACATAGTCAGAAAACATCTTTGCAAAATCAGGGCTCTTGATGCCATCTTTAGATGTAATATTCTGGGCTTACAGAATAGTTATAGCTTCATATGATTGCAATCATGTTTTCATTCAGTCCAGTTACAAGACAAAGTACACTATTCTGTGCCTATTTTATGGTTACCTCCAAGTAGTAAAAAGGAATGAGAATAGTCTCTTAAAGAAAATAATTGACTGAGGCTTGGCAACTTAAAACACATATGTAGTAGCCATTGAATACTCAGAGTTCATGTGTAGTAATAAGTATAATCTTACATTATTCTACCTTGTGAGGAACAAGTTAATATAAAAATAATTATTATAAAATCTTGCTCCATGCATTTTGATTGATTTATAACTGAATTATTACATTTTTCTTATCCTCATACAAAGTCTCTTGGAACTCATATTTTCACTGTTTAAGCCAGCGATTTCTATGTCAGTTGTGAAATTCTCACCCATGGAGGGAGATTGAAGACGTGGATCACAGTGGTGTCCAAACACGTGTCTCTTCTTGTGGGATAATGGAGACTGAATGGGCTCAGCTTAGTTAACTTTGAGGATCCTATCCAAGAGGAGCAGGCAAAGTATGGGATTTGGCAATATAAGTATCCAAGTTGAAGAAGTTACGATAAGAATATGGAATACGGCAGAGTAGGTGAAACCTGAAACCAAAAGATTTCTTGAAAAAGTATGAACACTGATTACTATTATCAAGTCTCACATTCTGTTGAGGGCTTAGTGTATAAGTAACCACATTTTGGATCCCAGGCAATGTACAAACTCGTCATAATAAAATCTGTATCAGAAGATCTGATCATTAGTTTTTATACTAGCTTGCCATTAAAATGACTTAAATATAAAAGCTGCCTTTTAGACCATCTAAATGTATCTGAAGTCTCAATATACACTGTGTAATGTTGTGAGACAAATGGCTTCTACTCTGATGCAGCAACTGCAGTGTGTCCTTTCAGTTGAGATTTCTTGAAGGGCAGTGCAGGGATTCTCAGAGTAAATCAGTAAAATCCCATAGCATTTTAGGGCCTATTCTTAAAAAAGAAGTTAAGCCCTCTGTGTAAATTCAGATCATTTTCCAATAAAGTTTCCAAAATGAAATGATCAAATCAGAATGTCTTGAGTACCCTTAAGAGAGATACCTCTATTTTATACTTCAGTTTGCAAAATAAAATCTTTCTTCACTTATAGGGAATTTAGAGATGAGGACCACACATACCTAAGTTTTACATACAAAATATGCAAGTCTTGAATAAGTAGAATGAGAAATATTCTTCAGGAGACAGCTAACAAAAAGACTAAAGTCTAAAATGAATTTGCCAACAGCTTTAAGTGTAATTTTACATTATACAAATGTAATATACAATAGAAAGAAATGCCAAGCCACAAAGAGAAAACCTTCTAAAAATACCTATAACCAACCAAAGAAAAATAATATCCCCCAAATATTCTGCTCACATTTCTGTGTTTTAGTTACTGGTTTAAAATACAAATGTATGTATGAATTATGATTCTTTCTCCTCCCCTGCCATAGGAAGGCCACGATAACACACAGATTCCTCACAAATTCTGTGTTAAACACCAGAAAGGGGATAGTCTAGAAGCTAAGAGGAGATAAACCTAGACTCCAGATTTTGATGGGTTGAATTACATTAATCATTCATTTTCAGATGATCAACAATTTTAAGATTATTCTTAGATGCTTTTCTTGAATTCTATGCTGGTTTCCAAATGATGTGAGGTTGGAGTCAAAAACTAAGCTGTAAAATAGAGCTCTTTTCGTTATTACTTTTGTGACCTTAAAAACTCATTTTATGATTACTAGGGTTTCTCTGCTATAATATTCCATATCATTACATACTCTTATAAGTATAAAATTCTAAATAATTGATTACTGAGCCTAAATTGTTTTGTATATATACTAGAAATACTCTACTGGTGAAGATGAATGTTGCTTTAGCCTAGTATCAATAAATCTTTCCTTGGATCTCTGTACTTTGCATATTTGGCTTTCAGTAAAATGTTGAAGACCTCAAGATGGTTTTGGATTTGGGCAGATAATTCTATGAAGATCTTGCGCTTTGAAAATGGGAAGTTAGATTCCCTGTCCCTCTGGCCTCACACTTATGAAAGCCTTAAAAGGGTAGACGTGGATCTAGAGTTATTAAAAATAACATTTACTGTGGAGGATATGAGAAGTTCTCGGGCCCTTGGACAGCCTTGGGAAGACAGATTGTCCTGATGTCTATGCCAGGCCCAGATAGAGAAGTTAAAGATAGCTTCAGAAGGCTGTTTGTCAATCCCACAGTGTTCATTCTGCTGTAGTCACTTGGGACTCTCAAATATTTGCTTGGTATAAGACTAGTTAAGAATAGCTAACTTTTTAGAAGCTTTAAATAGCCAGGATGATTTAGATAAGATGCACTAAGATTAAAGGAGCATAGCTGACAGATATAACTGGTGGTTAGTTGACTAGCATTGTAAACTGTTAATGATTGATGTATCCTACAGAAAAATGTATTAAAGAAGACTATCACCAATAAACCTTGCCTTAACTCGAAGAGTTCTGGTCCCCTGTGCCCTTCTTGTAATAGGTTTCGCCAGATACTGTCTTCAGGATCCAGTCTCACACCGAGGAGACCCCAACAATTTACTAATGTAAAAAAATTATAGAAAAGATTCATGAGGAAAATCCAGAATTTTTGAACTTCATTTTTTCTATATTTGTCTGCTCTTGATTTGGAAATAATTACTTCCATTTTCTCTATTTAGTCATGTGCACTGTCAAATAGCAGAACAAATAGTATGAGGAGATATTGACATCTTCATTGTAGCAGATGCACCCAGAGGTAGAGCTAGGCCCTGAGAAGCTCCAATGATTCTAATCATTCATTGCTCTCAATATTTAAAAAAGAAGTAATGCCAAAGCAGAGTTTATAAAATTTTGGTATGTTTTTGAAGCATGCATTTGACAAATGAATGCTTTAGCACTTAAACACTGAGCACCATACATTGATGACTCTATTTTTTTCTGTTTTGAGCATTATTTTTTGTCCTTTGCATTCTTGTGAGGAAGGAACATCAGGAGCAGAAGATTTGCCAGCTGCTCGAGTGTCTTTGACTGGAGATGACGAGAAAAGGAGAAATCTGAGAACAGAATCTTTTAGGAACTCAGCGGATTACCTATGCATCATGTCTTTCCTTGTTTTCATGTTTTATAATTAACTTGTGTACCTATTTGCTTAAGAATAGCTTATATATATCCTTAAGAAATAATAATAATATATCCTTAAGAAAATTGTTGATCTTGACTCAAGTCAAAGAAATGGAATTAAAATATCAAATATAAAATCAATGTTACCTACTCGGTGGGTTAAGCAATCTTTTTATCTCTAAGGAGACCAATGGTATATATTTTAGGCTTTGCGAGCCATATGATATCTAGGGCAACTACTCCGTTTGGCCCTTATGACCTGAAACAAGCCATAAATGACACATAAAATATAAGCCAGATTGTGTTCTTCCAATAAGACTTTATTTATGGCAATCTGAATTATCTATAATTTTCACATATCACAAAATCTTCTTTTGAATTTTTTGAATACTTAAAAATACAAAAATCATTCTTACCTCATAGACTATATACATCATATGGTAGGCTAGATTTGATCTATTGGCAATAATGTTTCCAGTCCTGATTTAGCCTAGAAAATTCAATCACAAAAGTCACCTAAGCAGAATATATTTTGACTGTACAATAAATTCAGTAATATTTCTGTTGTCTAAGATCATGCTAGGTTATTTAAATGTACATACCCTCAAACATCTGAAGGTTTCTGTTTTCCACTAAACTAACAGAAGCTCACAGTTCGATGGAGTTGGAAATAGAACATTGGAGGAGAAGTAGAATAGAAGTGGTTTATTGCCTATGTTATTTTAATAAAAAATGCAAAGACCTATGTGTTTATTATTCTTTCCCTAAACTGAATTATTTTAATATAACATTTCAAATTGTTTTATTATTCTTGGAAACAAATCAAACTCCTTATCCCACTAATCAAACTTGATTTTTATTGCTACCATTGATTTCAATGTGCTCTTGAATGTCTACCTGAATGGTATATAGAACAGTTGCATTTTCCCTTTAAAATTTAGTTTGTTTAAAGTCATTGAGGTAACTGTAATTTAATGTGGTTTATGAAGTCTCTCTGAAATACTAAGATTCTGTGGCTTATAGTCCATTTGTTACAGTAACTGTGGCTAATGCCTTGTCAAAGCATTATACAGCTCCACTACTAAAAAAAGGATTCACAGTTCATTGTGACAGTTTTACTGCAAAAATGGGAAAGCCCTTAGTTAACTATAAATGATACATGGACACACACATATATATACAAGCATGCACACACACACAAACATACACACACACACACAAAACAAGGAAAAGAACCAGTTTACTCTGCTCCCCAGAGCTAGCAGCTCAATACATTGTTATAAGAGATACATGTACATTACTCTAACACATCAATGCTTAAAACGAGCTATGAAGATAAAAGCTCTGGTTTGTAGCATTTGCTAATTTCTGTGGTGTAAACAATCTGAACACCACCCATTTCTAGCTACCAAGGTGACATTTCTGATGGTAGAATTGGAAAAGGGGAAACACTTGGTTCTTGGTTTGAGCAGGATTGACCATCTAACTGCATGGTACTGTAGAGATAAATTGTAGTTATTTTTCTCCTGAAAACCAGAAGACAAACTGGAAGTTCATTTTTCTGTTTACTTTCTCCAATAATATATATTTCTACATTTAAATAAAATCCTCTAGTTATATTACAATACGTTGAATTTAGAACATATTTTAAGAGAACATATATATAAAGGTATTGACATTAGCAACATTAGAATTGTTACGTGTAATGAAGGGGACATCTAGAATGGAAACAATTATTTATAAATGTCAGCAAAAGCTAATATTGAAGAAAACCTTTGATTAGATATATTGTTTTTCTATCAAATAATAGCAATTGAAATATAATCCTGAAATGGATTATTTATCTATGGCTTTAAATTCTTTTTTATTTTTTCCATTGTTAACTTTTATAGTATACCCTGGCTTTATGAATGCAAATCTGATTGATTGTAATGATTCCTGTAGTCCAAAGGGGAAAGAACACCATGCTATTCTATTAGTATTGATTTGTAACGTGAGTTGTAAATGTTCATGGCAAGGAGAAAATAAATCTATAGGCTCACTTGTATAACTATGTCCCTAAAGCTTATCCAGTTCAGTGAACAGGACTTTCTTTTTATATTTATTGTTTATCTTGCCTTCACTAGTTGGAGAAAAAATGCTTTACTTGTTTTACATCAAATGAAAGTATCAGTATGACATTTTACCTAACCTGGACCTAATGAGATCAATGTGTAAACTGTGAGTGGATTGGAGACATAAAGTTATTCTATTAGGATGATCTATGACTAAGACTACACTTGGAAACTCAACAACTACCCAAGCTTCAATAGTCATATTTGGATTTCAATTACTGCTTTAGAAACTTCAGAGACTTTCAGGGCGGGATGATTGTCTAATGATACATTTTCAAGAGTTAAAAAGGCAGCGTCACTATGGGAAGGGGTGTTTTGAAAGAAGGTACCAAACTTAACTGCCTCAATTTAATATGCTGGCTACTTAGGAAGATATAGACACTTTATCACTTTATTGCAAAGTCATCAGGGTGCTACGTAGGTGAGGAGCTCTACCAAGATTGCACAGAAAGAAAAGGAGTGAAACAATCTTGGAGAATATTCCTCTGAGGTAAAAGAGTGAAAAAGTTAATGAGAAGTTTAAAAATATGTAGAAACAAGATGATCAAAATATCTTGGGGTTTCAAGAAGGAAAGGCTAAATACAAAAGAGAAATAGGGGGCCAGGGATTTAGCTCAGTGGCGCTGCGCCTGCCTCATAACTGCAAGGTCCTGAGTTTGATCCCCGGTACTGAGAAAAAAGAAAAAAACAAAAGAGGAATAGAATACTTCTAGGGGATGAATGAACATTGGCTCTGACAAAGAAGATCTTTGAGGACTCTGAAAAAAGATTGGGTAAGAAATGTGAATACTCGGGCCAGGGATTTAGCTCAGTGGTTCTGCCGCCTGCCTCGCAAGCACAAGGACCTGAATTCGATCCCCGGTACCAAAAAAAAAAAAAAAAAAAAAAATAGAAAAAAGAAAAAAAAGAAATGTGAATACTTAAGGTGAGGTGTTGATAGGACACATTTAGTAATAGTTCTGTGATTCGAGGCAGCTTGGGATCACTAATTGACAATCAAATTCAAGGAAGGGAAACAGGGCATGTGACAAGGAAGGGAGTATGCATTGAGTAAAATGAGAATCAGGAATCCAGGGCTGCAGTTGAGGGAGGAGGTCAATATGTGGGAAGGAGTAAGAGTGATAATAAGGCGATATTAAGAATGGAAGTGTTCAGGGTTGGAGGGCTTCTAATGAAGCTTTCCAGTGTCCAGGGGGAAGTGACAATGGCAATAGGTGTTGAAATGGAAAGGAGGATGCAAAGTTCACGGTGAGGGCTGAGAATATGTGCTTAAATGGCGTATGCCGACTTTGTCTCAGATTTTTATGTTTTGAAAGATCAAATTAACATTTGTTAGTTTTTGAAATTAGGTAATAAATAGTATGGGCATAAAATGCCTTCCCAGTGCATAAAATCACCTCAATAACCCTAAGGGCCTCTCTATACTAAAGATGCAAGTTTATTTCTAGTTCTTTCAGAAGCTTTGCAGCAGGATACTCAGAGGACTGAACCTGGAAGAAAAAATCTTCCTTTACAGAACCAGAGAGTATTTCATTCCTGATATCAGGAATCTCTCAGTTCCCAGGAGGACCAGCCAGATAGTAATAATGTGGTTCTTCATGTGGTAGGCAGGATAATTATTCTTATAATAACTATGTTCCTATACCAAGAAACTATGAATGTGTTACTTCAAGTGGTAAAATGATATATGAATGGGGCCAACCTAATCACATGAGTCCTTAAAGATATCTGTGATCAGAGAGAAACAAAGTGGGAGGGAGGTAGGAAGGATTTCAGGGGAATATGGGAGGACTCTAGAAATTGGAAACAGTCCTTAGCCCTACCCCCCAAAACCAAGAAAACGGATTCTCTCTAGAGCCCGTAGGAAGGAATGTAGTCCTGTTGACCCCTTGATTTTAGCCTAGTGAGACCTATAACAGACTTTTTAACAATTTAATTATAAGTTCATAAATATGTATTATTTTGGGTTGCTAGGTCTGTGGTAATTTGTATGACATCAATATAAAAATCTCATACATTATATGACCCTAAATTTTCTATGAAAGTATTTCTTTAGTACACATCAAAAAAGAATAGATCCAAGATGTATTATGTACAGGTACAAATTTCCAATGATAAATGTCATCATATTGTATACCTAAAATGTACCAATAAACAATTAATTTTTAAAAAGAATAGAAATCATTTTTTACAATCTTATAGCAGAATGAATGACTTTCTCCCCAAAAAGACAGAAAACTATCCAGCTAGCAGAGACTATTGCATTCCTATGGACTTGCATTTCTGAAAATGAATTAGATTTTGCAATCAGCATGTGTGTCTTCCAATTACCACCTGTTAAGCCAATAGGCACCATCAGTTGCCTCATAGCTTCTACCCAGGTTTCTGTTAGATAATGTGCTAGATGTTGACATCTAGTTGAACTAAGCTAGCTATGTGCAACAACAACATTAATAAGACCATAATATAATGAAATCTATACCAAGTCTACCCTGGGATAAAAAAAAAAACAAACAAGCTCTCCCCAAAGGGAGGGCACAAAAGAAAATGGGGAGATGTTTCCTGGGATTTGAAATGGTGAAAAAGAATCTGAAACTTGGACAATGTGGTGGGACACTTAAGGTAGAAATAATAGCACAAATGAAAGCATGAAGGGGTGAAAAGATTGACATCTTCTCTCACATTCTAGAAAATGGGGATAAAAGGCGTGAATGGGAGGAGGATAAATATGTTTTTAGATGATATTCAGAGATTTTATATCTTGTAAAACTTGCCATGACATAAAAAGGAGTTTGGAATGTATAAACAGTAGCAAGCTACTGCAAACCTTAAGCAGAGGAAAGTAAGATTGTATTTCTTCTGGGACAGCATGAAGGACAAATGGAGGTGGAATAAGCAGGAAGTAAAGAAATAGGTTAGAAGCCCATACAATAATAATTATGCAAAAATTAATTAGGGCTCAAGGCAAAATGTTAGAGATAGGTGAAGATCTGAAAGTATTTAGCTAGAATGTGTGGATTGGATGACCTTTTAGGTGAAGGATGGTTGAAGAAAAAGTCAAGCATCATCATGAACCATCATGATTATCATCATAATTAATTTTTGCTGGGCCTTAATATTTGGATTATTTCAGATGACCTGCAAAATAATATATGAAAAATGATTGCTATTTTTATGTTATTGATAAAAAACACAAAAAACTAAAACTTGAAAGACTGAAACTTCAAAAGACAAACTATCTTCCTCTGTTAGTTCAAAGCTGAAATTCAAACCCTAGTTACCTCATAACCTATTTACTTCAAAAGTTGTTCTCTTAGCTACTGTGTCAGCTCCGTAAGACTTACTTACTCCTAGGTCTCTGGGTTGGGCGACTGGATGGATATGTGACTGCTAAATAGAAAAGTCAAAAGGGAGAGATGAGTAGCTAGCCAAACTTTGGAAATATACTAAATTTGCAACATTTGGATTTGAGGTACCTAAAGACATCTAGGTGTAGACCCAAAGTGCTCCTGGTTTCTGGGTCTGGTTTCTTAGTTAGAAGTGGGTGTTACCTGTTACTCATCTGGTCTTCTGCTGGGTCAGTGTTAGTGTAACTAGCAGAAATATAAGATACAAGAAGCAGGAAATGCATAGCTTTTTTACAGATTAATTTCAAATATTGAAGAAGAAAAATAATGCTTCCTTTCATCTCCAAGGCAGTACAATGTCGCCACCTACTGTAATGGTTGCCAAGAACAATACATCTTCCAGTTCAGTTTAAAACCTAACCATGGGGTTATGATAGTAGTACCTTTTTGTGAATCCTCATTTCTCCTTCTGCTCCACCTGCCACAGTCATCTTTCTCTGCTTTCTCACGTTTACCTGCCTAGGGACCTTGAACCATAATTGACATAAAGATTAGGGCAGAAATCCCTCTAGTGTCCAACAACTGGACATCAAATCTCTTGTATTTCTCATTCCTTAACTGTCATTGTTTTTGTTTGGTTTGTCTGTTTCTGTTTCTGGATATGGTGCTGACAATTATTAGCCTACAGGCATATATATATAATTATATATATTATATATAATATATATATTATACATATTATATATAATATATAGAGAGAGAGAAAAACTCAATTTTCTCATCTGTAAACTGGAGCCACTGATGTTTACCTAAAAGTGCTATTCTAAAAGTTAAGTGGAAATTATATACATATAATATGAAATATATGTAGGACAACCTTATTAATACTTTGTTCCTTCTGACTCCTATTCATGAAAGATATAACATATTTGAATAAGAAGCGGCCTAAAATGAAAACAGAGAACAGAGATGATGGGATTTACTGCAGGAGATGACCCAAAGACTTCAAAAGTAATATTTTAACAGGCCAAATAGGAACAAAAAGAACAATATGAAAATGCATAAGAAGTAAAGGAGTTGCAAAAGTGTATTTAAATACGTGCAAAAAATATTCACTGTTTTAACGATATAAAACACACTTAAGGGAAGTAAATGGTAGCAAGGTAAAGATAGATGACTTCTCTCAAGAATCAAGCTTCCATTATACACAAAACCATTTCATTTACTTCCTTAAACAAAAGACTGACTCAGGTGATTGGTCCTTTCCTGTGACTCCCACTTCAGTCACATAATTGCTGTGACCTTGGCTGTAGATGTGCATTCTGCCATTTACTACACTTTCTTGGATATTCATTCGTCAAGTATTTATTACTCACTGCAAAGTGTGAGGCAGTGTGTTAGAAGCAATTTTATCTTTTCTGCATGATGGGCATTATTGTGGCATGGTTAGAAGAGAGCTCCAGGGTTTATTTAGGGATTATAAATTACATCTCATTTGAGCAAAGTGTGAGGAAGTCCCAATATTTCTGAATTTGGATATGTTAGATTTGAGAAAAATCCCAAGGAGGATCCCTCAGTGATGACCACTGATACCTGTTGCCTTAGTTCTGAAGATCGTGCTGGAGAAGTTGGTAACTGGTGCTGGAGATTAGCCAAGACTAAATCATCTCTAATATTCAGGGTATGAGGATGTCCATACTAAGAAAGACTGGGTTTGGGAATTATAGGGAAACAGATTAATGTCAGATGAGGCATGGAGAAAAGTGGCCCAGGCAAAAGGCATAATAACACACATGGGAAAGAGGAATTTTTAAGTTTGCACATTGACTAAAGACAAAACTCTGAAGGGATCTAGTAATCTTTGCTGTTTAAATATCAAAAATAATTTTCCAATTATGAGGATAATTTAGAAAGTTTCACAAAACACCAGATCAAATTAAAGAGCAGGAGATATTGTTATCAGCCCACAGTGCTCCCAGCTGGAAACAGAGATCAATGTAAATTTGCTATTTTCAATGATTTGGGCAATTTCATATGATTAATAATTAAAACAATGAGCAGTACACACTACAACTATCCTGTCTAGAGTTCACAGTACTTTGGTGGAATTGCCTGTCAACCTTAATGATGTCTCTGTGTTGCATGAAACACTCAGCATCCTCTTTTATTATAGAACTGTGAATGGAAAAATGCCTTGTTTGGTTAGGGCCACTTCACAGTAAAGAATAAACAGGGAAAGACATGTCTGATGATAGCTACTATACATTTCTCCAGTCCATATATTATTCCCTTCAAGATAAACACTCAATAATGAAGGATTCAATATATAATATCTTTCTAGCTTTGTCCCAGGATCACTTAATTGAACTTTCATTACAGGTGCAACCAATTCTTTTTCAATTTGTAGCTGAAAATTGCCATAGCGAACAGATTCTAACCATATTTTAATGAAGTCTTTTATTAGAGCAGTGGCTCCTATTGCCATGTGTGAAGGAGCTCTCAGATTTTCCATTAGAGGCCACACTTTGGATAGGTTTATAACTTGGAAATAAACCTTTTCGTTAGGTTGAAGTAGGGCAAGTAAGGTTTTAGCCTTAAGAGTACTTTGTTATTTCATAATAATAAATCAATTTTCCTTCAAGATCAGAGTGTAATAACAATTTTCGTCCAATGCTATCTCCTTGTGTTTCTCCAGGTTTGTATAAATGACCATGTTTCACACATTTATATCTCCAGAAAGCATTCATTTGGGGTCATGGAAAAAGGTTCAAGAGTAAGGCAATTGAACATTTTGTGCACGATGCTAATGCAATATCCATAAAGGCCAGTTAGAGTGCACTGAGGAGAGGCCCTGTACAAGGCACAGGCTGTGTCTCCAATCCAAGCAGCCTTCTTACCAATGCATTCTCTTGGCCACACAGGAACTAGACAAGCGTGTGTAGGTGGTTCTAAACAAATGTCGCACTGCACACTGAAAGACAACTAAGAGGATAGGTTCTAGGAATGAGAGTCAGTATTGTGGTCTAAATACATGAAAAACAATCTCCTACCTTCACTTTTATAAGGAAACTTCCTCTTAATGCCTACATTAATCCATTTAAACTCTATGTTAATCATTTAAACTCTGGGTTTTGATTTCAGATTCCAATTCTACACTATTTACAGCTAAATGTGGTATCTTAAAATGATTACTGGGTCACCAAAAATGTTGCAGAACCTAAATGACCTTTTGTAATCTTACCTAATTAAGAGCATGCATATTAACATGAGCTACATACTCCAAACAGTAAACTCCTTATTTTCAGTGAAATTTCTACTAATTTCTTCTTTGTTATTACATTCTTTTTTATATCTATATGCTTGAAGAATATAAATATTTTCTCTTTTTCAGAGTCATTCGGGATTGGAGTTGATGGCGATGCTTTTTAAAGTACAAATTTATACACCGAATCTCTTTTGAAGGATGTGTATTTTATTGTTTGCATCTGAATTAAACAGCTTCTCAACCAGAACAAGTAGTCCTTATTGCTGCTGTTGGCAGCCAAGCAACTATCACGGTCGTTGCCAGACCTTATGTTGGCCGTGTTCTTTTATTTCTTTTTATGTATCATTGTCTTTCAGTCACAACCATTCTAGGTATCTTCTTTAACATAAATTGGATGGATTTTGAAACATCATTTAAGAACAACAAACACCCTTTTACTTCTTGACAACTCGGAAAAATGAATTCTTCTAAAAGAAAACAGATTGCTTTAAAAGATGTCACAACTAAGTGGTCAGGCTATTAAGCTCTTGGGATTTCTACCCTGACCTCTATTTTGCTCTCTTTGTTATAGTCCCTGGTAAAGTAGGGGCAAGTAGCTGGCTAGAGTGTACAGTGATGAAGAAAGAAAGGTCAGAGAGGCAAGATGGCTGCAAAGATGAGCAATTCATATTCCCCTCTACCTTCCTCCCACCTGATAACAATCTTGTCACACTGCCTACAAGCAAAGCTCCTTTTGCTTATATGCAGCTCTGAAAATTATGCTTATTATTGCCATGATCTCAAAAAGGAAAATTATTATTATTATTCATTCCCATGGCCTACTTTCACACTGAACAATTATGACTTCAGATGAGAAATAACAGTTTCATGTCAAAATGCTCATACATTTATGGAAATACATAGCTGTCATTCTGCATAAAATTAGAAGCCTTCAATTTTCATTTCAAAATCATACTCCATGCAAATAGTGAATGCAAACAAGAAACTTGTATAGCTGGTTTGAAATGCAGCATTGTACTCTAATAACAGAAAGTTCCCAGCCAAAGCGGTTAATTAACAAGTAGTTCATGATAACCCTGTCTTTTAGCCTGTCTTATCAATTGTGAGCTGTCAATAGTTCATATTCAAATCATAAAGAAGGTAACAAAAAGAGGATCTCTGATCCTTGGTTTTAATTGGGATGTTGCAGGGTTTAAATATGCCTAAAACTCCTAATACTTTCTGCAACACTTAAAAAAAATTCATGGAGATACATGATTTAAGCAAAATAAACAGAGTAAACTTTCCCGGATCTATTATTTTAGATAAATATTCTCAAAAATCAAATATTCATATTAAAATCTCATAATAAAGTATACATTATTGTATATTCAAAGATTAGTATGTATTAAAATGAGGACAACATAAAAATACGCTCACTATTGCTTAGTTTATGATGTTTTGAAAGCAATTTGGTGTCTTATTGTGCTTTAGGATATCTATTATTAAATCAATTACGTTTGGACTGGTAAATTCAAATGTGCCTATAATTGAGAGTCCTCAGATTAGAATAAAAAGGTTATTTTCATTCACAAAAAATTTCCTACTTCCCTCATGTGCTTGAATCACAAACAACAACATGTTTTGCTCTCTTGTGCAATAAACATTTCTTACTGATACTGAATATTCACTTATTTTAAGGAATGAGACACAATTAGAAGTTTAGATAAACAATGATTTAGAAAGCCTCAATTACAGTGCATAAATTGTTTCCTTGACAAAAATTTATATTTTAATTAATATGGTATTGATAGGATTCTTTTATGTTGTTTCTGTTGATGAAACTTCTGGGTGAACATTTTACATATTGATAAATTTAAAAACCAGTTATTAAAATAATGATAAAGCTTGGAAAAGATTTCTTTCACAGTTGGTTATTTTTTGAAAGTGAAAATATGTTTTTCTAGCATAATTTTGAATGCTTGTATTTTAAACCTAACCATAGAAAATTAGAAATTTGCTAAATAGTAGCATAATGCATGGAGAAATCATTGAACATGAACCAAGAGATTAGAATTGAAGCTTCTCATAGAATTACACCTCTAATCAGCTGTGGCCCTTTAGCAACTCACTAAAACCATTTTCAAACTTTTTGTGAGGTGGAAAGTAGGAATTGAATAATATCTTCCAAGATCCTTCCAATTTTAAAACTTAATTCCTTCATGTTTTAGACAAAATTCACTAAACATTCTTTTTTGCAACTTCTAAAAAAGACAAGTTCGTATTTCAACTACACAATTTTTACAATCAAGTGATTAACTACGACAGTGACGTAAGTCAAGATGAAAAAATAAGAAAAGAAAAGAAATATGTGAACTAAATTAGGAAGTATGTAGGTTTTCAGAACCACTGTGTCCCAGGAAATAGAACTAGAATCCCCCAAATAAGAGCTTTGATTTTTGTGATCAGGTAATCACAATAGATATGAATAGCTATAGAAAAATAGATCTACCTATAGATAGCTATCTTTATTCTTGAATGGTGGCTACTAGGTTTGAGGATTCTATAAGTCAGGTGAGAAATGCAATTTGTCACAGATGAGATGAGTAAGCTGTAAGTTAAAAATTAATGACACTAATGAATATTGACTATTTCAGCTTTGATTTATAAGCTGAAAGCTGAATAGCTCAAGACGTGGTAAAGCAGTGCAGAAATATTTTCCCCCTGTCATATTGTGAAGCCTAATCAAATGAGAGCCATACTTTTAAAAATCCATTTTTCCTTGCACTCTTCTATATTTAGTGTATTTTATATTATGAGGGGAATCCCAATGTGGAGTGATTGCAGAGACATGTGGTGGGTGGGTGGTTATTTTTATTTGTTTCAGTGATCTCTGCTCATACATATTGCATCTCCTATAGAGTCAGGAGGCTACCTTTCCCCCAGGAATTGCTTACGTTGAAACAACATGGTGATACATATATAAAAAACTGAAGTGATTGCCAGTTATCATGATGTTTCCACTCATATATATTTTAGGTTTTCTTGATAAAATGCATTATTAGAATTAGTTTAAAAATTCTTGGCTTATATACAGTATAAATTTTTGGTTTGTAATTTATGAGCTACAGAAATCCTGAGAACAAGAAGGATACTTGTATTCGCCCCTATGGAATATACTTCATCTTTATAAGAAAAGGAAAATGGTAACTAGCAAAACTGATAGAATTATTTGCTAAAAATGTAAAATGCATATCAGATTATTTTTAAAGAACCATCATTTATTACTTTTTTGGTCTTTACAACTTAACTGTTTTGATGTAAAAAGTAATGAGTACATAACAGTAAATTTGAGGACTAGTAAATCAAGAAGAAAATTACTTAGAGTCTATCCTTCATAATGCAAATCATCTTATAATTTTGAAATATTTAATTTTTTTCTCATGTCTGTCTTTAGCATACCTATGACTGTAGTACTTTCCTCACTTTATATGCTGATTTTTCATTTAGCAGAATACAATGAGCATGATGTTACATGGTTCTAGTGACTATTCTCTGTAGTGGTTGTATAAGAGTGTTTAGATAGACCATACATATTTAAATATTTCACTATTAATACACCTGTGAGTGGTATAGAAGGTCAATAATGTTGAAATAAACATCCATGTAATGTAAATTTCCTCATATTTTGGGTTGTTTCCCGCTGACAGATTCTTTGTAAAGGAAATACTGACATAATCTTGTTATATGCATACTTCCTTATACATGTTTTCAATTATCCTCTAAGAATTTTTACCAATTAAAATACAACTGAGAGTATAAAATTAATATTATTTTATCAGTATACATTTCAGGATTGCAAATAGATCTTCGATTTCTTTGCATTTTCATTTTTAAGTCTACAAATAGTTTAGTTATGTATTTAAATTTCATGAGTGTATTTACTAATTGTATTTTTAAAATAATTATCACTGTCCATTAGTTTTGTTTTAAAAGGTGGTTTAATAATTTCTGAATGCTCTAGGTAATATTTTCATTGTTCTTCCTTACTTCAAGAGATAATTTTAAAATGTTTTCTTCCTTGTAAATAATTTCTTCCATATGTTTTGTTCTCTTTCTTGTTTTGATATTTGGTATTTTCAAAATATTCAAGTGTTTAAATATTTAGTGAATTGATAATTGCAACATTGTACATTTTATTTCCTTTAGATTCTTATACCTTAACAATCTGTTGAATCAGATTTAATTTCATGATTTGCATTTTTTATTTATCATGCAATGTGTTAAATATCAAGATTTTTTATATAGCAGAATCTATTTCTTGACTGTGTTAGTTAATTTTCTCTCATTGCTGAGACAAAATACTTGACACTCAAAGTTAAAGGCGGAAAGGTTTATTTGGCTTAGAGTTTATAGAAGTTTAAGTCCATAATCAGCTTACTCCAAGGCAGGGTTGCTGAGAGGCAACAGTTCACGGCAGTGGAAGACAGCAAAAGCAGCAAGAGAGGTGGGAGGGTCATTGCAAAGGAGAAACAGTTCATGGCACCCACAAGGTAGCAAAAGGAGCAAGAGACATTAACAGCATCTCACTGCCCCTTTTATCTTATTCAGACTGCCTAGAAAGGGTAGCACTCACATCCTTAGTCCTAGTGCCCTCAGGCTTAGGCCCACCACGAATCAATCACACTCTCTAGACTCAGCCAACTCCAGAATACCCTATAACCACATGAGGCTTTAAGGAGACCTCTGGACACAAACCGTAACAGCTACCTACAGGAAACTCACTATTTTAAGTATTTTAATTTTGTAATGATTTAAAGTGTTTCCTGTGCCTTTATCCTCTAATATGTAGTGACTTTAATAACTTCAAATCACTCTTTTCCACTTTGCAACCACCCAGTAGCTATAGGTGTAACTATAATTTTGAGTTTAATTTATATAAGGTGGTTCACATGAGCTAAGCGGATATAATTTATTTATCCCAAAACAACAGAACACAGATCTTCAAGAATGTTCTAAGTCTTGGAGAAATGATTATAAAATGTATTAAAAGGGAAAATTAAGGATAGGGACAAGTGTACAACATAATTTCATAGTAAAATATAAATGTTTGGTTTATTCTTTGGGAAAGAATTTCAGGATCAAAACGATGGTGACATTTTAGGTGAATCTTATATTGTTCACTGTGATCCACATAAGTCCTCCAAAATTCATATGCTGAAGTGTAATTGCCAGGAGATAGTACCAAGAGGTGTAGTGTTTAAGAGGTGATTACAGTATGAGAGTGAGAGCCCTCCCGGATCGGATAAGAGCCTTATAAAAGGGGATGGAGGGGGAAATTCCCTTCTCTACACCTTCTGTCACATGAGAACACAGGTTTGCCCCCTCCAGAGAGTGCAGCAATGTGGTGCCATCTTGCAAGGTGAGAGCAGCCCTCAACAAAAGCTGATATTTTAATCCTGAACTCATACTTTTTCAAAACTGTAAGAAATACATTTCTAGTTTCTAACCTAACAAGTCTGTGGAATTTTGTGTTGTTGGCACAAATGGGTTAAAACATTGATTGGTAGATTATTTTTGCTCATCTCATTTTAGTGCATATGAGATAAAAAATAAGTATATAGATTTAGATAAAACTCAGAACCCTGTGCGTATGCATACATAGGGAACTTCCAAATACTCTAGGTATATGTGAGTGTAAATATTTCAACTCATCTCAAAGTATGTAGGTCCTTATTAAGCAACCTAAATTAGTACTTTCTATCACTCACTGTCAACATTGTTATTAGCAGATACTACAGAAAATGTCATATTTATTCTCCTCACTCAAAGATCACAATGAACAGATGTAGGGCACATTGATTCTGAAACCATCTAAATTCTCATTGTGCCTCATTAGAAATAGCAGTAAGGCTAAAATTTTAAGAGTAGGACAGAATGTTAAAGCATGTCCAGAAATGGAAATTAGGCACTAGAAAACAAAGTTGGAAATTGCAGTTGATCGCTTCTATCTGATTGGGGGGGGGGGAGCCTTACTTTAAATCTTTTAAAAAACATTTATAGTTGTATCTTCTCCAGAGAATTCTTGTCAATTATGGAGCAGAGAATTCCTTCCAAAGGCAACATAATTTAGTCAAGCATTGCAAACAAGATTTTGGGGTTAATATCATTCAGGGCAAGCAACACACTAAGATGATTTAGTTGCTAATGATTCTTGTGATTTTACAAAAAAGAATGTCAATAGGAAATCTTTATTTTGTCCATTTTAAATAAAAGGAAAAATACATGTTCAAATGGGAGGGTAATTTATTATGGTTGGATGTTACTATCCAAAGAAAGAATGAAATATTAGAACAACAATTTTTTAATGCAAAGTATCAATGTGCTTGCGTCTCTTTTAGAAATCATGTGCACCATACATATAAAATTTCCATTTATAATTACATTGGTTAAATGAAAGTGATAATGCTCACAAAGTTGTTAGATGTCTACATTGGAATTATTTATATTCTCAATTGTGGTCTACCACATAACTTATGAGCTTGATCAGATTTTTAAAAAGTGTGATTCATTTTAAGTTAGTTGTTTACATAAAGTTTCTATTTTTTAACTTTTACTTTCATGAGAAAGAAAATCTCTGCAATATCATATATATTAATAGATTTAAAATGATAAATGGAAAGCTATATTTTCTTCCTATTATTCACCACATAATGGTAAAATAATACAATTAAACAAAATTCAAGAAATTGTATATCTAAATAGTGATTTATTCAGAAGTGAATACTCTGCTGCTCAGTGTATTTTAAACTACTCTTGGTAAATGCTTTCTAGAGTCAGTTTATATAGCATTATGTTTCTGGTCATGGCTAAATGTCTCCTATTGTAATAATTATTCCATAGATCACACCTATAAATTCTGAAAAACACACAAATCTATCTGAAGACACTGAACAACAGTCCCAAACAGCCAGATTTTAGAGGAAGAATGCATACCCTTGGAAGAGTACACTAGAGTAGTCTCTCCAATGTATCATCCATAATGTCCAGGATATAATAAAATTATATTTTAAAAATAGGAAACCAAGATCAATATTCAATAAAGGAACTAATAATAAAAATAAACTAGCAATGAAAGCTGACTGTAACGTAACCCAGATGTTGAGACTAGTACACAAGAGTGTTAAATATCTGTTGTACCTATATTCAAGGAAGTAAGGGAAGCTATGCTCAGCAATCAGTGATATGATATGATATGTCAGCTGAGAAATAGAAACTGTTTTTAAAATGAATTGTTAGAACTGAAAAATTTAATGTCTAAAATAAAGTTTTAGTAGATAAGTTTAACAACAGATAGGGAGATAGAAGAAGACTCACTGAGCTTGAAGATAGATCAGTAAAAATTATTTAGTCTGAGGAAAAGAGGGGCAATAGTGTAGAATAATATTCCAAGCTTTCTGAAACATTTCTGATAATGAGATGAATAAAAGAAAAGGTGTAAATATCCATGTAACCATAGACTGGCCAATTTCATTTCCAGGAATGTACCCCGAGAAATATGAGATAGTTGAAGACAAGGGATCACTCACATTGTTCTCCACAGTGTTCATAGCACCTAGAACTCATGGGACTCGGTAGCTCTTAACTAAATAAAGAATGGATGGAGGCATGGAAGTATAAATAGAAAATAGCACATGAAAGTATATACAAGGATCTTCATAGCACTATTGTTTCTGAGAAAAAAATCCAATTGTTCAAACACAAAAACTTGATTATTTGAAATCTAATATATTCTTAGAATTAAGTGTTATTTATAATAAAATTATATAAAGGAGAATTTATACATAGGAACAGATATTCATCTTAGAATGTTCAGTCAAAAACCTGTTGCAAAACAATATTGCACATCATGGATCTCAATAGAGTGCTATGGCTAATAATTAAATATAGTGTATTTTAATAATGAAAAACAGTATAAAAGTGACATAGATGATTGTAGGATAATTTCTATATACATTTTATTTCAAACTACCTCACTTAGTTGATCCTGAATTATTTTTAAAAACAAAATATATTCTTGAAGGACAAACATTTCCTAACATTAAAATATTCAAGGGGCGGGGATTTGGCTCAGTGGCATCTAGGTCCTGAGTTCAATCCCCAGTACCAAAAAAAAAAAATTCAAAAGATATGCTATAAAACCTCAAATAAATTCTCAAGGTATTTAAAATAAAGGTAATCAAATAATAAATGTATGCCTTATAAAAAATTATTTATCTGGAGAGTTTTAATAGTAGTTAAAAACACACATTCTACAGTCAAAATCTTGGGTTGGTGAGTATGTCCTCAGCAAAAATTTATCCACTCTTTATTTGCTTTTCTGTTTTTCTTCTATAAAATGGTGACGCTAAGAACAGCTACAAAATAACATTGTAAAGGTTATGTGTAAACATTGTATATTTACAACACATGTGAGGCATTTGAAACAGTGGTTGGCACATAATGCTATAGAAATGTCAGTTATTATCTTCTATTTTATTATTGAGAAAGTATAGAGCTCTGAAATAGCCTTCATTCAGGTTTCCTTTATGTTATCACTTTACCTCACTATAGCCCATTTATCAAGAAGAAGAAATTAAGCCGGGCGTGGTGCTGCATGCCTGTGATCCCAGCATTGGGGAGGCTGAGGCAGGAGGATCACTTCGAGTTTGAGGCCAGCCTGGGCTACATAGTGAGTTTAGGGCCAGCTTGAACTACAAAGGGAAACCCTGCCTCAAAAAAAAAAAAAAAAAAAAAAGATGAAGAAATTAAATGTTTAACAATGTTATTAACTAATGTACAGAAGTTATTCAAATGTTTGACTTCTTTTCTGCTAATGCACACTATTTGCTGTTTTAGGATTCAGTCTGTAGGCCTGTATCGCAGTTAGTCCTTACGTCTTACTGTCCTTTGATCTTTGGTGGTTCCTCAGTCTTCCCTTGTCTTTTATGACATTGAAACTGTAGAATAATAATGCCCAGTTGCTTCATAGACAGTTCTACACTTCCAGCCTGCCTCACTTTTTCTTTTTTGGGATCTGATTGATTTTTTGGGGGGGGGTATTGTTGAGAGAGAACAAATAACTGATGTGTCTTTCTCAGTACATCATATCAGGGTACACTGCATCACTAAGTATTCTGACAACTTTGAACTTGATCACTTCATTATGCAGTGTCTGTCAACTTTCAACTCTATAAGGTTATTTGTCCCTTATAATTATGCATTTGGGGTGAGGGATACTTTAAGACTATTCAAATGTCCTGTTTATGTTTAAACTTTTATTTGCCAAATTTAGTATCTATTTTAGTGCAATTTTTTAGTACAATCTATTTAGTACAATTTAGGTAAGCTAGTACTTTGGTGTTCAAATGGTGATTTCTCTAGCTCCTCATTCTCTTTGTAAATATAAATTAGAATTCTTCTGTAATGAAGAGTTGTCACTTCAACACATTTGTGTCCTTATTTTCTTATATATATTTTGTACTTATTCATATATAGATATGTGTATGTATTCCTTTATTTTAGTTCTGGGGTATAATCTAAAATGTGTTTGTATTGTGCACTTATTTATGCTATTTATGTTGTTGTCCAACTTGCAACAATTTTCAGCATTAAGAACTCTTTCCTGTTATTTCCTATGCCTTTTTGATATACCCCAATTTTATAAAATGTGCTTTACTTTCTGGGAATACAAGATGCCCCGGGCCTGTCTTATATTTCCCTGCCCCAGCTCTAGGATCACATAATAGTGTCTAAAAATCAGACTATTTTTAGCAGTACTCCATATTTCTCTTACAGCAATGTAAAAATTTTCCTTTCAAATGTCTAGCTATCATAGTATTTTAGTCTTATCATTGATTATTTTGAATTGCAAGGTGTTTCTTCAATTTGATAAAAGCAAGCCAATGAACACCTGAACATTATTTTAAGAATCTGAAATAGTTAATTCCTACTAAATTTTTAAAACGGAACAAAACAGACCCAAGTGTTTAAAAGAATGATTGTATAAATATTCAGTGGTTAAGTTACTATGGGGAAAAAACACTTTGTTAAAACTAATTGTCCTGTTCTGACTCACAACCACTGCAAATGTGCTGTCAGAATCACCACTTACACAGCTGTCATAACCTACTGTTCAAAAATTATACATCTTGTTTTCTCTAGGAACCCCTACTAACTTGACATTTCTTAATATGTTCCTGCCTTCCAGGGGAATCAATTTCATGTTTTCAGTTCTTTATCACTGTTGCTATACTTAAAATCTTATCGCATTCATCAATCACTGCTACAGTTTTAAATTTTCTCAAGAATCTTTCTTGAGAGTTTTTAAAGTTATGTGTTAAGCTTTTAAAACTCTTATCTATCTCAGCCTGGTGTGTGCTGAACACTTTGTAAGAATCTCTTAAATTCTTACTGGGTAGTTAGATTTCATTTGCTAAGCCATATCTGAGGTTTTGCTTCCTAGTCGTATGAAAATAGAAATTAACGGGGCCAGGGATTTAGCTCAGTGGTTCTGATGCCTGCCCCGCAAATGCAAGCACCAGAGTTCAAACCCTGGTACCAAAAAAAAAAAAAGAAGAAGAAAATAGAAATTAAACATAGATTAGAGAAAATATTCAATTGAAGTGCTGAACTCCTAACTTTCAGAAGAAAGAAGTTTCCCAGGGATTCTAGTCTGTGAATATTATAAAACCAATTGAACATATCATTCTATATAAAAAACTATGCCATTCTTAGTAATGATTTTGACTAAATGTTTAAAATCATAAGGCAGTATTTTCTCATTAAAAAAGATAGTGATATCTTTTGTTTAAAACTGTTTCAAAGAGACAGAAAGTTTTGGCACATTATTTTGTAGTTGTTGGTACAATGTTCAGTATATTTATTTTTACTATTATATTGTTGCTTTATGTTTTGCATTGCATTTCCAACTTGCATGTAACGGTTTTTGCATGTATTAGGACCTACTCATACAATCATTGTTTACTTTACCCTATTTCTAAATGAATTCTCATTGTGAGATAGTAGAGGTGAGGAGTCCAACATACGACATTTTGGGAAACCTACCCATACAACGTTTTCTTTTTATTTTACCCCTTTAAATATCCTATTTCTAAATGCATTCACATTCTGAGATGGTAGAAGTTAGGACTCCAGCACATGACATTTTTTGGGAAAACAATTCAGTCCATAACAGTTACTCTCCAAAGTCTATAATCAAGAGTCAAGATATGCAGCTGAAGGAAGAAAAAATATCATGTCTGAAACCAGGTGATGACAATTAAAAAACCAAGTTTTTGCAGATAAGAAAGCCATTCTCATTTGAGTGAAAAACTACTCTAAAATTATTCACAAAATGTATAAACCATCTTTTAGAAGTAAAGTTTTATTATTGAAATAAGAATTGTAGGCCAGGGATTTAGCTCAGTGGTTTCGCCGCCTGCTGTGCAAGCAGCGGAAGGACCGGAGTTTGATTCTCGGTACCAAAAAGAAAGAAATAAGAATTGTAAATAATATTTTGCTTGACTTAAAGAACAAAACATATAGCTATGATTCTTTTAAAAAGCTTACATTTATATCTCTGAAGTTATGTTAATTTGCTTTATATTGACCAAAATATTTTTAAAAATCACCTTTTTAGCCTAAAAGTACGATATCTTACATTCATTGGACAAATAAATTTTTCTTTCCATCATATGGCAGCCACTGGTAACATAGACATAAGGGACATTTCATAATAATGCCACGGGATGCTACACATGTCATCAAGCTTCAAGATTCTCTGATTGCCTCTTTCACCTACTTTTCCTATATCCCTTCTATATCTGCCTCTATGAAAAAGAACAAAAAATAAAGCTGTAGGAGGAGGTACATTATTCCATTGCAATTCCTTTCTGTTGAGAAATAAACTATAGATACTTAGGAGAACAAAAACCTTAAACCTCACTTCAAAACTTTACACTAAGATAAACCAAATAGAAACTGAATACTAAAATCCTTGAAGCAAGCAGCAGGGTCTCAGTTGGAAAATAAGCTGTCATTCTGATAGCCCTAAAACCACTTCAGCTCTGGCCGCACACTGGAGAATCCTATGAAGTCAGATTCCTGCTTAGCCTCAGGGAACCAATGCACTGGGGTGGGGTGGGGGAATCCAACACATACTCACTCACACACTCCAGGTGGAAGATTTACTATGTAACGAAAGTAGCAGTAGACAAATTTCCTTTCTAAACAGAGAGAGAAAGAGAAAGAGAGGGAGAG
Organism: Heterocephalus glaber; assembly: GCF_000247695.1. The sequence goes on along the minus strand of NW_004624730.1, from coordinate 51,916,867 downwards.
GGAAGAAGAGAGAGGAAGAGGAGGAGGAGGAGGAGGAGGGGGAGGAAGACAAAATTTTTGTCTTCTTAAGAAACCATTGGACAGATACATGGTCAGTCAGGCATTATTCCTGCACCTGAAGAGATAAAGAGAAGATGGCAAGAAGCTATTTGTAATTCCAGAGCTTTTGCTCTGTCCAGTTACAGCTATTCTGTAGGCTAAATCACATTTGCTCAATCACTAGCTTACACTGGAGACATATTAGAGACCCTTACACTGCCCACATGCTCAATTTAGACAAAGTATGTCCTCAGTCAGACAGTCTAATCAAATTGTGCTCCTGCCTCTTTGGCTTAGACACATCCCAGCCGAGTATCAGGAACTCCCTTGCAGCCCACCCACTCTCATTTGTCAGAGGGAAGCCACTTCCATTGCCTTTGCTCATATGACTCACACTCTCCTGTCCCTTCGTCTACCCACCCTCACCAAAACCTTAACCTCTTCACCTCCCCTCCTCACAATGAGGACCATCCAACAAGTCTTCATTTACTCAAGTTATGAACCAATAAGGCTGTTCAATAAATTTATTTCTCATGAATTCCACTTAAGTGCCATGTGTGTTTAAAAATGAAAGGTCCTATGGGTACTAAATATTTCACTTGAATATCAACCAAGGTTTACAAATTTTTATGTCCTAAACAATGTCCTAAAAGGTGCTGGCTGATTCAAGAGAACAATTAGACATCTCACACATTACCTGCATCACCAAGGTAGCTCCTATGGTCTCTGCCTGGACCATTCTGTTAAGTGCAAAGTGACAAAAGCAGACTCCATCCAGTTAGGAGTTTATTTTGTTTGTTATAAAGATTGGGTTTCAGGTACTATTTCTGGGTTTCTGGTACATATATATATATATATATATATATATATATATATATATATATATATATGTCTGTGTGTGTGTGTGTGTGTCTGTGTGTGTCTGTGTGTGTCTGTGTGTGTGTGCACATGCATGTGTGTTTTGCCACTTGTAGAGCTGTACTTACAGTATGTTTGACAGTCTATCTTCAACTTGATTTTTAATTGCGATTGAGACATTTCAATCCAAACAAAATTAACTGAGATCTTTTTGTGTGCTAGGCATTTTACTGAGTCCCAGGGAAGCAAAGATCAAGGAGATTTTTTTGTCTCTGTGGTAGTTCAACGTAAAATCCTCACTGAGTATGTATTTACTTTCACACTATTCTTATCATTGAGGGCTAATAAAAGAAACATTGGAGATTGTCCTGTCCCTTTTGAAAACTCTATATTTTCAACTATATTTCAGCTTGATACATTCTTAAATTCAACACCAGATAAATCTCTCATCTTGGATGCTCCTTTTGTTGGGCAGTCAAAACAAAACCAAAATAATTCCCATTTTTGACTGGTCTTGTCAGAAAGTGCTAAGCTAAATTCAGTGATAAATTTGTTATCACATCCAAGTTTTCAGGCTCCATTTGTTTTTCTCCTTGTTTTTAATTTCCCAAGCTGCCTAAAACTAAGCAAGTATTCATTCCTTCAATAAACAGTCACTAGGCACCACTAGATGAGGTGCTCTTTATCATATTTTTGTGAAGATGTGGACTCGTATTTCATGGAATTTACAGTTTACAGTTTTGGAAATATCAAATACACTTTGATTTATTTTAAAACATATTTAAAATAACACAAAATAATGGTAAAACAGTTGTGTAACTTAATAACAGATTGGAAGAAAATAAACAGTCACAGGTATATTAATTACTAGTTATTTGATATCAAATTAGCAATTACTAAAACCTAGGAGAACTTCCATTTCTAATACATTCTGATAATCTACCTTGCTTCATACATGAAAATGAATTTTTACTGGTCAGCATTTCCTCTCCCCAGCCTTTGGATATATTGACGAACATCACATCTAGAAATGAAGTCAGCAGTGTCTAGAGGAAAAGACTTTCTTTCAAACATGCTCAATTTATCTGAATCAGATGCCTCTGCCTCTGCCTGCTGGAATTCTTGATACAATGTGAAGTTGTAATTTGTCTTCTATTGAGCATTTGATGGAAACAGCAACAAAAAGCACCAAAGAGATAATGAATTAGAGCCTCATTTGTATGATATGTATCACATATAATATTTATGATATAAAATATATGTGAATATATAAGATATCAGTAAAATTTGGGGGTCATAGTGGAAGGGCATGCTCTCTTTAGAGTTATGAGCCTTTTCCCATTTTATTTGAGAGTTTGTTTTCCCACATCCAGAAGTAGTATTTGCATTGATGTGGTAAGGGTGGGTTATTGACCAGCAGCAAACATGGCTTTCTACAGATATTTTCAACTATCTCCTTTGGGAAAATAGAAAATATATCTTCTTAATGATAGATTCTGGGTATGTGTTTACAGAGAAACTTCATTTTCCTTACAATGAAAGTTCCTAATATTTGACAGTAAAACTAAACAATAGCTCCACAAGTCCTTAGCTTACATATTCATTCCTAAATATTATGAGTATACCAAGCTAAAAATTATTCATCTTCATTATATTTATGGAATATCTTTACTAATATTTATATAGAGAGAACTTATTTGAAAGGCATTTACTCATTTCTATGTAGAGAAAAGTTCATTTATATCTGATATAAGCAATTACTAATTGAAGAAATACTTTTATTTCTTCCCAAATCTCACAATAATTTCAGTAGCTATGCATGGTTCTGCCATTTAAACTACAAAGTTCATATTTAATGCTATTTATCATTTATCTGCACTTAAAACATGGTGTAGCTCAACCATATCCTCTAAATTTGGGATTAACTTTCTCTGATCTATTGCTATATTCCTTAAAAGTTAGAAATATCACTAAGTAAAAATATACTCAAAATATGAGAAATGACATTTAAGTTGAGAGGAGACAATTTATTATGCTCTTTGAGAATCTACTGGTAACTTGTGCCTTTCAGTCTTACTCAGGATGTGTCCAAGTTATTTTCTTTGCTTTCCACCTTTGCTTTCTTCTCTCTCCCTCCATCCTTTCTCTTTCTCTCTGTCTCTGCCTTTGGTTCCTTCCTCCTATCTCTCTCTGCCTTTATTCCCATTTTTGAGCACCTCATGGTTTTAAACTCAACCAGAGACATGGAACATTGACCTTAAAACATTTGAGGTCCTTGCTAAAATGCCAAATGTGTGTCTACCAGACCTATTAAATCAGATTCTTAGTGATTAAAGCCTTGATAAGACCACATTTTAAATGGATGACTGGTGTGACTAGGGAAACTTGAGAGCCTTTGATCTAGATTTCCTCATGTAGAACTTTAAAGCAGTGAGATTCTGCTTGATTTGTGGTTGAATATATCCCTTTACCTAGCTGGAATCATTTTAATCTCACCAAAAGATATAGAAATTATGACTAGAAGGAACAGATGTCCACTTGCCTCTTTATCCACTATGCAGTGAACAATGGTCAGGATAACTTTATTTTGTGATACATTATGTTCTAATTCTTGAACACAACAATCTGCATAAACCTAGCATGGTGCTGTGTATATAAGACTCTGGGTATATGAAACAGTATTTTCAGCCTCTGTATTATATTGATATTAACATAAAATTTTTGATTGAATACATATAAAGCAAGATACTACTGCCTTCAGTATCTTCCCTTAACCTCTTGGTTATCCAATTCCCATATTCCATATTCACTTTCTCTAATGCCCATACTCGCTCACTTTACCTGCTTCTTCCCCTACCCAGTAATTGGTCCACTACGATTCTGTTAAGAGCTAGAAGTTCGGTACTCTGCAATGTTTCACTTGTATCAATGGCTTCTCAATCTTTCACAGAAATAGAAATCTATAGAGATAAATTGGATAGCATCTACTAGTGAAACTGAGAAATATTAGAAAATTACAGGTTTGCAATCTGCAATAAAATGCGAAGATATGCAGAATATCTGTACTATTGTCCTTATGGGGATTAAGATTTTGTAAACAAATAACTTTCCTTTTTAATGATAATAAAGCCTCATGAGAACATTATTTGGTGTTGAGGCTGGTATAGGTAAAAGAAGTACAATTCTCAATACAAAGGAATTACTAGCCTTCCTCACTTTGTAATAAATACCTTACAAATTTTGCACATCTTTATGGAATAATTTCAACTATTTTGTTTAATTAAAAGAGGGTGACCATCCCTAAAATGCAGCTAATTAACACTACCACAATATAAATCCCCTTCTCCAATCCAATAGATATATTCTAAATCAGAAAACATGCTTTATTGAGAAAGATTGTCTGTCTGTCCATCTATTTTCTTAATAAATTTGAAACCTTTCAATCAATCAGGTTTCTATTATTTTACTTATTCAAAGATTTTCTATCAATTAAATATGCCTCTTATTACAACTGAAAAAGTAACTGAAGTATTGTTTTAACCACTACTAAATAATAATCATAAACCACCTTTGTTTATTGTTTGTAATAGCAGAATCTGTCTCATAATTAATAGCAATTATTTAATATTTAATTACTAATAAACTATAAGATAAGAGAATGTAGCTTATTGTGTATTTCATTAAAAACCATATGAATGTATGAAAGAAAGTTTCCTAATATTTATACTTAAAACTCATTCATAAAGAAAATTTCTGTAAAGACAAACAAAAGCCAGAACCATTTTATAAGGGACACAAATTGACAGTGACAGTAACCTTCCATATTAATCTAGTGTAAAAAAACTCTACATCACCAAATACAGAAAAATTCACATTTTTCTTCATCTAATGTAGCCAGTTAACTAGATATATTAAATCAAATCACAGGCCAAGATTATCTCTACTTTCTGATTCATTACAGGGAATATATTTGTTGCCAGGCTGAAACGAAATTTAGGAGACAATGGACTGATTACTAAGATAGAATGTGATATCATCCTTGCAAATTTTACCGGGAGATTATATTTTAAATTTTATTTGATAATATTTATGGAAATCAGTTTAGAACTGGATATAAATCTCAGTGGTGGACAGTTTGCCAAAAAGTGCAAGGCCAGGGTTTAGATCTGCACCACTGTAAAAAAACAAGTAAACAAATGAGCTTTGAGAAAAAAAATGCTTAATTGATCAGAAAAAAATGATCCTTAATGTATTTTTCTGCTCTTCCTAGTATACTATACTACTGGATAATAATACTATCCTTTATAACTGTTTGTAATCTATGAATATTCAAGAATTATAGGTTGAAACTTACATTCCTGAATCATGTCATATTCTGATTTTAGCTGTTCTCTACTTTTATCCTTCTTTACTTATAAATACATTAGAAATAGCACATCTTTATGGAATAACTTAAATGCTTTTATGTGTAATTAAAAGAGTGACCACTCTCAAAAGGCTGCTATATAACTAGCACCACCTCAATAAAAATCCCCCCTTCTAACCTAATGGATATATTCTTAAATCAGAAAACATGATTTTACTGAAAAAGTAGTCTTTTCAGTAGCTATGTGTTACTCACACATCTTCCATGAGATTCCTTTTTGTCTAAAATCAACAAATCAATTGGATAGTGCTGAGGTTTCAAATTTGATATTGACTAAAACTTAGTTGAGAATATAAAATCAACTACATAAGTCAATTGCCAAAAATTCAATTTCTAAAATAGTTTTAAGCCTAATAGATTATAGCACACCCATGATCAATTTCTCAACAAAATGTCATTATTCTCTTTCACTCATTCTGAGAAAAACTTCACTAGCTCCTAACAGGTAAATAATGTAGGAAACGAATCACTAGCTACCTAATTTCTGTCATTATTATTCTCAAATGCCTGTCTCATCTGCTGCCCCAAAATTCTGAAGGTAATGTGCTTCTTTTTTATATGATTTGGGAACATTTTACAGAGATATACTTGCAACCAAATCTTCCCAAACTGCAAAAGTATTCTCATAAAAGTACATATTAAGCCCAAGAGAAAGAAGCAGCTGTTGTCATAGGAGTTCTCAGCTATGTAGGACTATTGCTTTTGAATTAGAACAGTTAAAGAGAGAGCCTACTGTCCCTCACTTTGCAGACTCCAGGCCCATTTGGCTAACCACAGAGGAGACCTCTTATGCATTTTGTTCTAAAGAAAATTACGAACGAAGTGTCTTTTGTTTCTCAGTTGTTTGTTATATTTTCTCAAAATGCTATTTTTTCCAATGTCACATTTATGTTCATCAAAGCCTTTTTCTTTGTCGTTCATTTTGAAGCATAAATAATGTTCAATAACCAAATTTGCTGTCATCTTTTCAAGGAGTATGTGCATTTTTAAATATAAAACCTCTATGCTTAAGATTAATGCAAAAGCCTCTGGAGTTGAGCTATCTAGTTATAACTTCTCCAATTCCAAGATGTGTTACATTGATCAAATTTCATTGTCTTTCTTTGAAAAATGTTTGTTTCTGTCCATAATCGTGTGAATATAATAGTACTTACATCACTGGTATGTACTGAGGAATAAATTACTTAGTACATGTAAAGCACTTAGAATGTTCCTGGAACGTAGTTATTTCCAATAGTCTTTGGCTCTCATTATATATGCTCAAGAACTAAGCACAAGCTCCGCTGACATTGCATTTTGGAGGTGAAGTCTCTCTCCTAAAAGACACTGAAATTATAATACCTATATGATTACATAATATAACATATCATGAGATTAAATGGCTAAAGTTGAATTCAAAATTGAGGAGTCTTTTTTAATGGACTCAGTGAAATAAGAATGAGGAGTAAAGTAAAGGATTAGAACAACTGAGGTTATATTTACACTAAATCTCAAAGCTAAAGATGCTGCTTAATAGGGAATAACTTTCACTTTTGACAAACATCTTCTAGAACTATCTTAATCTAAAACTACCATTAGCTCACAACATCATTTAACTGAGAATCTAAACAGAAATACTTTAATCCAAAGTTTTACCAGATATCGTTCAAACACACTTTCAGTTATATTCTGAGCAGAAGCTGACACAAAGGTATCACATATATAATCACAACTGTGTTTTTTCCCCAAAAAGGCAGCTCAGACTCTAACATTTTCCTTTTTACCATGTCCCTCCACCATGACCTCAATCCCAGAGTTCCTCTACAAATATTTCTTTTTACCAGTAGAACTATTTGTTCTAACAGTCTTTTTATAGATGACAATATGTATGTGACTGTGTGAGGATTCTCCGGGCATCAGGGATGACTAGAAATATTTGGCTACATGTTACACTCAGGTTTCAGTGACATACATAATCAGAATCTGAATCTACCCAAATGTTTCATGGAATGAATACAACATTAATGGCAAAAAATTTGATATTAATGATAAATTTAAAAACTAGAAATGTTTGGAGGAAGACAAATGTGCAAATACCAGTCACTTAAAATATTTTTTAATATTTTAGAGTACAAGATGTCTTTCACTCAGAAGAGTTAAATGATTCTAATTATTGTTTCTTCTCTCTTCATGAAATGGGTTTGGTAAAAATTGCCTTATGATAAATAAAGACTTTGCTTAAGGGTAAGAAATTTGTCATCTCTGATGTAAATAGATTAAATACAATGGAAGATCAGATTCTAATTTAAAAGTGACAGTAAATAATAATTTACTAAGCAAATTGCCAATACATACATCTATTAGCTGTCACATCCATAAAACAGAACACATTTATTACTTGTATTTCATTTCTAAAATGAAGACAAGAAGTTATTTTTCCTGTCATATCATGCTTACGAAACTAAGGGGCTTGTTGGCATATTTCATGAAGTAGTATGCTAAATTCTTGCATTTAAACTAGCCCCTCAACAGTCTACTTTTGAGTTGACTACTTTATACCAAAGTAAATATGTTTAAATTAAATTTAAATTAATATGTTTAAATTAAATTAAATTTTTCCTATTTGCTCATAAATATTGCTTTTAAGACAGATCATCATTATTTCTATTTTTTTATCATCACTATCATCTAAATACGGGAAGTTGCTATTTTAGGTCACACTTTGGATCTCTGAAGGGGAAGTTAACAATGTCCATTGCAATAGACTAACTTCTTTCTCTTTCATTAATAAAAAATGAAAGAGAAATGACATCTGCTCAAGCTCTGTTTTGACTGAAGGCTTCCAGCCTTCAGTATTATGGTCACTGTCATCCTGTGGGATATTACTATCAGTAAAAAAACCTTGATTTGCATAACCTAAATCAGAAGGGGAAAAAATTAAGCATCTTGAATTTTCTTTTGTTTTCAGCACTAGTCCAAACTCTGAAGAAAAATGGAAACAAATCAGAAGCCATTGCCATCAGATTAGCCCATATGAATATTTTCCTTTTTTCTCATTTCTGTCATGACCGAGGCTTACTGTCTATTAAAAATATTCTGAATGGCTGTATTGACACAGCTTCTAGTGCATCCACAAAGAAATTAATTGAAGTAAATGCTATTATTTAGTGCTATACTCAGAATGATTTTATTGTAGATAAGACATACAAAAATGTTGTACTTATCAGAATTCTGAAACCTAAAAGTAAGCACATATTTTTGTGGTTGCTTTTTTGATACAAGGGATGATAATGAAGAAGTATTATCCATTTTAGAAAAATCTAGATGAAATGTTAACCACAAAGTTCTATGTATATAAGAGCACAAAAAAGAAAGTTCTGACTTTAATCCTGAGCACAAACAATCTGGAATTACTTTTTATAAATTTTAATCTGGATAATGGAATCTATGTTCAAATAAATAATTTAAAACTGAGAATAGGAAAATAAAAGATGAAAGTGTTCCTCTAGCCTTTACTCATATTGCTAACTCACACATTCACTCTGGCTATCTCATTCCAAATAAACTTAAAGAAAAACGTTTTTATTCTAGATGTAAAGGGGAACCTAGGAATGGAATTAGAGCAGTGAACAAGGCACGGAGAACTCTTGCAGCTGCAGAGTGGGTCACCCCAACACTGGAAGTTCAGAGTAAAGAGATTCAGTTCCACATCATGCCATCTGAATCATCTACAATCTTAATGGTTTTTGCTATTACAATTTTACTATATTATCATGATAGTAACAATGAAAAATTTATATAACTGGATTACAAGAAAATATAAAATACAAACAATCATAGCTATTAGTTTGGTGTGTCTATTTTTGAGTATTTTCCAACCATTGATTTAAAACAGTGTATGAATATTTACTGTCTTTACATAATTGAAGCTTATAATAGGTATAATCATATGTACTATACTTTTGTTTTACTTACAAATAAATTGTACTACTATTTTCATATCAGTACACAACAATATAATTAATTACTTATCTAAACAGTAGTGTTTTGCCTGAATACAGAATAGTTTCTTAAATTATTCTGTTATGTCCATGATTAAATACTTTCAACCACAGAGTTCAGAAACACACATACATCTTCCTTACTTATATCTCCAGAACTTTCTATTTTATTATTATTTAGTATTTAACCACTTTAATTTTTTGATAAATATAAATATTAATATTATACATACCCATCCAATTACTGGAATTAGCAACTTATAATAATATCTATTAATTTACCAGTATGAACAGTGAAGAATTTAGGAGACTAAACACTATCCCTCCCTTTTTCCCCATATCTCAACATTAGATTCTGGTTTTTTGTTTGTTTGTTTTTACTTTATCACTAATTTTAAAAATTTCTAGTGCTTTGAATAAAGATTTTAAAACTTTTCTTGATTTTTTTTCTAAAATAACAGACTGACTTTATAGCAAAAAAGATATAATTAGAGAATCATATTTATTTCAAATTCTCATCCTTTTTCCAACATTCAAATTTTGTTAGCTTTATAATTATGTTTTATGTTGCCAAGATTTAAAGCATGTGTTTAAAAATGTGAATATAATGAAGTATTCTCTGGTTTTATAAGGAGCTAATTTAAAAACACCTAAAATGGATAAGCAGCTTAGAATATTGTGTACTATGATTAAGAAGACATACATATATTATTAAAAATTTGTTCTCACAGAGTTGTCCAATATTCCTCATATTTATACCAATCAGTGTAGACAGCTGACATAGACTTATTTGATGGTCTTATAAGCCTATACTCCATAGCTTCATCCTTTAAAATTTTCATGATTGAGGTGTGTATAAACTCAGGTCATGTAGACAGGTAACTTCCCCCTACAATTTTGATACTGAGGGGCCAGACAGGCTTGTGCTTTAAGAACAAGATTGTAATAAATTAAAATTTATTTGTATTTCATTTCTCTAGAGAGCACTTCTTTAGGAATGAATAGAGGGCTGGGCACAAATGTGGGTGTCTTTGGGATTTTTTATCCAACATGGTAACATGGTTCCAATGTCAATTTATTTATTCTTTTAAATACATTTTTTCTAATCTTCTGATGACCCTCATTTTTTCCACATATAAGAGTATTGATATCTAAAATTGACTTATTGTTATTCTTATTATTGGTGCTGGTGATAGAACCCAGGGCCTCCCACACACTAGCAAATGCTGTACCACATTGATCTACATCCCTAGCCTTTGATGCATTCATTTTAGAGAATAACTTTGGCTCCCTAGAATGAAATAGGTAATCATTTTATAACTACAATAGAGCACTAAAGGAAATTTAAACAAATGTGAAATGGTTGGTAACTTACCTGATACTACCAGAAAAGTCAGTATAATTTACAATTTAAAAATATCCAAAAGTTCCCATAAAATTATTAACTCAAAAATATACTTCTAAATATTTTATGGGTCAAAGAAAATACTATAATGGAAACTTCTAAATATCTAAAACTGAAGAGCAATTTAAACTATCTATAAAAATATTTGTTATAAAACTAAAATAGCGTTTTATTATTTAATAAAATAGCATATACAGATACTTAAGTATTGATGTTAAATATTTAGTATAGTACAAAATACAATTTAAAATACTTAACAAAAAGAAAAACTATTTTTCCCCTTTTCCTTGCTGGGACAAAATGCCAGACATCCATAATTTAAAGGAGGAGGTTAATTTTGGGTCACAGTTTCAGAAGTTTCAGTCCATGGTTATCTGACTCAAGGCAGAAATATAATGAAGAAAGGCATGGTGGAAAGCTGTTCAACTTAAAGTGTTCAGGAAACTGAGAGCAGGGGAACACCTGGAGAGGACCTGATATAGTTCCCAAGTCATGTCCCTGTGATGTATCCAGACTCAGCCAAAAGTGTGCTAATCTCCTATGCATTTCTCAAGCCAGTCAAGTTGATAATCAAGATAAATTGTGACAAAAACTAATAAGAATGTTATGATGACAAATAGAATGGGAATTTAAAAGTGTAATGAGAAAATTGTGAAAAATTTTATGCCCGAATTGTAAAGTTTAGATGAAATGTACCACAGTTGGTTGAATACTTTAAATACCTTAGACAAGAATTTCAAATTTTTAAAATAAGAACTACAACTCAACACTGTCCAATCAAACTCCCTCTTTATACCGATGAAAAAACTGAGACCTAGAATAAAAAATTCAATTTATTAATATGGCAAAAGCTGTTTAAGTTAATTGATTTTATTTACAATATCAGTGGATTTAGATGATATCAAAATGTGCCATTAGTGAAACTAGAACCTAAAAAGCTTTTCTAAGTCTCCTATAGGCAATAAGAACTTTGAATAGACTGGATGTAGGCTGATAATGGAATAGTCTAACAAACACAATAACAAAACTTTTGTAGATCACGGTTACATATGTCTAAAAGGCAGAGAAAGCAACAGAGGTACAAATTCAGACTCCTCAGAATGCAAACAGGAAGACAGTAATATTTTAATGTACAACTAAATTGTAGGTGCTGATATGACATGCGTTTTATAGTGTTAATTATTAGGAACCTGCTCAAAATACTTCATTATTTTATAGTCATGCTGCATAAAAATACCACATCCCATGAATTGGGAAAACTTCTTTGTTTTCTTTCTTTCTTTCTCTTTGCTTTTTATTTCCCTGGAGCATTTCTGACTTTATTACTATAGAACTTATAGTGAAAATTAAAGAAAAATAAAACCATATTGAAACCAAGCATTCAGAATATATATTTTAATACGGAAGGAAACACTATTAATCTACATTACAATTTTCTCCAATCCAAAACCTTAGAAAGTTTTATTTTAGACAAAAACTGCAGAGATATTTTCAAACTAAGACATAATCCATGATTTCAATTAACCACTGATAATACTCGTGCGGTATCTATGGTTGTAAAGACATGAACAAATGATTTAAAGATCATTTTCAGGCCTAGGATAAGTATTTTGCTGAAATGGGAAGTAATGAAGAATCTAGAGCTACCTGTATGATCTACCCCTGCAATTTACTCCTAACGATGAAGAAAGAGTCTCATATAAAAATTTCATTTGGGCTCATACTTGTAGGTTTAAAACTGACATTCCAAACGAAATGAAATCAAACAATATGTGAGTTAGGAATTATCATGGGAACCATCCACACAGACTTCTTTTGATATTAACATTGTATGTTTACTATGGGATAACCAGTGACGGAAATCATGATCCATTTTAGTCAACAACAGGATAGATAACCGAATTTAGAATTGGAACCCTATCCAAATGGCAGCGTTTTCCAAAATAAATCAAATGTTATCATTTACTAAGGCCCTAAGTATACTTGATTACTAGATCCTAATTTTAGCAGAGAAGGTAACTCTTTTTTCAGACCTTGAAAGAGGTGTCTGAATTTAAACAACTTAGAACCGGAAATGACAAATCATTCTACCCTTCTGTTTTGTCTGGGGTATGAATGTAGGGAAAATATATGACTCAGTCCAAGGCAGAGAAATCTGACAGAGCTCATTTTTCTTCACACATACATCTGTGTTAAAGCACCCAGAAAAATATTGTCCTCTGAGAATTCAAAGTGGAGAAGAGACTGGAGATCTCTCCCGGTCATGTGAAGATGGTAACAAAGAGGTAATGGCACCATGAGGGCACTTGAAATAGCAAAGTTGAAATTTTTTTTCAAAGGGAGATATTTTCGCATAGGCTAATACATAGATTTAAGCAGACTTTGTTCGTATTTCTTTCTAGCATTAGCTCTTATTCATGGTTGATTTAGTAATTGGTAATTATTTTTATAAGTATGCTTGGGATAAGGAACAAAGGCATTCTGGAGTTCTTAGAAACATAAGGAAACAGTAATACCTTGAAGATGTTTGATATAGCCCAATAAAGGCAATCTTATTTCAGCTGCCAGTCTTTTCCACCTGACAATGTAGAAACACAATGTGTGTGTGTTTGGACTTGTGAATCAATTCTCAAAGCTTGATAAATATTGTCATTGCCTATTCAAATATTTCCTTTTTGCCCACTCTATAGAAGACTGAGGTGGAGTGCAGAAAGTAGACCATTTTAAAAAACTGGGAGTTGACTTGGTTTTGGGAGGTAACAAAAAGTAAATCTCAAAAGAGACATGAGAGGGAGTTTTATGCTGAGAAGGCTATATACAAAGCAAGAAGCTGGGGACATTTAGGGCCTAGAAAAATATCAAGTAGTAATGACTTCCAGAATTTGGACAGTAATAGTGCAAAAATTTTAATGAATCAAGCATCACCAATCATGTGTGTTTTCAAGTTGGATCAACAATTAATATTTGTGGCCAAATAATGGGCTTTTGGCTTCTGTCAGTTTAAAGACAAGCTCTCCCAGGACCCATGTACTTCAAAGCCTTTGCTAGTAATTCCTTCATATTTATAGGAAAAATATCCCCATTTGTACAGGAGTGAGTACTAAGTAAGAAAGTGCTCAACATGAGAAATTTTGTTTCTTAATTTTGTTCTGTGACTCACCATTGCTTAATTTTCTAATGCCCTTTGAAAATGTCAAAGGGGCCTTTCTAGCATCTAAAATGTGTAGCATTCCAGTAACCAGGTCACTCTTGGATTCTGAAGGGAAGAATGATAGCTGTCCCTCTTCCTCCTCCTCCTCCTCCTCCTCTTTCTCCTCCTCCTCCTTTTTCTCCTTCCCATTCCTCTCCTCATCCCCCTTCTCCTCCTTCCCCTCCTCCTCCCCCTTCTTTTTCTTCTTCTCTCTTTTACCCTCTTCCTTCCCCTTCTCCTTCTTCTTTTTTATGATTCTGGGGATTGAACTCAGGGATTTCACACTGAGCTACTTCCCAAGCCTCTTTCTTTCTTTCTTTCTTCTTTCTTTCTTTCTTTCTTTCTTTCTTTCTTTCTTTCTTTCTTTCTTTCTTTCTTTCTTT
>NW_004624730.1:51883017-51902486 GCF_000247695.1 Heterocephalus glaber | reverse complement strand
CTTTCTTTCTTTCTTTCTTTCTTTCTTTCTTTCTTTCTCTCTCTCTCTCTTTCTATTTGTATTTTTTTTTGGAACAGGTTCTTTCTAAGTCACCAAGTTGCCCAGACTAGGCTGGAACTGACAATTCTGTCCTCAGTCTCCCAGAGTGCTGGGATTAGAGGCAGGTGTTACTATACTCAACTTCTACCCTCTGAAATTTTAATTCCCTATGAACCATGGCTCTAAGTTTCATCTTGTATGGAGTCTCACAAAAATCTATTATGAAATTATATCCATCAACTGCTGGTATTGGATGAAAGTTTAGGCTTCATCCATTTACCACCCCTTAGGTTTTTCTATCAAACAATTCTTATTTTCCTTAGGCTCCTTGTCCAATAGTCACCATACATATAAATTCATTCTCATTGACCCTAGGAAGGATCATCAGCCTGTCAACTTTTCCAAAGTCTATTTTCAATTTTAACTTTAACTAAGGTGTCATACCTGCAACATATATTATCATCATTCCTTTTGCAGGACAGTAACTCCTGGTTAGGGAGGAAGTTATTGGCGAAAGAAGTATATGTTCTGCTTTCATTTCTCAATCTGTGACAAACACAGCTTCTAAATAGAAAGGTTTTTATCTGTTGTTAGATAGTTTTTATTTGAGAGAGAGAACTGCCTTATATCCTTAGTTCAACTAGGCTTTGAAACTTGTGACTTGTAGAAGGATTTTCACTTCTCTAAAATTCTATAATGACAAGTAGCAAAATGAAATAAGACCCCCTATTACTTTTATAAGTTGCAAAGATTAAATGAGATAACGAGCAAAGTTCACAGCACAGTCACTTATGTACAAAGAGCTGCAACTATTTTATTATTAACATTACACCTCTACTGTTGCAAAGACTGAAATATGTGCAACAATACTCCTTAGAGGAGAAGTCTCTGCAACATTCAAAAAGTGGCTTTTGTATTATATTCACACTACATAAGAAGCTGTACACTTGATGACGTACCCCAAAAGGAATGTTGAATAATCATGATACACAGCTGAGTGACTTAGAACCCTGTTACCAGAGGATACAGAAATAGCTTCTTTGCTTCTTGCTCATGGGGAGAAAGTAATATCTGATAAAGAAGATCAGGGAGAGGAAAGATTCTCAATGATACCATTCTTTTAATTACAATGTAATTAATGTGGTAGGAAAACCTGAAATTAAGTGTTAAAAGGACAAGAGTTTGGTAGTAGTGTATGATCCCAAATCTGTAACCTTTTATAATTTAGATTTAAAAGACTTAGTATTTTTATTATGAAATTAAATTGCTGTGCTGTCTTACCTCTCCCAATGGTGGTTGGCAATACTCAGAATTATTGAAAATCTCATGCGAAAATTAATAATAAAACTCCTTGACATTCAAATCTTGAATATTCAGTAATACAATTACAAAGGATACATTACTGAAGTGTTAGTATTGATACTTTGTTTAAAACAGTGTGGTCATCTTTTACCTTGTTTGTGAAATATCTTGGTTTATGATACATAGGAAAGATTCCAAAATGTGACACATCTTGGAAGACTACATGAATACATTATGTCACCATAGAGGCATCAAAAAATTAATGTTTCAAATATGTAAGGCTTGGTGCAGCATAACTTTTGCCAGCTACATCTTGGACCAGTCAAGAGCATTTTGCTAATAGTTGGTTTTTATTTAGTTTATTGAAATGGACATTTATAAGAAAAGTTTAGCATCTAGTTACTTCTAAACATTTCAAATGTTTTCATAGATATTTTAAACATTTTTTTTATTTTTAATCTTACATACTTTAATGTCACCATATGAAAAATGCCTAGAGGAAACAACAGGAACACAAAAGTATTTACAGTTTCGTTGTATTGTAATTGCCCTTCCAATGATTCAATTTTGATCAGTAACTTGGAAATAAATACAGATAGGGCTACATTTTTAAAATATAACTTAAATATCACAAATCTTATAAACATGAACAACAATTGTTAATGCCATTTTCCTTAGAAGAGTTTACATACTTTTGGGCAACATTATATTCTGTCAAAAAATTTACAAGTCTATTTGACACTTCCTGTTATTCCTTCCTTCTAATGGTAAAAAAAAAAAAATACAACAAACTGCAAGAATATATTTAAATGTATATTAAATAAATTTTCAAATATAAAGAATATATTTAAAAAACTGGAACAACATATTTAACCTATCAAAATGCTTAAGATTTTAAACCTAAAATATTTAAAATATTTATTTCTTTTGTTCTTACTTTTGAATTTTAAAAAAACCAGGTAAAGCCCTGAGCTTTTTGTTTAACTCTTGTACCCATGAGCTTTTATTAGGGAGATAACTGCTGAACATCGTCCTACAAAATGGAAATGTCTTTTTTTGTTTCTTCTTATTTTGGTGTTATATGTCCTTTGAGTTCCAAACAAGGTATCAAATCTTTCATAGTTTTTTCCCCAAATAATATTACCTTTAATTGTTGTTTCCTCCCTTGATTTCCATTTTATTTAATCAACCAATAATTTCAAATTCACCATACAAAGTTCTACTTTGGTTGCCATTCTGACCATAAAAAAATGACTGCAAACATTGATTAAAATTAAATTAGTTATTCTTTAGCTTGTAGATGAGGGCAGAGGTTAGTCATCCTTCTTGATTTACACTGAATGGTTATTATGCAGACATAGTTGCAGAAAGCTAAATACTGATTTATGAATGACTTATCTTTCTTTATAATTCTTAAATACATTTCAAAGGAAATGGTTTTCCTGGGAAAAGGCAAAAATGTCAATCTTTTATAGTAAGCATACTTGCACTGTTTTCTTTTTTATATATTGAAATGGATGAGTGGTTATAGAACATTTAATTTAGATAGCAAATATAATGATTAATCTAATTAAAATGAGTTCTTAAGTAGCTATCATTTAAAAAAGCTATATTGAAGTACTTCTCAATGGAATATGAGCATTTGAATTATGGACAAGGTTTATATTTATATTAAAAGTGCACTTCATTTTAAAAAATCTAACCAAAAATTTTATAGTTTAAAACAACTAAGTGAGAACTTACTGTTTGAATTATAAAAGTTTAGGAGTTTATTTTTATATTTGTTAAATGTTTATTCAGAGTGTTTTGTAATTAACATTCCCAAATATTTTTCAAAAACAGTATTTTTATACTTAATGAATAAAAATATTTTGAGGAATGTATCAGCTGCATAAAAAGATATATCACTGTTAAAATACACATTGTGATAAATAACAAAATGGTTATCATGATAATTTTATTTTTTTATGATAATTTTATTTAAAACTAAAAAGTAGCACCATCACTATTACTGATGACCGTGAGTTCCTGTCTCTATTGAATTTATTATTTTGGTATTCAAATCTTGACATTTCCAAAGGTACAACAAGCAAAATTTGAAAAAACAGGAAGTTTAGAAATGAACTTTTTGTAAGTAGTGCAAATTTTTGTGATTTTATTATTTTATCAAAAACATATTTTACCAAGATACATCATGTACAGGTACAAACACCCAATGATAAATGTAAATAAATTGTATACCTAAAATGTACCAATAAAAGAATTAAAAACAAACAAAAACAAAACAACAAAAAACAAAAAAACTTACTTTATACAAAGTCAAATTCACCTAGTAAAAAGGACTTAGTAAACACATACCAAAAATTATGCACTACTTTAATTCAATCTGTGAAATTTGCCCATCCATCATGCTGCAGTATAAATACACAATTTCTCCACTTGGACACCAGTGAATTTGCTTTACTTATTTTTATTTGGACCTAAAAGTATTTTACCTGACTGGGTAATTGAATTTGAAAAAAAAATAAGCCATTTATTTAAAAATGTAATTAACATTGCATGAAAAAATTTTCATTCTAAGTTTCTTGATTTTCAAATGCATTAAAATGTTCTAATAAAAAGTTTATACAAGGGGTAGGTTTTATATAGGTAATGCCCTTGCCTAGCATGTATGAAGTCCTGGGTTTGACTCTTAAGGCCACAAAAAATGAATTTAGTAAAATAAAATAAAAATTGAAACATAATTTGAAACTTTATACATACTTAAACTTGATTCTTCAAGTGCCATAAGCATCAGCAAAGAGAATATCGTGATTCATGAGGAAGATACTATTCTACAAATACTTTGCTACCTGCAGACCCTACAACAGTGTCACTTGCTAACCTTTGTGTATATACCACCATGCTGACAACCTACAACTAAAATCTGAGCAGTCTGAGTTGGCTAATGAAGTAGGTTACAAGCAATTATGAGGTGTCTAAAAGATAGAATAGAGTGCAAAGTGAAGGTGACAGAGGTACAAATGTGCAGTGGATTTGGTGCGTTTCTTCTAAAACTGTGACCAAGAATTAGCTGAAATAAGCAATAATATAAGCAGATTTCAAGACCACAAGCAAAACAACTTGGAAATATTTGGGAACATCTTCATGCTCCATCAGCATTAGCATGATGAGAAAAAAAAAGCATAGACTTTATTTCAAAGTAAAATGATATTATTTATGAACATTCTTTAGTAGATCTACTTAAGTTGTCATCAATAATTTCAAGAATATAAAATATTGTAAGTTTAAGCAAGAACATGAAGCTCTTTTGGAATAAAGGAAACTCAAGGAAAGGAAAGGAAATTTCTTCTTTGTTTTTACAAGAACAATATGTCACTGATTTAAAAATTCTACAAATATAACTGGGAAAGAAATATATTATAAAAGAAATTTATATGAATAACAATACAAAAAACCCACAAACTTATTTAGCAAGTAGATAAAATAAGGTATTTAATGAGTAATATAGTATGACCAAATGTATCTTGCCTCAGAAATAAAAGAGTAGTTAAATTTTCAAAACATTCCATATTCACTACAATATACAGACTTATTCTGAAGGTAATAAAGCTTTTGAGTCAGTAAGGTTGCTCCTATCAGGACTTTCTGTGGTACTAAAATTTTCTATTATAAATAACTATTTACTTTTAATCTTAATTTTGTACTGATAATTATTTTCTTAAAGAGAACTCTTCAAATTGTGTAAGTAAAATGTAGGTCAATATAAATGAAGCACTCTGTTTTGCCACAATAATTGGTGAGAAGAAAAATGCCAAGAAATATAAAAATTGAAAATTTTGAAATCTATTTGAAGTATGATTCTTAGAATGTAAGAAAAGAAATGGTAGTTCTTCAATATTTTAACATGAGCCTGCTATGATTGATAGAAAGACAGGGTTTACTTTAATGGGAAAATGCTTCAAGCATTCTATAAAGCAAGTACTATAGAAGATTGCGTCTTTCCTCCTCATTAAATGCTAAGATAATACCACTACTTACAACTTCAAATATATTCATATATATAATATATATATAATATATATATATATAATAGTCTAGGTATCAGGCAGTGTTAAGGGAATAATAAAGTTAGCAAAACAGACCTGAGTCTGTTAACATGAATATGAAAGGAGAGGCTACCACTTAAAATAGTTTCAACTATCTCACCTGTTTGCTAGGAATATTTAGGTTATTAGAAAAATTACTAGAAAGCCTAAGACTATTCTTTAAGGTGACTGGTTGTAAGCCACTTCAAAAAGCAATCTTTTGTAAAACACACTTTAAAAAATGGTCTCAAAACTACTTTAACAAAAATATAAAAGGAACAAATATAACTGCAAATTGACATGATCTAGATATATATGTCTATTGACATATTCATCAAAGACCTGAAATAGGAAAGGTTTTGTCCTTAGAAATAAATGACTTAATGCTGTCAAAATTAGTTATAGTCATTAAATTAATTTATCCACTCACTACAAAATTAACGATAATCCTACTATGAGTTTTAGGAGGTTTTGAAAAAATGTTCTGAAATGTGTTTGAAAAAATAAATGTGTGAAAAGGCTAAGAAAATGGAGACCAAAATGTAATGAGTGTGTGGGGATTGGTCTTGATCATCTAGATATCAAACTATATTATAAGACTAAATTAACATATCTTCATAAGCAACATAGAACAAAAGAGAATAGTCTAGAAAAAAGCTCAATTAAACAAAGATTTTAAATTTAATTTATGCCTCATTATCACTTAAAATGTACTGAAAATTTTTGTTTCTACAAAAAGAATAGATGTAATTGGCTATTGATTTCGAAAGGGTTTTATGTCTACTTCATCCACCTTTGTTTCCAGTTGACTTTCTAGTTTTTTAACTTTCTTTTGAAATTACTGAATTAAACTTTATTATCTATCAGAGATTAGCTCAGTAACCCACTAGTTAATCTTTTAATTTGCCTTTTGAGTTTATCATTTTCTTGATCAATCCTATCTTTCTCTTCAATTTAGGCAAATTTCTTATTTGAAATGCTCCATGTGGTATAGAAAGACATATTGAATGTTTCTTGTTTCTAACCCTAAACAGTAAAATCTGCCATTAGCCACACTCAAAGGAACTTTTCAAGATGAATGAGAAAATGTACTTCTCAAAATAAAGTCTTTTAAACATTTAAAAAATGTGGGCAAACTTTTTTTACAAGAGTTTCTTAGTTTTTTTTTTTTTTTATACTAGGGATTGAACTCGGGACCTTGCACTTTTGAGGCAGGGGCTGGAACCACTGAGCTAAATCCCTGGCCCTTAAAAGAGATTTTTTTTTAAAAAGGCTTAAATGATGTTCCTTGAAGAAAATATAATCCATATATATTAAATCCCACTCAAATGTGGCATCTTATTCCAAGAAATCTAAGTTCTACCTATGTGTACTCTAAACCAGGAGTTGGCAAACTATGAACTTCAAGCCAAGTCTAGAGAGATATCCGTGTTTGTAAAGTTTCAGAGGAATATCCATCCATCTAAGTAGACAAGCCCATTTCACAGATGTGGTCTACAAATCTTAAAATGCTATTGTCTGGCTTTTGATAGAAAAAGTCTGTAGCCACATTCAGCTATCATTGATGTTTGCAAAACAGCTGAATGTTGTCTCTGGAACCTTACTATCTTAGCTTTAAACTTGGATATCATCAATCTACTTGTGATGTTACAGCCTCAGTGTCCTTAGGTCTGGTTTTACACTGGTTTTCTTTGGATTGACAATAAAGTTAATTTTGATTTTTGTTGTAAAATTTTTGGAAAGGGTGAATATAAATCATTATTTATCTGAAATTCCGGAAAGAATCAAAATTTAAATAGTATCCCTTACAAATACAAAGCAAAATAAAATCCACAAAGGTAATCAGTAGAAGGAGCTAAGAGTAAATAATATCTAACTATGGTTAGTTAGGAAGATCTAAGTATAACCTAAAATCACAATGCAGTCATAATAAAAAAAATGAGGTCTTGTTTCCCAAAGAAGTATCAAAATCATGTTGAGTGGTTATTGTAATTTATTGCATGTAATGATTAATGAGTTGTTTTGGCTTGTATCTAAATTTATGCCCAAAGCCTCATGCAGTCAGAGGTGGGGTTTTTTGAAGGTGGCTCGATCTAGCTTGTGTAATGCTGGGATTAAGGATGTGATACTGGGATTGATTCCTGGTGAGATATTGGATTAAGGGTACCCCACCCTGGGTGTGAGTGCTCCCACTCAAAGCATGTATAGAATATAACACACAGAAAGAGGGCTACTGTTGTTGCTTGCCGTTTGCTGCTTGCTGCCTTCTGCTTGTCAAGAACTGTTCCTCTTCTGTGATGCCTCTCTGCCATGCCATCCTGAGTTGGAGCCAGACAACCTTGGACTGAAACTTCTAAAACCAGGAGCCAAATAAACCTTTCCTCCTTTAACTTTGAGTGTTGAGTATTCTGTCTCAGAAATGAGAAAACTAACTAAGACATACATATATTAATTACTACAGAGAAATGTCCTATTCATATTGTGTACAAATATATACAAACACATATATGTATATATAAAACTGCAATTTCATGTTAAATTTCATATGATTTTAGTATGTATAGACATAAGAATGGCTGCTTGGAAGGATGCCCACCAAACCATATGTAATGCCTGCCTAGAGAGGTGAAACTTTTTCAGGAAATTTTGCAATCTTCATCATGTGTTTTTCTGTATTTTTGAATTTTCTATAGCAAGTACTTATATGAAAATGTGTACATCCATAACATACAAAACAAATATATTAATGAACAGAAAACATTATCTCAGATAAATATGCTTTATTTTAGCAATAAGACTCTTACATTTGAGCTCAGATATACTTGGTGGTATCAATGAATAAATCATATTTCTGAAAGAACACATTTATTTATTAAATCGAATTTTTCTACTCACTGTGTAAGAGAACTGCATCACTGTAGAGGACTATGAAGTCCTCATGGTCATAATTTCATATTTGAAGAAAGAGCCTGAGATAGTTTAAATGTGTAACTTAAATTCACGGTAGAGATTGGACGAGAGCTTTGATAATTTCCAGTTGGTGTCCTTTTTACCCCATCACACTGTTTCCCTTCTTGGTTCCATCATTGTTCCATGGCTCTTGACCAAGGACAAATAATTAGTGCTGGGTGAAGCAGCATTATAGGACAGTACATAGCACCTACCTAAACAACACTGAATTACTAATCTTAAAGGACTAACTTATCACAGATTTTTTTATATTAAAAAAATGGGATAGCGGTGTGGCTCATTGGTACAGAACTTGTCTAGTATTCATGGGTCCATGATCTCATTCCAAGTACTGCCAAAAAAAAAAAAATTAAAAGAAAGGAAGAAGAAGAAAGCAAGGAAAGGGGGAAAGGAAAGAAGAAAAGGAAAAAAGGAAAAGTAAAAAGGAAGAAAGGAGGAAAAGGCAGGAAGGAAGGAGAGAAAGAAAGGAAAGAAGGAGGTAAAGGAAAGAGAAAGAAAAGAAGGGATGATTTAAAAAAAAATCTTCCAATAACATGTGACCCCTACTAATATTAGGGTGTTCATCTCTATTCAGATGGAGGACCCAGTTATGTGAAAGTCTGTTGCTTTGTCTAATTTAAATTACAGTATTTTATATGACTTACTAATAACATGGAGGCCTAGATTCTCAGTAAGTCAACTCAGTATAAAATTTGTTAAACCTTTTATTTCCTTGATATCTTCAAGTTCACTAGAGTTGGAAAAGTGACCAACCAACATGAATTAAAATTAAGTGCTTGTCTGCCTGGTAGCCCAGGTGGACTAGGAGAGTAATACAAACAAAATACTGATTTTTATCAACTTGAAAGAAAATATATAACACTTTGTCCCATGCAAGATCATTACTTTTTGATTATGTGATAGTCTTTGCAAAGATTACACAATACAGGTTGAGTACCCCCTTTCAGAAATGCTTGGGACAAGAAGTTTTTCAGATTTTGATTTTTTCAGGTAATAGGATATTTTCAAATACATAATAAGATACCTTGGGAATGAGACCAAGTCTAAAGACAAAATTCATTTGTTTCCCACATACCTTATACACATAGCCTGAAGGTTATTTTATACAATATTTTTAAAGCATCTGCACTTTGTCACCCACCAGTCACTTGGGCACAGTTGTGGAATTTTCCACTGTAGCATCATGTTGATGCTCAAAAAGTTTCAGATTTCAGAGCATTTGGGACTTTGATTTTTGGAATAAGGAAGCCCAATTTATATTTTTAAAAACTCACCTTTTATTCTAGGAAAATATATGATGAGCTGTTAGATCTCTCCTACATTTCTGATGAATTTTAGAAGTTTATGAAGCTTTCAGTTGGTTTCTCATTTCATATGCCATTCTTAATCCCCACCCATCTTATCCATAGAAAATTATTTTGTAATTCCTTGTGAGTTTTGTTCAAAAATAAATCTATTTCAGCTAATTATAGTAAATTTTAATGTTGATAGATACTATTTAGTTTTATAACAACCAGCAAATAAAATAGCTCACATCTCATTAAAAACCAATAGGAGGTAAATCAATTCACATGAAGATTGAATGAAAAATTAGCTGCGAAAATCAACAAAGCATTCCAAATTGAAAAGTGGCTGTTTATACTTCAGTAAAAGAAGGACAATATTCTAAAAGGTTTATTGTTTATTTCAAATGTTTCATTTCTTTGTAATTCAAGGTAAAAGGTCATTATATTGTTATTATTTTTTAATGGTATAAGCAATAGAATAGTATGACATTTTTGCATCCACAAAGATGACATTTAATGTAGAAAAAAAATATAATATAGTTCATATTGTCACACCTTAAATGACACAAACATCTCTGAATATTAGAATTAATTTTAAGATTGGCATGAAGACCAGTGGAATGAGGAATGTGGTGATCTGAACTGGAGCTGAGACATGGCTCTACCCTCTTATTGACACAATCTTTGGAGAATGAGTCAACTTCTCTAAGGTTTACTTTCTGTCAGAGATTATGACTCCTCGCTCACAGATATGGAATGGGGATTGGAGTTTCTAATAACTAATTTTGATTTCATGCTTACTGTGTGCCAAGCACTCTTCTAGGATCTTTACCCTTATCAGTTAATTATTAAATTACATTAACTACTATAATAATCGCTATTTTACAGAAAAGGGAATAGAGGTTAAGTAAAATGCTCCAGGTTTCACAGCTAGTAATTGGAGAATCTGTAGTCAGAACCCAGGTAATACAGCTCCAGAAATCATGCTCTGCCATTAGCAAAGCAGCTGGCATAGAGGAAGTGCTCAGTAGAGGAAAACTAATACCCTCATTTGTTATTTACTCCCTTCATAAAAGACAGTGAGCTTCTTAAGAACAGAAATCCCTTGTTATTGAATGATTTTTTAATTCACTTATTCAACACTATATTCACCTAAATTGTTCTAAAATCTTAAATGTTGTTGACTTATACAAATAAATAGCAATGAATGAAATCTTTTCTACTGTCTCTCATTGGTAAACTGGAAAGAAAATAACAATTATTCTTAAGGGGAATAATTTCTATTAAATATATTCTTGTTTTTAAAACATCTCCACATAAAGGCAAGTCTATATTTTTAAGAAATATATTCAAAAAAGTGCAAGTAGGTGAATTCATAATATAATGAATTTCATCATGTAGTTGTTAAATAATAAAAATAACTTTCAGGAATATCTAAAATAATATACTAATACAAACTTGAAAAATTCTCAGTGGATTAAGCCACAACTTTAAAGCAAAAATATTTAATATAGCTAGCAGCAGTGACTGTTGGAAACAAGCATTTGAAGAATTGAAAACTTATCAAAATGTGTTTTATCTTTGTATTTAGTTTTCATTTGATAAGTAATATTTTTAAAACTCTATCATCAGAGATATGAGAAAAATGCATTGTGAGTTCTAAGTAATGTCTAAACACTTTGGCAAAAAGAGTAAGAAAGAGAGGAAATCAAAATTATTCATCAGTTGCCATTTTAGAATGCAATCTAAAGATATCTTTTAGATAACCTTTTCATTGCACATTATTTTAGAAACAAGAACATATTTATCTTTGGCAAGTTCGTCATTTCAAACAGTGGTTCTTTAAACATTTAATCAGATGAAAGAATATTGTACACTTGATCTTAGCCAAAAGGCTGAGAAGTGATGAAGGAATATTGTACATGCAAAAAAGGACACCTATAGTATGCTTTTTAAGACAACTGCTTTGATAGTGTTAAGCATCATGGAACACTTAACATTTTATTTTCTGATGCATTCATGGAACAGTAAGTAAGAAAAAGATATTAAGTAGGAGGCTTTAAAGTTTTTAACTATTGATAATTCAGAAAAATATTTTCAAGGGCTTTTCTGGAGTTGTTTAGACCTAGGAAAAATGTTTATCTACTGTTCATGTAGTTATAAAAGGAAAAATTTCCATTTGGAGGGCAGAATAATATATTGGAGTCATTCAGTGATATACAGTATGACGTGAACACAGAGTGACACATTGATACAAGGACTATGAGCACACTTAATTCACTTTACCCTGGAGCAAATTATTTAATCTTCCCTGTCTCAATGTCCTCCTCAGTAAAGTAAAACAATCATCAGTTTCTCCACAGCTGGATGATCTATGATTCATTCACAGGCATTTGTGGAATAGGATTTGGGAGGGCAGATGGCATTTAACCAAATCAGATTCACCATCTCTCCAAGTCAGAGTACTGGGTAGAGCATTTAGAGAATTAAGAACTTGTTTTGGTGGGATCATCATCAGTGTTCCATCTTTCCTGACCTCTGCTACTCCCAGGAATTGGCATGTCTACTCTTCCATTCTATAACACTGGAAAATACATCCCTCAGAAGTATTCCCAAAATACTAGGGCCAGTTTACCTTATACAAAAGCACTGAACCTTGGGTCACCTATCATCTGCTGAGAGCATATCATTCGGAGAATACAATACATAAGATAGTGAGGAGATTCATTTCTGCCCAACAAGGGTTTACTTTGTAACACCAGGTAGATATTTAAATGCAGAATTTGGACACTATGGCTCATTCATGCTAGAACTCATGTTAGAATTTTTAAAGTATCTGCCATGTTTTAAGAATGTACTTGTACTGTGAAAGAAACATAGCATAGCTCCTGCTTATAAAGAAAATTATCCTTCTAGTGAGGAGTGGTAAATAGATGGTAGACATGTGGTTATTTGACAAAGTGTTAATGCTATGATATCAACAAATGTTTAATTTTTAAACAATCTTTAAAACTAAGCAATAGGTATTACTAAAAAAGTAAAACACTCAAAACTAGATTCTAATCCTATTTCTTCTACTAAACTAGATAATTGTTCTTTCTGCTCCTACCAGTTGAAACATTTTATGCATCCTATTAAATTGCTCTTAGAATAACCCATCTACCATCTATCTATCATCTACCTATCTATCTATCTATCTATCAATCATCTATCTTATATCTTTTTTCTATTTATGTTACTGACTTAAATAGGAATATTTAAAACTATTGAATTATTTCTATATAGTAGAATTTTCTCAGTAGATTAAGAAACTATAGCATGTGTTTTTCAGTTTGTTTCTTTTTTCCAGGAAACAGTACCCCTATTTTCTATACTAGAAGGTAGATGTCATTTGGTCTATGGTTCACCATATATTGCTGGTCCAATTAAAAACAAGCCCAATTATGAATTGATGATGTAATAAAACTGCAGGGTTTGACCACTAGGCCCAACTCATTTCATGTTTTATGAGACCTTTAAAAAATATTTGTTTCATCATAATTTGCCTTGTAATCCCACTAATATTTTAGACTTTGTTCAAAAACACTAACAAGAATTACAGGAGTATAGAACTAAAAAATTAAAGCATCAGATAACACTTTATAGAAACCACAAAATTTTAAGATTAGTGATAAACTTTTCTTCTTCCTAATCCAGTGGACTTTGCTGAATCTCACTTCTTTCCTAGAGATAGTATGTTAAGGGCATGTTATTTTACCAGCAAAGAATTTACACAGATCACAAAATAATTTTTATTCCTATGTCAAAATATTTCTGCATTATAACTGTTGTTATCTTAAACTTCTAGAAAAAACCATTGAATTCATATACTATGACTTTCCTGTTTTAATCATTGGGAAAACCATACCTGAGGTTTAATAAAATTTGTAAAATGAATGAGAAAGATGATAAACCATGAAAAAACAAATGTAGAATTATGTTTACTTTAATTAAAGAAATCTACACAATGACATAATCTAAGCATTATTTGTTTTTCTTTCTAATAATTTTCACGGCCAAAATAAATAAATTTAAATATAAAGAAACGATACCATTAAAAATTTGAATACCTCTCGTGCAAAGTTTAAAGAAAACATGTTCTGATTCTAGGCTTATGTACTTCAGTTTCTTCCTCATATTTCAGCAACTTGTTTCATTATTTACACCTTCCCTTATCAAAACCTCATTTACTGTTGTTTTGTTTTCACTTTTAAATTTCTCTTTTAAAATGTGAAGGACAATCCTATAAATACTTTCATCCACATACAGACAAATCCACACATTCCAACAATAAACAAAAATAAAACAAGTTGAAAACATTTCCTCAACTCTGTTTGCCCTCAAAATACCAACTTTTCTCCACTACTAAAGTTCTTTAAAGAACAAGCAATATGCGGTGGGTTATCTTTGCCATTAAATATGTATTTCTTATTTCTCATTTGGTTTCTGACTTTATCATTCTACAAACAAATGATGTTTTTAAATGTCATCTATGGCCTTCAAAATAACCAGGATTTTACCATCACTCCCTGGAGAACTAATCACCCTCCTCTTGGTCACATTTCATGCCTCAGTTCTTCTGTGCTGTTTCTTACCATTGTGGTGTTACCTCTTACTTACTGTGGGCCATCTTCTTCACTATGATTCCTCGCCCTCTACAGATTTTCCAAAATTTCTGACTGTGCTATATTACATTTTATTCTTTAATCTTTCCTCCTTAGCAATGTTATTTGTCCCGGAGACATCAGCTGTGTATTGAATGAATACCACTCAATTGTACATCTTCAACAAACAACCCCACCCAGAACTTCAGAGCAATTTTACTCTTGTTCAAGGGTATCTCCATGTCACTATCTTATTACAATCATAAATCAAAACATATAAATGGCCGAACTCATTCTCTGCCTCCCTGAACAAACTCCTTGAGCCCCACATATTTTAGCATGCCAAAATAAGTCAAATTACCAACCTTCATATCTATGTTTTTAGTGAGATTTATATACCCTACATCAAATATCACTTATTTGTAATAATTTCATGGTAGTCTGAAAAACTGCATGTTGTAAATTGTTATTTCTTATTTATACAATTTCCTCAAATATGAATTATCTGAAAAAATTTGGTGTTCTTCCTCGTAAATATACGTACACACGCACTCACATACATACACATATATATATAGTGGAAAAGACTTTGGAAAAGTCTTAAATATAACACCCATAAAGAAGAAATTGAGATATTTTCCAATAAAAATCAATAATAGTACTTAGAGTCAAGCACATTTACCAGTAAGTTTCTTCGATATGTTAATGTTGTAATTTATAAAACAGCACAGTGGAGAGACTGGAATCTGTGGCTCAAATATGTATAATCTACATCCATGATCTTCTACTTGAATGAATATTTCAAGTTCCTCACATTTTTCTGAAGTTCAGGTGCTTTATCAATTAAGTCAGGAAATTTACAGTAGAGTTGTTAATTATAAAATAGAGTATCGCATTTCCTATAGGGGTCTAGGAATTTTATCAGTCCCTTGGAATTTTCTACTCCTCGGTTGACCCTTTTTAGGTGCTGTAAGCATGATCTACATAGTCTTTAATTAAGGTTTAAAGTGCATCGTTTTTAAAAATCACTTCAGAAGAAGTTTAAGGTATCATCTTGCTATGCGTTGCTCTCATTAATTACTGGAATAACATTTTTTAAGAACATACTTTGATATCACATAAACATTATAAATGCTCCCTAAATTAAATTTGAAACTAAGGTAAAGTAGAAAAATTACAGAAAGGGCACGTGGCTACTATTATTATTATCTTACATAAATTTAATAAATTAATAACAGTGATGGATATTCTACTTATACTGACTAAAGTTGAAGTTATGATATCAATTCCAGTCTAAAAAGGAAATTGTCATTTAATTCAAGAAGTTTAAAAAGCAGGCTTGATTTTCTCTTTAAAATTTGGCTTTTGATAATACAGAGACAAGAGAAATTGCTTCTTGGATAACAAATAATTTAAATATTATAATATCTGAACTGAATGAGTATACACAGAAGAAAAAATAAATTTCAGCATCAGTAGGACTTTACATGGGAAGCTTCAGTCAGAACTGAAAGGCTTGCTCATCAAATTTTTATTCACACGCTCAGGATTCCAAACATAGAGACAATTTTACTCTATGAGCATAGAATCCATTGCCTCAGCAATCATAAGTCCCAATTTTTTCTCTCTCTAAGCAATTCAGAAGTTCCTCAAAATATTCTGAAACTCAACAAAAACTATTACCCACTTTTTTTTTTCAAATTTTATAGAAAACCAGCATTCACTTGTTCATTCATTTACCAAGTATTTCTTGAAAGGGTCTTGTGTGAAAGGCAGGGACTCAGAGGCTGAGAAAATAGCATCAAATCCAACAGATAAATTCCCAGTTCATATTAAGCACATTTTCTAGTAGAATGAATTTAAGATTAAGATTAGTAAATAATACTTATTATATTAAAGAAATAATTGATATTTTCAATAGTATACAAAATTAATAAGAAAATTATAACTTGATAAATGTAATAGACTCTATCAGTAACCAAACAAATCACCATATAGAGGCTAAATGTTAACTTGTGAGATAAAATCTTTCAATGAATCTGCAGCTGGGCAAACAAAAAACAATACAAATATGATAAAAATGTAAGTTATCCAAATTTTGGGGATTATTATTTTAGAGTTACACACTCAGCTTAATCTGATGCTAAAATAGATAAGGATAAAATTTTGTTTTGTCATAGCAAATTACCAAAATGTTCCTTTTAATTTTTTTCTGGTCGAAATAGCATGTTGACCAGGTTACATGCAGGTTAATTTTCACACCAAGCCAAATGCCTGGGTTAATCAGACCCTGTATAAAGAACATACTTTGACCTGGGAATCAAACAATTTTGTTCTAGACTCAACTGCCCTACCACTTTCACTTATCAAAATTATATTACTTAACTTTTTTAGTTGTAGGTGTGCCACTAAAAATATTTCAAAATTACAAGTTGGTATAATTATTTTTGAAAAGATGTAAAAATTTCAGAGGGGGAATACTTATTCTCTAGAATTGCATAATTCTACATCTTCCCACTTTCCCCCCACTACACACATTCAAACACTGTGAATTGTTATTTTTTCATATTATTATACTTTACTGCAGTCAAAAATAATAGAAATGCAAGTATATATTAAAGTATGCTTAGAAAATACTCTGTGGAAGAGTTAGTTAGAAACTCAATTTAAAGATACAAGCAAGGATTATCTTATATAGTGAAATTTGAGTTTTAATGTTCAGCATGTCTCTGGGGGTAAAACTCAGGTAACCAGAGTCTGCTTGAGGTGATAGTTGTGGTGCCTTTGGCTCAACTTATTGAGATTAATAGATATCATTACGGAAAGAGAGCATTTTCATTTTCTTCAAACACTTTCATAATAGATATTCTTTTAAAATGCAGATGGTCTTGTAAACAGAGACTTGTCTATATTTACCACCTTAAAGCAGATTTTTCTTTATTTTATAATTGCTATGATGAGTGTTTTAAATATAGACAAACATTGTTTTAATTAATTGAAATGCTATTCTAAATTATATGTATGAATTTTCTTAGGTTTTTATTATGATCACTAGAAACATCTTTTTGTCTGTAAAAATAAAGTAACTGTAGTTTGAGCCTGCAAGGTGATGAATTAAAAATGAAAATGGTATACTCTTGGTTTCTTTTCATTTTTATGTTCAGTTTGGGAAAAAAGAAGAAAATCATTTCTTCAACATACAATTTAAAAACTATTCGACCCATTGTGTAAATATGTAAAAGGGATTCAACAATTCCAAAAGAGATATTAACATCTATTTTGTAAATATATTTTATATGATTTTCATAACACAGATTATATTGTTTTTTGAAAATGAATATCATGTTACCCCGTAGATCAATATGGAGCCTTTAGATCAATTTAGCAAGTAATTATATATTCAGGATCCCTTTCCCCATGTGATCATTATCATTTTATTGATAGTCTTAGAAAAAACTAACCAGAAATAATCATTTGGGCTTGAAGTTATGTGAAATGCGGTACTGTTCTAACTTTTGATACCACCAATGGGATTGTTCAACATTGTCTGAACGTAGGAAAATTATGATACCCATACAGTGATTAGGATATGAAAATTTTTCTTTTTCAGCAATAGGAAGTAGAGTTTGAAAAGTCTAGGCTTTTTCATAAATTATAATGGCACTTCAAAATGTGAAATTACATAGGCAATTAAATTTATGTTGCCTGGA
Organism: Heterocephalus glaber; assembly: GCF_000247695.1. Next base: position 51,884,448 of record NW_004624730.1, on the reverse strand, counting down.
AGGAGTTGTTAAAGAAAATTCGATGAAGCCATCATTTCTTATTCCTAGTTTATATTATTCCATTGGTGAGAGTATATAATTAGGATTTTAAACATTTTTCTTCAAAAAGTAAAGTTATAAAATCCTCTGACTTGCATGTAAAGTAAGGTCAGTCAGTGATAATTATTAATCAATAAATGATTTTTTATTATATTGTGATTATTAGTGTCATCATATTATTGGTAAAAATAATAGCTACAGGAGTTTATCAGCATTACATTTCAGAACAAGAATCTATGTCTTATAATAACATTATAAGACAGAGGTCATTATAAAATTGTCATAGTGGTTGAAACTCGATGTATTGGACCACATGAAATTAGGGCCACACCAAAAAATTCTAGTAAAATTAATATGCCAGATTGCCACAGTGTTATAGATTTATGAAATAAATTTATCTTGAACTTTTAAATTTGTATTTCTATCCTAAGGAGGATATCTGATTGCCAGTTCTAGCTGGGACATGAAGTAACTCTGTGGGAATATCCTTGCTAACATCATAGAGTCTCAGCTATTCCACACACAAAGCAGAATGATCAATACCTTCTTTACCAGCATCACAGTGAGGTTGTAAAGACCAAGAGAAATATGAACTGTAAAAACAATTCACAGGCGGCAATATTTACTTTGTGTTCTGTTGTTTTGTTTTTTAATTTTTATTTAAACACTTTTTGTTTTTATTAGTACTTGCTTACACTACATAATGGTTACATTCATCATGAGGTTTTGGTACAAGTGTAAAATACATCTTAATTCTGTTTTCATCTCCTTCCCCCTCTCTATCCTCTTCCCTTCATCTTTTGGTTCCTTTCCCTTTTACAATCAAGGAGATTGATCTTTTTCACAAAAAGGGAATATTTGCTTTCTAATTTCCATAAATCTATTGATTTATGTCCATTCTAACTGTTTCAAATTCATTTTCAAGATTCAACAGTTGCCTATCTAATCTTACCTTCTCTTAAGGAAACATCCAGTATTGATAGATTTGATTTATGAGTTTCATTAAATATTAAAAACCCTGCTCCCCACCTCCATCCCAGGCTCCTAGGGCAGTGAAGCTCAGCCGGTCCCAGCACCCGGAAGGAAGCTCCCCCTCTGCCATCCCAGGCTCCTAGAGCCAAGAAGGTGAGCCGGTCCCAGCACCCAGAAGGAAGCTCCCCCACCGCTATCCCAGGCTCCTAGGGCAGAGAAGGTGAGCCATGTGGGTGCCAGAAGCACCCCCCCACCCGTGGAAATGAGAAAACACATAAACAAGCCTCAAAAACAGACTTAAAGATCATCTACAGGAACCCCAAAGGGAAACGAGACGAAACACTCTGATACTCAACCACCTGGACTCTCTGAACTGGCAACAAAAGAGGATCTGGGAAAAATGAAATCAGAAATAATTAC
>NW_004624730.1:51840699-51880252 GCF_000247695.1 Heterocephalus glaber | reverse complement strand
AGGGCAAGGGAAGTGGGAAAAAAATAAGAACCCAGAGACTCATGTAATGGTACAAGATCCCAAAGATTAATGTAACTGTATTTTATACCTAAAATGTGCCAACAAAGTTATTGGGGGGGGGGGATAAATAAATAAATAAATATTAAAACCCTGAGCTTTATGTTTGTATTGTATCCAAACATTGTTTAGAAATTTCTTTGAGCTAGAGACGGCATAGAGGAGAAGTGTTTGTGTGTGTGTGTTTTAAGAATGTATGTTTGAAGTATTTAATATACTGTATTTAACATGTTCAATATATGATTTATCAGTATTAAAATGAATATCTCTATGATCAATAGATTATCAATAAAAGTTTCTAAAAAAGCATTCAGGCTTTAAATTTGGTTGCAATTTAAATTATCACACAACGAATATTTTAGCAAGAGAAATATTATCCACTATCAATTGCAAAAGTTTCTCCTTTTTCTGATCATGTAAATGCACTCTAAGTACTTATTTCTCATATGACATGAGTAAGCAACAGCTACATCTGAAAGTTCAAGGAACATTTTAAAACAAAGTTAAAAGCAAAACAATAAAATTATGTTAAAATACTTATATTTATCCAGCCCAGAGTCAACTACAAGAATGATGATCAACTTCAGGTAAAATTACGATTATAGAAAAAGACAAACATAGTAAGGAAAATGGTGTATACTGTTATGGAATATTTCCTCCTGCAATCCACTAATGAGGATTATTAGTTGTCAAAAAATTTGGGCAATCATGTATGGCAGGAATTAGGCAGCCCAATATATTCATTATTAACAGAACAATGGACAGCATTTCAGATTTGTTGCTGGTATGATGGACAGCATAGAAATATGCATCTTCTTGGAAATCCACAGGATTTTTCCTCTGCTGCATCCTTTGCTCAGTTTCATAGATATTATCCCCATCCTTGATAAGTAAAGTTATCAAACAGTGATAAATACAGTTTAGCACAGTAAGAGGAGGCAAGAGCTTTAACTTCAATAGTTGTGAATTTGATTATCAATGATACCTTCTACTAACTTTACAAACATGCATAATCTCTTAACATTAAGCAATTTCTTCACTTGATTTTTTATGGTGTAAGGATTAAATGAGATTATGGATATAAAGTTTGTAGCAGGAAGTTTTGAGAAGATAGTTTTCCCTGACCATAGTCGTTATTATCATTAAAAAACTTAGAAGAATTTCACATTAATTGTAAATGTGAAAACTTACTAAATACTGCCTGAATAATTGAAAAAATTACAATTCTTTTCTAAAATATAATTCAACATTATGAAAAGTCAATTATTCTTTAACTAAGTATTGAATGGAATACAGTAAAAGTACAGCAAAATGTTAAAACTAGATGAGCTGATTGTAAAATATATGTAATAAAATAATGCATGGAAAAGATTCGAATTTTTCCAAAAAATAAAATAATAAAAACCAGAGAACAAACATTTCCAAAATCAAAATATATCATAATACTAAGTTAATTAAATAAATTTAGAATGGGCATATTAATATATAACTAATTTATAAAGTAAGGAAATAAGGCCCATAATACAATGTTTGTGAAAATTATTCATATTTGGTATACAAAGTTAACAGTTTAAATTAGTGGGAAATAGATATGTTAATTAGTAAATAACATTGGGTGTACTATTCAAAGAAAACCGAATGTTCGATGATAAGGACTTAGTTTTTATTTTCCATATATCAGAGTAAACCTTATTTCCTATGTATATTAATAAATCTTGGAATCCATATGTTTAGTTAAAAATTAAGTCATGAAAGAGATTATTTCCAAAAGTAGTTTCAGGTAATTTGAAAAACTCATGGATCTTCTGAAGAAAAATATTTTTAAAATATTTTAATAGTACTGTAGATCAATGAAAAGAAAGTTTGGTGCTATTATCTATTTGTTTCTTTTTTGTAAGAGTTTTTTGTCTATAACTTGTACTCTAACATTTTGGCCACTCTTTTAAGATTATGGTACCCAGTGTATTAACTATTGCTATTCTTTAATTTATTATGAAACTTTGCTTTATTTTTTCCATAGAAGTAAGAGGAATGTTTTTAAAAATTAGTTTCTTTTTTATTATTTACTTGTATTACATTAAAGTAAAAAAAAATCATCTAAAAGTTCTTCATTTGTGTTGAGAGAAGAAATGGATTGGCCCTACAGTCTATTTATGCTTATTAGGAAAATAGGATCTCCACTATAACTTCATTGAGAAAAATTTACTAGGTCTATTTGTGTACAAAATTTCGGGACAATAAAAAACACTTTTATTTGCCACTTGAGAGGAGGACCACAAACGTGGAGCATAAAAGGAAACTCATTTTCCTTTTATCTCTTTTCTAACTTTTATTCATGTATTTGTTTATTATTTACATTTACATTTAATTCAATGTATTAATATACTTTTCACATAGGCTACAGGTGACTTTTTATACTTTCTTAAGAAAATTTAACAAATAAGAAAATATTAGTTTTGATAAGTAATGGTTGCCTTTCATATCTTGTATAGTCTTCTTTGTTTTTAAAGGGAGGTACTTCATGATTTATTTTTGTTTTGTTTTAATGTTTATATAAGCTTTTGAGCAAACATCAACCTCAAACTAAGAGACTCCTTTAGTCAGGGGTAAAAGTTCAAGACTTGGTGTAAGTAAAGAATGGCATGAGAAAAAGAGTAACAATTCTATAATTGTGTAAGAATATTGGGGAGGGATGATCTAGTAAAATATACTCCCTCCACTTCTGCTTCTTCCTCTCCTTCTCCCTCCATGTAAGGGAAATTTTCAGTATTTATAACATATTACATAGGTATTGGAAACAATATGAGAACTTTAGTGTTTCAACAGTTAGGAGGACTCACTTTCTTTTTTGAATAAGTTAGGAGATAGACATAGCTATATAAAAATATTAATAAGCAAAGACAATCTAACTCTTCAACCTCTAAGGTCACTGAGAAAAGCAACAGAGAAAGAGAATCTGAATATTTCTCTCCAGATTATGTATATGTCACTTTTGTATTTTAACCAATAGGCTATGGTGGTAAAATCCAGTTCCAGAAGTGGGGTAGACAGTCATGCAATGCAGATGACTGTTAAAAAAGGAAACATGTCTATATTCCACACAGCATTAAAAATAATAAGTTTAACTTCCTGTAAAGTTAAAGTACTATACTTTATTCCCTGTGAAGTTTTATCAGAATGTCTATACCACTTTAGACAATGGCATCACCAATGACCCCAACATAGGGCATCAGAGCACAGTGTCCAGAGGCCTGCCTCTGCAGCTGCTCTTCTCACAGAGGTCCAGAGAATTGCAGGAGGCATTTGACTACTTCATTCCCTGTATCTTGTAACATAGTCCTGATGTATTCACTTTAAAAAATAATAACTGTATTTATGGATAGGTAATACATTACTAAATGAGTATTTTCCCCAGGGTATTTAGGGAAATTTCAAAATGTTAGCTTTAAAGGAGGATATTAGTGCTGACCCAGTTGAAAGTTATAACATGATAATTGAAAATGAAATGATCAGCCCATTCTTATTAAGAAGGCTAGAAGTTAAGAGTATTATTCATTGATGTTAATCGGTGCTAGTTTCGAATTACTAAACTTCAATCCTCATATGGAACTTAAAGTAAATATTTTGTTTGGGAATAAAAGTTGAACACAAGTTATTCACATGCTACCTCCACAGTGTTTGCTGTAATGACCAACAACTATATACAGTATGTGTAAATTATAATTTGCAATTAGCATTATTTTTGTATACAATGCTATTTTTGTATTTATATGCAAAATATATGAATAATACCAGCATGAATTACTTTGATTCTGGAAAATTATAATTTATTATTTCCTAAATTGTAAAAAGCCAAACACCACAACAGAAAATTTTAAAAAAAGAACTGTTTCATTTAACAGATAATTTGAATTTCTTCAATAGTTCTACCTGTATGGTGTCAGAATATTTTAAAAAAACAATAAAGCAACCTAGTTTTCTAAATAAAGGCAAAATGCCAATCTATTTTGTTGGAAAGGACATGGAAATGAGAGTCATATATTTTCAAGAAGCGCATTTCATAAATAACTTGCCTGTTGTGTACTGAAATTGATGCTGTAGGTATATCAGACCACAAACCTATTGTTTATAATAGACCTGTTTTGTCATTTTGATGGTACAGATTCAAGTATGGCAATCTTCTTCTCTCTCTCTGCTTCACTGGCCACATGACTACCCTTGGCTAAGACCATGTTGAAACAAACACTTAAAAGTTGTAAGTTATGACAGCCTGAGAACTGAATGGGAATCCTAATAACCGGCCTCTGAAATTAGAGAATTGTAAATAGCAATGAATACAGGTTAGGCTGCATATATAACTTAATGTATTAAACAGGTATTCCTTTAACATGCTCAAATAAGTCCAAGTAAATATTATTTAAATGCATGGAAATATATTGATAAATTGATTGAATATAAAGCCAATTAATAAATCACATACCCCACCCCTATTAATTCTATGACCTGCTGAAATATACCTGGCAAATATTCCACCAACTTAATGGGCCATCTTGAAATCTATTAGCTACTTAATGTAGGTAAGAAGAAAATCTCACAGACAGTTTCTTAAACATTACAGATATGAGTATGCTTAAAGCCAAATATTAAATAAGAAGAGCTTAATGTTAACTGTTAGAATAATAAAGGGCAGAAGAATGAACAGAAATATGAATGGAAGAAGACTGAGGAAAATCAGATTAATCCTACCAAAGAAGAGATGTTATCAAAAGGCATAAATTTTCAGTTACAAGATGAGTAAGTTCTGGAAATCTTATATAAAACATTCTGACTATAGTTAAAAATGCTGTTTATTTGAAATTTAATAAAGGAGCAAATTTTGTTTTCTTTCCATATATACTGTATAAGATGATAAATATAGTCAGGGATGACTATGTTAACTGCTTTGTGGTAATCTGTGCCTGGTGCATTTGAATATCAAATTATCATGTTATATACTTCAAATATACACATCTTTTACTTGCCAATTGTCTTTATAATGAATCCACTTCTGCTAGTCATGTTGGTATAGATTAATATATTTTTCTCTCCACCCTGACTTTACCCCTGAACTCCAGATTTCTCTATCTCATTATTCTTCTGTGACTAGTGGAAATATATACTTTCATATCTAATACACATTTTAAATTTCATACATTCAAAACCGAATGGGTATCTTGCAGTGGCAAGATATTTTGTGGTGACAAAATTACTTCCCTTGTAGTATTCTCCTTTTTAGAATATGAAATTTCTGTCTTGCAGTAGCTAAGATCAAAACCCTTGAAACTTTTCTAGACTAGTCTAAACCATCCTTCAATTCCTGTAAGCTCTATCTTCAAGGCAACCAGAATACAACTTTTCAGTGCCTCTACACTTATCAACCTCATCCAAAAGACCATCATATTGGGCCTGAATTATTGCAGTATGCTGTGCTCTGTTCCCTTCCAATGTAGTGTCAACACAGAAGGCCAAGAGATTACTATTTGAAAATAATTTAGGACATGGAGTTATTACTGAAAACCTTTCAATACTTTCCATATTTTTCAGAAAGGAGACAAAAATCAAATTCTGTCCAATGCCAACTCCCTGTTCCCATTTGCCATTGTCTATCTGATCTCATCTACAAACCAAGTAGCTGCTACTAAAGTATACTACTCCCTTTCCCCAAGGGTCCCTGCCTACATTACAACAATGTGCTACTCTTTTCTCAAATTTCCCACCTTCCATCCATGATTTGTTCTTCTCCTCAGCATGTTTTATTGTCAAACATACTCTATAATTTTACCCACTTGTCAATTACCTCTCTCCTCTCTAGAACACAATAGAATATAATGCAATCAGGAAGAGATTTTTAAATCTTTTCTTTCTGATGACTATAGTACTAAGCACTGTATCTACCATGGTAGAGTATTCAGTGAATATTTGTGGAATAAATGCTGAATGACTTTTATTGCCTACGACAGATACCCTTCATTTGCCTTTATCACATACAAGGGGACCTCTGCTTCTACACAAAAACTTTCAGCCTAGTGTTTTATATATCAAGTTTTTAAAAGAACTTATAAAATGTTAAAGTCGTGAAAAATATCACTGTATTTATATTATGGAAAGAAATATGAAATATTAAAACCAATAAATGTATAAATAAGTATCTACATGATGTGACAGCAACTCAAATCATGCCGCTATATACATAAAAATAATTTTAAACCATATGAATGTAAAAAGTCATTTAGGCAAGTTCAAGATTTTGAAAATTATAAAGCTTCTTTAATTTTTTCTTTAAGCAAGCAAAATATTAATTTGGTATGATAGTTAATTTTATCAATCAACAACTAGGCTAAGTGATGCCCAGAAAACTAATAAAATATTATTTCAGGTTGCTTCAGGGATAACTTCCTGAAGGAGATTAGCATTTGAATCAGAGGAGAGAGAAAAGAAAATCTGCCCTCACCAGTGACAATGGGTTTCATCCAAACTGCTAAAGGACTGGATCAAACAAAAGGGCAAAGGAAGTGTTCTTGAGACAGGTTTTCCATATTCTGTTCAGCATCAGAACTCCTGATAGCAACCATCAGAATCAAACTGAATTACACCACCAGCACTGGTGATTCTCCAGGTCACCAAGGCCAGATTGGTAGAATGCCTCACCCTCACAGTCCTGTAAATCGGTTCCTTTGGTAAACTCCTCATTCTGTCATCCACATAATAGGTGCTGTCCCTTTGTGTTTCATGGGTCCAAATTCTTGGTACAATCAAGTCTATGTTTATTAGTGTCTGGTTCTTAATTTCAGCTCTTATAGTCATGCACTGCTTAGTCTTTTCTCCATGTAGTGACCCTAAAATGATCAGATGACTTATATTCACTCTTTAAAATCCAGCTCAGCCATCTTCTCCCTCAAGCAATTTCCATACCGATGTGCCCTGTGTGGTTCTAAGATAACAGAAGCAATTGGGAGGCTCTAAATATGAAAGGAAAAAGGATCAAGTGATGGAGGAAAGGCAAAGGGAGGAGAGGGGAAAGAGACGTAAAAAGAATTAAGATGTGTTATGCATATGCATCACCTCCCCATGATGAATGTTATGATATGTATTCCAAACATACACTAAGAAAATAGATAAATATGTATGTAATACAAATCCTAAGGTTATTTATCTCTGTTTACTACAATCCATACATCATCCTTCAGACTTTACCCAACAGATTTTACTTTCTTCTCCAAATTTACCCCTGCCACTCCACTCTTGATACACTATGATTCAGTGCTATGGTTCTAACTTGACTTCTGTAGCCTAAGTACTTACAACAAAAGAAACTTGACCTCTTAAGGCAAAATCCCTGCATCAGATCTTGGAATAGCTTTCTCTTCAGGTGTCGATATGATCATCTAAACCAGGGTAGATTTTCTAACACCACACATTTTATTTTTTCACAAGACTTATTATCGCTGATGCAACTTTTTTGGTTATCTCTGTATGCCATATGGAATAAACACCAGAGACATTTCATGTTTACTATGTCCTGAGTGAGTGTTATAAAATTTGGCACCTGATAGGTGATGGATAAATACTTGCTCAGAAGATGGGAGAATGAATTTGCCCATATGGTGTACACATTACATTTTGTTTTTAGCAAAATAATCAGCAATCTCTTTCAGAGCAAAAGGACTGTCTCACTCTTCTTTGTATCCTCAGTATCAAGTCTAGAATAAATGGCCTATGTAATAACTGTTTTACAAATGAATGAATGAATCATCACAAATACCCTCAGTGAAAGTCCTTATTGTCAAAACACTGCAAACTCGCATTTCAAAAAATAATATTTAGTTAGCATTTCAGATCAAATCTCTGAGAAACCAGACACAGTAAGTTTAAGTGTTTTGTTTATGATCAAGTGACTAAGGTATACTGGCTGAGACAGTAAAGTTCACAACACGTTCTATTTTCTTCCTGGTATATCCCAGTCCTCTTGCAATAGATGGAACAGTGCTGCTTGTTCTGGCCAAAGCTGTGAATTTCTCTGCCCTCAGCCAATGAAAAATCAATGGTACAGTTCTGCCATTGCTCTTTCCTTACTTCAGAAAATGAGGTATGAAGATAGCAAAGATGAAAGTTCAAGATCAAGGCAGTCTGACTTAGGAAAATGTCTCATGGAGGACAACCTAAAAAGACAGTTTTCTACATTTCCAGAATTTAAATGAAAAAGATACATTTTTTGTCATATTAGCCACTGATGTTTTGAGTTTATTTTTTTGTATCAGAACTTAGCCTATCCTAACAAAAAAAATCCTCCTCTTCCACATACATTTGCGTTCACACACACACACACGCACACACAGCATAACTTGTAGAGTCAATGCACTTTTTGCTGTTTAAAAATATTGCGTAAGTATGGATCAATTTTCTATTATTCTGACAGCACACCTGAGACCAGTTAACTTTACAAAGAGAAAAGGTTTACTTATCTCTGTTCTGGAGAATCAAGGAGGTGGAGCTAGCATCAGCTCAGCTCTGCTGATAATCTTATGGCTAGAGCTTGTGCAGGAGCAAGTGATCACATAGCAGACTGGAAGCCAGAGATCTGGGGTCTATCTGAGGTTTAAAAATAACTTACTCTTGTGAGAACTCACCCAGGATACCATGAAAAGTACTTCCAAAAGCAGCACTTCAGCAGAAACTACCTATGTCCTCTTGGGCCCCACATTTTAAAAGTCTGACCACTTCTCACTTTACTATCTTAGGTACCCTCAACACATGAACACATTGAGGAGTGGTGCAACCAAACCTTAGCAACATATATGTTCAGGACTTAAATTGCATTCATTTGGTACTTTTTGCATTAATATGCCTCATAGGCACCATTATTAAGAAAAACAGGAGATGAATATAGTTTGAATTTTATCTTGTTCATTTCCTGACTCAAACTGAACTCGTCTTTTCTCTATCACAAGGCTTATTGTAAAAACCCAAATAACAGTTTAGGATTAGACCATCTTAGCTATCTGAAAAGGGTATAATTTTGAGGCAAAAAAATTCACTAATCTTTCACCTGGGAAACCCCAAGCTTTTTAAGATCTGATATAAATGATAAAAGACAAAAGTTAGAAGTGAAGTGATTTAAATTTTACCATTTCTTAGATCTAATCCTCTTAGATCTACTTCTCATTAGTGGAAAAGAGCATGTCAAGCACCACATAAATAAAAATCAGGTTGAATAGTGAGGAGTATCCAACTAATTTGGTAGGGAGCTTCTTGAGCTTTGGAGAACATGGTTAAACATTAATTATTTTTCACTAATAAAAGACATATTAGAAAAATAGAACCAAATATTATTATTTAAATAATAAAATGTTTTGCTAATATTAGCCACTCCAAATACAGTGAGCCTGAACAAAAGATATGAAAATAACAAGACAATCAAAGTTGAAATAGAATAAAGTGGTGTACTCTTTTGATGTTCTGTGCAACTGTGAAATGTGAAAAAATCTCTTAATGTTTTATTATTTTCATTTAAAAATGAATGGTCAGCCTGTAACTTTATTTTAAAAAATAAATAAAATTTAATCATGCTATCAACATGTTTAAACAAGCAAGCAAACAAGATAAAGATATATCTTCCTAAAATGTGTTTTCATTCTGTTTCAATAAGGTGTCATAATTCGATATGTATAAAACCATAATTTTAATTATTAAGAAGTGAATGAAGAATGAAGAATATCTTTAAGTAGTAATCTTAATTTCTCCACTCTTGTGTTTGTCTTTGGACAGCACAGTTATCTGTGCTTTTCTCTGGGGCACAATTTAAGGAAGTTTAAGTGGTTTTGTGGTCCACTTTAAGGCTTCCAGATTACTGTATTTTTAAAAAAAAATTCACTGAGCTAAAAAAAATGCAAATAAAGTATCTAATTTACCTTAAGAAAATCATGGTGCTCCATGTTGGTCAATGAAAGATATATCCACTTACTTTATAAAGAAGTTGAAATTGCTACCAGTTATAAAAAAAGAAAAAGAAAGAAAGAAAAAAAAAGGAAAACCTCAAGGCATAATCTCATCAGTACAAAATATCAGTTCCCAAATCATATTCATGATGTTAAAGGATGCTTTGATTTAGGTCAGTAGTATTATGTGCTTACTCAATGTTGACTCAGCATGATACATGAGACTCTGGGGAGAAATTGGCAAAACCTATAGTTATATTTTTCTTTTATTTAAAAAATAAAACTAAAATACAGAGTGATGCTGAAGGCTTCTCTGAGAATGCAAATGAAAGGCGTTAGTTAAGTGACATACATCAACATACACATATCCTATAGTGCATGAGGTCTTCGGATAGTAGGGAGTGTTTCCTGGCAACCTGTTATGCCTTTGTTGGCTTTCATTGTTTTAAAGCATATTGCAGATTATGTAAGTCTGGTTAAGTGGATTTGGTGTCTATGTTATCTGACTTTAATAAAAGTAGCAATTACATGGGACAACTAGCTTCAAAGAGTTCTTGCAAATAAACTACAGGTTGAAGATTTTACAAGTACCAATGAGCCTCATAAAAATGGCAAATCTGACTTTTTCATTTTGCTCATAAAAATGAGCTTCTCCCCTATAATGTTACAAAGTAGACATCCTGAAAATTTAATTCTATATGACAAGAATTCAACCATCAGAATTATCAAGGAAGACAATTGTGTAGATTTAAATATAATATGATTAATAATGAACTGCTCCTTAAATGTGTAATGGATTTTTGTCTTTGTGAACTATCTTTTTCAGCTGTAACAGCCATTAAAACCAAACGTTAAATAGAATCTAAGTCTTCTAAGTCTCTGGATAATAAGATGAAAAATAAAATAAATGTCTTAAAAATAATAAAGTTTTTTCTTACATAAATTTTCAAAAAGAGTATTTTAAAAGTTAATCATATAATAAGATAATATTATTTTAAAATAGCAATTGATCCTTAAGTTTCTGTCTTCTACATATTTTAATTATGCACATAATACATTAGTACCATGGTAAATATATATACTTTACAGAATATTTTGTAAATTAAGAGTTCTTGCATCAAACATTTCTTTTAATGGGTTTATATAATCAGACAAGTTTGCTTCTAGTAGTAGAGAACTATGTGTCAACAATATGACAGCCATATTCATAGGGGACTACTGGCATTTGAAAAGTGGTTCATATTACTGAGGAATAGCATTTTAAATTTTAGTTATTTTTAGCTTATTTAAAGTTTTAAAAAGAAGCAGTGCCTAATAATGTTTTCTTATAAACACACTGTATTGCTTGATAAGATTTAATTTTATCTTAGTAGTTGAAAAATTAGAAGCTAGATTGAAATGTTCTATCAGTTTCAAGTATGCACCATATTTCAAAGTATAAAATGCAAAATATTTCATGAATAATATCATGTTGATTCAACTTAGATATCATTTTGGATATATTAGGTAAAAGGAAACAAATGTTTAAAATTAATTTTACTTGTCTGTTTTACTTTTTATTAATGTAACTGCTATATGGTTAATATTATGTGTGTGCTTTGCAGTTTATTTCTATTGGATAGTGCTGGTACAGAGGTAGTAGTGGGTGGATAGAGAGATTTACAAAAAGAACATTTAGAAGAATAGACTTATAGCACAAGAAAAGTTCAAGACTAGACTGATAGTCCAAATTTTATCCTATACAGGTGCACATTTGCATCTTGCAAAGTAATATGAAGGTATTTTTTAGATTCACTGATCTTAATGCACCTAAGCATTTCCTCTAATTATTGCATTTCACTGGAGTTACACAGAAGTTACTAACATGAACAATATATCCAATTTTTATTCTCTTTCTAAAAACAGAATTTTTTATTATTATATACAGACTGAAAACAAAAGCAAAAGGCAGGAAAAAGATTAAAAGGCTAATATAGGAATTAGATCTTTTAAGGGAATAATAAAAAAAATTTGAGTTCTTTAATCATCTGATACCATTGTTTTTATAAACATAGGTAAATCATTTCTTTTTCTTAAAGATAGTCAGTGAATTGGGCTGAACTTTGGGTATTTCTTTTTTATCTAATTCTCCGACTCAGTCCTGTATTAATTTGTCAAAAAAGTGAAATAATCAGTAGATTATTCATATAAAAATCCAGTTAGAAATTTTACCTATGGAATACATACACACATAGAAATCACCTCTATAAAATACTTTTTTAATCACTGTCTCTTGGACATCATTATCTCTGTCCATCCCATCTAAGGTTGACTCTGGGAACAGGTAGAGAAAAGTTAACACAATACTGTAGATGGTTGCAGGTAAACTGAGCACATCAAAGATATATATATATATATGAAATAAAAAGTGGATCTTACCTGAAAGACTGCAGGTAAGGTAGGCAACAACTGGGATATAATGATTAGGAAAGTTTGGTTTATGTGGAACATGAGTAGGCAGAAATGATCCTGGCAGGAAATGAGGAGACTGGTCTGGAAGAAGTGGAAGGGACTTCTCAGAGACCAGTATGTGACATGGTTTGGATCTTACATGTCCTTCAATGGCCATGTGCTGAAGGATGATTTTCCAGTCTGGTGCTGCCTTGGGAGATGGCAGAACCTTTAGGAGGCAGGCCTATAGGAAGGACGTTTGCTCGTTGGCAAGCAGAATGCTCTTCAATGGATAGTGGAACCCTGACTCCTCCCTCTTTGTCTTTGCTTCCCAGCCATGTTGAGATGAAGAACTTTGATCCATTTTGTCTTTTCTGCTATGATGTTCTGCCTTGTCACTTGCCTAAAGTGACAGGGTCAAGTGACAATGGACTGAAACTTCTGAGACCATGAGCCGAAATAAACCTTTCTTGCATTTATATTGCTGAAAGCTGACTAAGGCAGAAGGTAAAGTTTACTAAAAAAGATAAACAGCATATTCTGGCAGACTAGGAATAGAAGAAAAAGTCTGGAATGACTCCCAGAGTCAGTGAGAACAATGTAGAGATGTAAAACAGAAGAAGGGTGAAAGGAAATAGGTGCTGTTTCGAATATTCAAGGTGATGTGTCTGGTTGTGAAGTGAGATGGAACAGCATATGTCTGGGTATCTAGGATCAGAGTCAGCCAGAAGCCCATCTGGTAAATAAGGTGACTATGTGGGAGCAATGGTTATAGAAAAAGACTAAAGTATTTTTAAAAAAATTGAACTGAGCCAATCAGAAGTAAAAAGGCAAAGACAAAAAAGCAGTATCCAAATGTTTATACAGTAAGTAGTTGAAAGAAAGACTTTAGAAAAGGAAAGAGAAAAAAGAAACAAGATTTGGGAGCAGATGAAATTGCTGTCTATTTTTAAGGGATATCAGTGAAAGTGACTGAAATGCCAAGGATCATGTCACTAGGTCAGAGAAAGGTGGCAGGCACCACCTTTTCTCTGCCTGAGGAAGCATCTGAGAGTCGAAGAGAAACTATTCAAAATCGGAACAAAACTGAAAAGCTGACCTTGGATGAGCAAAAGAACCAAATCCTCATTAAAACAAAGAACCAGTAAAGTTACTAATTTTTACATTGTATAGATTTCCCCAGACATATAAGGCACATAGGAAGACAATTTTCCATTATCTCTGCAAAGTCCAAAGGTTACCCTTCCCTTCTACAAATGCAGTATTTATTCAGGGCTAGTCACTCCCCCGGGATCTTTTTTCTCTGTATTTAATATTTCAGAAATTTGCTCATTTAATTAAGTTAGAGAAATTTTCATGGTTGTTTTAGGGTGGTCTATTTGTCTGAATTTTTGCATTTTTACCAGTAGCTTAAACAATTCATTTTGTTTCTTTCTTTTTTTTTTTTTTTTTTGGTACCAGGGCTTGAACTCAGGACCTTGAACTTGTAAGGCAGGAGCAGTGCCACTGAGCTAAATCCCTGTCCCTCAATTCATTTTATTTCCAATTATCTTCCATCTTTTAAGACTATTTTGAAATACTTTACCTGTCTTTGAATATTTACCTTTGTAAATGCATAAGGAAAAATCTCCACAAACCTCTGTCAGCATGAAAGTTACAAAATGTCCTTTCCTGAAACGTTCGGTCTTCATTTTTGTCTTTGCATTTTCTTCTTTTGGTAATACAATTTTTCAAAACTTGTTTTGCTATTTTGCTTATTGTCATTCTTCCTCACTCTGAATTGCAAGAGAAAGGATTGAGCCTGTTTTTCAACATTGTGCACATCAGCTATTAGGAACTGACAGTGGAAACTTAAATGTTCATGGAATTTATGTATGAATAAATGAATAAGTGAATAAAAGTACACCTTCTGCTCAGAAAAAGAAGATTGGTATAATTTCATCTGTGGTTTGCCTACAGTCCTGTAAGTACTTGAAAACGGGTGTCAATTATGGCCCTGAAGAACACCTTCACTAGAAATGAAGAAAACATGTATTCTGTGTTAACTGGTTTTATTCCAAATCACCGATCTTAATCACTCAAGAAAATAACAAACTCCACACTTCTCAGTTTCTCTCAGAATTTGCCCCAAAACTATTTATGACAGTTAATAAAAACCATGATTTGGGGGACAACTCAAATGAGGCCTCTTAATGCCAGAGAAAATTAGGATTATAAGAAGTCATCAGAATACAGTTTATTATATTACGATCAGGTATATTCTCCAGTCTCTGGAACAAAACAGATCACACGTTTTATTTCTTCAAAGGGGGAATTTAAAAATTTTAATAGTATGGTTTTGACTAATTTCATTATCAAAAAAAGAAGAGGGAATTGGCAAAATCTCTTTTGCTTTGTATAAAAGACAGATTTTTCACCCTACCTGAGCCAGTCAAGGCTCGACTTGTTATTTAAGACTCAATGAACAAAATATCTGCCGCATATATATGGACTATCAGTTATGCTACATCAATGAATATAGGCTACGATTTTTGAATCCATAACAGGATCTCAACTTTGATTAGGGTCTAGCTTACCCCAAAATAAATTTTAATAGGAATTAATCATGTTAGTTATCTACTCAACATTCTACAATTATTTATTGTTATACTCAAAAGTCTTAAATCTTTAACAAGTTGTAGCACAGTCTATTGCCTCTGTCTTCAACCCTTATTCAGCAGTGCTCACTCCTTTCTCAAAGCTTTCCACCAGAGTTGTTCAGGTCCTTTCACATACCAGGCTCCTTTCTTCCTTCAGCTTTCACCCAGACTCTTCTCCTCTTCTCTTTCATTTTATGACCACATCAAATTAATACCTATTGACACTCAAGGTCAAGATTCAATGCATTCAACAAATACTTTCCGAAGAAATACCATGTGCCAGCGACTATTTCAGGCTTCAGGAAACTAGACAATAATGAAACAAACAATCCTAATATGAAGATGATGTTAAATGATAAGATGATAAATCTGGCTCAGATAATTTTAAAGGGGGGGATGATTTATGGAATTTTGACCTTTTATTTAGATGAACATGAACAATCTCTTTAAAAAGATGTATGAAAATGACCCCACAAATATTTGGGGCAGTGATAATAGCAAGTATAAAAATCCCTAAAATGGGAATGAATTTCATGTGCGTGAATAATGACTGCACCAGATGGCAAGAACTTTTGAATTGAAGTGAAAGATACAAGCCAGGACTTATTCATGCAAGATTTAGCCTGACAAGGCAAAAAATTAGTTAAATTTTATTCTAAAAGAATAATGAGAAGACATTTTTGGAGAAGGTTAAGCAGAGAAGGGGGATGGTATGATTTATGTACTTAAAAGACAATCTGATTTTGCGCTTCACAGAATGGATTACAGGTAGGGAGCAAAAGTGAAAGATGGAAAGAATATAGGAAGTTCAGGGAGACACAGCTTGTTTGCTTAAGAGGAAAATGGAAAGAAGGAGAAAACCAAGATTATGATGGAATAATTCAATAATAAAATCTGATTTACTAGCTGTTGAACATAGAGGAGAGATATGAACCAAAGAAAATGTACACTTCTAGCTAGATCATCAGGATAGAAGGTAAGGCCGATGCCATCAATACAGTGTTGTACTGAAGAGAAAGCTGGGAGGGTTAGAATTCTGTTGCCATCACTTAATGCTGTTTGACCTGCATAACTTTTTTTTTTTTTTTGGTACCGGGGATTGAACTTGGGTCCTTGCGCTTGCACAGCAGGCTGTGAAACCACTGAGCTAAATCCCCTGCCCAAACCTGCATAACTTTTATTTAGCCTCTCTACTCATTTGTTTTTGCATTTATAAAATGTGGAAAATAACAACCACACCACATTAGTTTTTTGTGAGAATTTAATGTTGTTGTCTATGAAAACTACTTAAAACATTTAAAATGTGAGTCTCCAATGAAGGTGGCTACTACTATGGTTTCTGCTGTTGTTGCAATTATTATAACCTAGATGTGGAATGCAATCACATGAGGAGGGCTGAGGAACTCAACACAGTTTGGCCATGTTAATTTTGATATATTTATCAGACATCCACATTGAGATGCTGGTGAGCAGATGTACATAAAGTATAGAGTTCTGAAGAGTGGTCTGTCCTGAAATTACAGTTTATGCACTTATAGAATTGAAAAGTCACTTTTATAGAAATTGTATTTAGAGCAAAAGGTGAAGCCCCCTAGAGAAACACTGCAGAGAGAGAAGGAAAGAAAGCCTAGCATCCTGCTTAATGGCACTTTTGAGATCAGGATAGGATGATCACTTCAGAGAGACAGTGAAGGAGACAGTAGAAAAAGACAAAGGAGGAAACTCTGGGGCTGATGCAATGAAACAAGCAGGTCAGAAAGAAACTAGTTAACTGTGTCTTATGCTAGCGAGAGATCAACTCAGAACAGAAAAGTTGCCAGTGGACAGTATGAAGGTTTTGGGAAATCTCTACGCTAGTTTTCTCAGTACATGAAAGAAATGGAAACCTAAATGTCACCTCCTCTAGGAAACATTTTCTGAGTCTCTGCAATAGAGCGATTTCTTTTCATACTAATTGCCATTCCTCTGGACTTATATAGGTGATTGTAAAGAAGGTTGACTTTTCACCAAGTCGTTTTCTATGTAAAGTGCATCATTTGTATAATTTTTCATTTATTTCCCATCTTCCAAAATTGCTAGTAAGATAGCAGGGCTCAGGTCTATATCATTTCTGAAAATATCCTCAATACTTTGCATAATACCTATTCATATTACTCAAATTATAATAAATGTATGCAAGACTGTAACTAATACAAATTTTTATCTTCTTTTAACTAATTTCCACAGCAACTACCATGCTGACTTTCAGGTTATTTCTAAGTTTTTGATATTACTGCATTGATAAATTTGTTCCAAGCCACCTGATATCATTTTGGAAGGAGTAGGCAGAAAATATATAATAATATTATCTATCTAATATTACCTATCTAAATGTTTTTTTCTCTCGAAAGACAAACAATATCTCTACTCAGGGAGCTCATTTTAGTACTCAATCTAAAATTGATTACCATATAACCCTTATTAAAACTCAGTTGAGACAACTGATATTTAAGAAAAGAAATCTATGGACCAAGTTAAATGTCCATTCATTTAAATTGGCTTTTAGCTTTATCGAATTATAAGACAAATAACCAAATATCTTAGCTCAGTTGGATTTATTTAGCTCTTTGCTCAAATGCCACCATAGAAGTTGTGAGCATTTATTATTATGTCTTTGGTTTTTACAGAAGAATACTATAAATAATCCCTCACTGAAGATATTATTGCATCTTCTAATAACATAAAGACTTTCATACAATACTTATATTGCTCCATGTCCCAAATAAAATCAGTGCAACCCAGATGATGAATTTCTGTGTCAGTAAAATAAGGAATATTTTATTATTATGTATTTTTCTTCTTACTGTATATTTTTCTTTATATGATAATAATATTCATGAAATTTATCCCATTACTATAATTACTCTGTTCACTGACAACTAGGATATGCATTTTTGTTCAATTGTAAATATTGATTTTTTTCAATTTTCTTCAATTGTAAATATGGCCTAAGTCTCTGTGTCCTTTTCTCTGTTTTATGATTTTGCCAACCCCTTTCTGTGTGTACATTTATCGCAATTACTTACACTTTTCAAAGTAGGAGTATGAATAAATGTAAAGAAAAGAATGGCCTTCTGCCTTCCCTTCAAACAAAACTAGGGATAAAACACCTTACATGGTCTTGCTCAAGTGCTACCAAGTCTGTAGACATTCTGGACTCAAAGAACATACTGATTTCCTTTGTTTCATTGCCCCAAGATCACACTTGAACAGATAGGAGGACATTTTCTTCATACAAATTTGAAATGAGTTTATATATTACTTCTGAAAATAAGGCGACATTAGGATTTTGTTTGTTGGTTTTGTTTTAGAATTTTTGAGCCAGACAGAAATGAAACAGTGCAAAAAAATATGAGCAAAAAATTTACTGCTTGTGAAATTAAATGTTTTTCTTTTTAAATTATGAGCATGACATAGACTAGCAAATCTTCTTGCTCTTCACTGTTAGGATTCAAATAGAAATCTCAATTACTGCCTCCTCATGAATCCATAGGATATTCTACACTGCCTTTTCTGTTGCTCTGATTTTTCTATGTATAAAATGGCTATATATGTAAATGAATTAATAAATATATTATTATAATTATGAAGTACAAGATCAATGATTCTTCTCTTCTGGGTACTTATTTCTCCTCCCAGTGAAGTCAGATACTTTTTAAAAATAAGAACAATGTTGACTTTACTTTTAATTCTGCATAGAAAATTGCTTAACCAAGTATTATCTGTTTGACAACTGACTACAGCCAAAGCTATAATTATCCCTGTTATTTGATAATACTTGAAGCATTATTAACACATAAAAATCTAGTTATAAGAATTTAAAGATCTCATTAACCAATAAAATACATATAGGAGTTTATTAAAATTTATATGCAATAAATGTTTTAAAAGTTTGTTTTAAATTATTTAGTCATATATGACATCATAAAATAAACCAATTCTTCAAATACCAGTATATGGGAGACTGCTTCAAAAGTTTTCTTCATGGAAGAGTCGTGTATTACTTAACAGAATGTTTAATTAGATCCTTTTCTAAAAACTTAAAATTTAAAGATATATGTCAGTGTTTCTGAAACATTTTCTAAAATGAGTTTCATGAGAAAGAATTACATATTGCACAATATAGATTGCATAGTTCTCCGCAAAATATCCCTTTCAAGACAAAAATAACTCATCAAATTTCCATCAGATAAAAAGTCTTATGTCTGCTTAAGCAGCATTAAAATTTT
Source organism: Heterocephalus glaber (assembly GCF_000247695.1). The sequence continues at coordinate 51,860,884 of NW_004624730.1, read as the reverse complement.
ACTTTTACTGTAGAAGTAATTAATAATTTTACTTTAAATTTGGAGAGGTGTTGAAACATTTTAATACTAAATGACAATGCATATTTTCATTTTTTGAGATGTAAAAACATGATCATTTGAGTAGTTTCTATTTCAAAAATGTTAGTGCACAATATCTCACATTAATGGTGAAGACTTTATTCTATATTCTCTTCCATTTTTTGTCCATAAGAAAATATATATGCTTAACATATAATCAGAAAATTTATTATTGATTATATTCCTCTTTAAGAATGAATTATTAGGCAAGGATTGGCGGTGCACACCTGTAAGCCCAGCCCTTGGGAGGCTCAGGCATGAGGTTTGCTGTAAGTTTGAGGCCTGCCTGGGCTACATATGAGTAGTGAGTTCAAGGCCAGCCTGAACTACAAAGAGAGACCCTGTCTCAAAAATCCAAAGAAGAAAAGAATACATAATCAAAACATTTCTCTCCAAGTTACAAGGTGAAGATTTTTAATAACTAAGCATTAAATATTAGAAAAGTGCTATATTAGTAATTATTACAAATAATTTTAAGATAGTATGTAATGGTGTGTGAAGTTGATACGGAAAAGTTTTAGATAACTTAATAGATTGAATATTAAGGTAGTTGTAGAAGCAAAATAAGTAATGTATTCTTTTAAGATTTGCTTTTCCTGCAACTCCTTGTTTAAGGTGAAGATTATCTGACTCTAACCAGTAACTTCATTAACCTAACAAAGCTACCATGCCAAGGTGAATTTACAGTGCATATGACCTATCTTGTGTCTGTGACTCCTAAATAGGAACTGGAATTGTATTTACACATCAAAGACCACTAGGGATGAGATAATGGCTAAAAAGGATATAAAAAGGGAAATGCTGAAGAAAGGGGGCGCGTGACCAGACTGGTTTCTGGCATGCCCGTCCGCTTGTGAGAAGAAATTTTATTATTTTATCCGAATTCTGTGTCTCTGTGTATTTCTTTCGGAGATTTCCACAACAAAGTAACCGATTTTGAAGATTTTAAATATGGGAAGAGTTTATGTCAAAACTGGTTGAGGACGGAGAAATGTGTATTGTAAGAAGTGGAAAGATGTGTAACTGTTAAGTGTATGTGACAGGCTCATAGTAGTCAAGGTAGGGGAACTTACATCTTAGGTGGATGACTGCAAAGTATGTTTCGTGTCAGACTTGTTAGTGGTTATTCTTATCACCACCAGTAGCATTTCAGAGTGAGAAACTGATGTGACATAATGCTACTACTTAAAAAAAAAATACTACTACCCACAAAAGGTCTTGGAGGAACTAATTCTGAGCTGTACTAGATCTTGAGAGCAATGTTAACCAGTGACATATATTTTTCTTCTATCCTATTCCTACATTATAATGAACACAATTTTATTTTTAAACATGACTTGCTTTCAACTGGAACCTTGGCCACTAGATATTGGTATGAATTTTATAACTGAAATACTATTAGGTTTCTACTTATTATCAAAAACAAAAGTTGTAAAATTTCATTCCTAGAATGTAAATGCAAAGCAATATTAATTGTGTCACTTGTTCCAAGCATACTGAGTTCTCTGCTGGTCACCTCAGAGCAGTAGTATTATAAGTAGCCAATTGTGTATCTGATCACCAAATTTAGTTCCTTCACAACAAATCACCCAAATCAATACACAGCTAAAGATTTCCTCTAATGTGGGATCAAATCTTATTTTCTACTTAATCTGATATTTACCCAAAGGCGAAGTACACAGCAACACTTTTGGATACCATAGCCAAGAAACCTTGGCTTATCTAGTTCCTATTAGATAAATTATTCACAACAACAACCTCATAGCTCTATAGTCCTCATTGTTGTGGTTCACTGAGATGAGCTGTTGATCTGAATTAGGGTGCCACTCGTGAAAAGGGTGCTAAAAATGTTCTGATAAGTTTTTCACGAATTAATTCCATTTAAATACATTTTCACAAGCCCTAACATATTTTTAGAAGTGACCAAAACCCATCTGTTCTAGTATGAATGTACCAAGATAAGCCTGAAAATGTTTCACTAACAGAGTTTTTACTTTGTCATATTGAAACAGCCTTGGGTTGATTATCATGTGTTTAAGAGGAATAAATAGTCAATTACAGAATAAAATTTAGGATTTGGAAAGACCGAAACAAATATTTAACACTGAGAAAATTATCCTTCATCAACACCAACACCATTTGCCATTATACAGACCAAGCAATTGATTTTGTTCTTCAGTTTTTAGCTGGTTAATTTATTGTCTTATGATACAACCATTCATTTAGAGATGAGATATGGGGAGGTTTCAAGAAGAAGGAAGAGAGAGAGAGACAGAGAGAGGGAAGAAAGAAAGCAAGAAAAAGAAGAAAGAGAGGAAGAAAGAGAGGAAGGGGAAAGAGGAAACAAACTTCTACAAAAACAATAGTTTATTTTATGAAATAGTATATTAGGCAAGTAAAATCAATAAAACAAAAAGGCCACATAGGATGTGACCAAAAGAGAACATTAAATAAAATAAATATATACGACTAACTTGATATTTTAGTCTTTCAGAAACACTATAACCACAATAGGCATTTAATTTTAAATTTTCAATATGTCAACTGGTCAGTATTCAGGATTTTCAACTAGAGAAATTTAAAAAAGATGAGAATAGTGACAAATAAAAATTGTACTAGGAACAATATTGTAGTTCAACCTAAAAGAATTGAAGATATTAAAACCCTCATATTAAAGTGGCTCATAATAAATCTATAATATGATTAAGATATTTAAAAGTCATTATGAACACATCATTACATATCTTCTAATATACACAGTTTTCATTGATGAGATGACATCCACCCCTATCCCCTAAAATTAAAAGATCACCTGAAACAATGTATGAGTAGACACTGTAGGGAAACTAATGCATACTTGAGCAATACTATAGAAATATTTTATATCTACATTGCTACAGTTTATTATATCATATATTACACTCCAAATTTCAAAATAGTCAATAAGCATCAATATAAAAAAATTTCCTTCCCAAAGATGTATAAACTTAACTGACAAAAATTATTCTATTTTTATAAGCATAAATATAATACTATGAGTATACAGAAGTTAGAATAACAAAAACATTGAAGAAGGAAAATAATATGATTTTCAATATGGCTAAATACATATAATATTAAAAGTGGTTATAAAACAAAATATAATTCAAATTCATTCAAAAAAATATTTTAGAATACAGAATGAAAGAGTAAAATATCTGTCCAAATAAAATGATAATTTATACTCTGAGTCTGTAGGAGTGGGATAAGATTTTGAGAACAATGAAAACTAAACAATCAAATCCCTTATGCATGAGATATGTCTTTTAGTAAATCCTATTAACTAAAATACCACAGATACACACGTTTATTAAATTATATAGCAATTTTCTTAAATTGTTACAACTCTCTAACAAACTTATGGTTATAGAATAGTAATTTTATTTTTTGTAAATTGCCTATTACATCAAGCATCATGCCTACCTCAGCCTAAATAAAAAGTTATTGTGTAAATAATAATTTTCTATACTTTTCTTCAAAATCAAGAATCTCTACTTTGGTTTTGTAATTCTTTTGGGGACAGTATGCATTATGAACATTTTGTCACTTTTTGAAATCATACACATTTTTCTAAATTAAAATTTCAAGCACAATGAATTCAGAGAAAATATTCCAAATTATTTTAGGATGAAAAAGAAAAAAATACAAGCCTACAAAATAACAGGAGGCAATCATTCCCTAAAGTCAGTCCATATACATATTCTGAAAGAGAATATAAACCTGTTTCTAAGTTCATGATGGACCTCAAGCAATTTTATACCATTGTTAAAAAGAAAACTAGAAGGAAGAAAAATTGGTTCAGGAACTACTCTTTTTAGCAAAGGCCTTGCCACTGTTGCCTTTCATCATCCTAAGAGGACAAACTAGAAAGTACATTCCTCCCTAATGTGACTGATTTCGTTCTCACTTGGTTTCACACTTCAAATTCTTCCTTTGCTGTCCTTTGTCACATACTTTAAGAAAATTCATGAAACTCATTGAAACTTTAAAAAATATGGGGCCAAAAAGTCAATGACCATAGAATAGGAATGAAATAAAGTAAAATATAGCAAAACAAGTCAAAAGAAAACTATCACATACTTCATGGATTAATGATGAAAAAGAGAGAGACTTCTTACCTAGTACCCCCAGTCGATAGTTGACCGTGATGACAATCACATTGCCATAGCTTGCCAGGACACTCCCATCATATAAATTTCCAGTGCCTTCCATGTATGAGCCACCATGGATATATACCATCACTGGTTTGGGGCCTCCACTGTCCCGGATATCTAAAAAAACAAATGGTTGGCAATTGTTCTTATCCTCAAAAAATCACATAAGGAAACAACATATTTTCAATTTCAGAGATAGGAGGGCATGATTTTAATATAGGTCTTTAAATTGTTGTTTTTGCTAAAGTGTTTCTTAAGCGATTATACTATGAGCTATTGCAGGAAAGAGCAAAAGGCATCCATTGTTTTCTATCTAAAATTTTGTTTTCAAATTATAAATGGAATTACACATCTTGGGCAAATTGAAAGTAAGTGTAAATTTTAGTGCATTTTGTTTAACTCTTGAAGTGACAGTAAAGCCAAAAGTGTAATATAATGACAATGACTCTTCAGATTACTTTTTAAAAAAATGTCACACAGAATTTATGAACCATGAGCAAAGGACAATAATTTCATTGCTGTTGTGAGTAAAGGTGTTTTCTTTCTTCTTGTTTTTTACTGGAAAGCTTTGTATCAAATGCAACATGATCATGCTGTCGTTTATGCTCTGTGGACATGATTATAGAATTGTATTATTCAGTCTAAGAGGTCACATTTAACTGCTTAAGGACTGTCAAAGGAATGGTTAGGCAGTAACACCATGTGCATCTGAGCTCCTATTGTTGTATTTAGGTGAATTTACTTAAATGATATTTTTTTAGAAGGTCTAGGGTATTCACTCATTCCACTTAACCTTTGAGGAAAAAGAACAACTAAATCACATTTTTTCTACCTTTTCCTATAGCTAATGTATTTTTAATCTTCACTTTGGCTCTTTTTTATCATATATATATATATATATATATATATATGTGATAGGCTAGAGCTAAGTTCAAGTATGAAGTGCTGAAATTTAGTGTGATATGGTGATTTCTACAACTTTGAATTTTAGTAAAGTATATTCGTTTTTCTCAGATGAAGTCTTTACAATTATAAAGTCCTTCATCTTTTCTAAGATGAAATTTTTAACAAAGGCTTAGAAATGATATATAAAGGAAACAGGATAGTACTAATCAGTATGAAAAATGCATGAATTTCTATAGAAAAATTAATCTATTGATCATTTGTACTTATTATGTAGACAAGTATATGTATACATATATATTCAACTATGAATTTGAATAGAAAATATTTCTCTTCAAATATTATTTTAAAATTACATCAAATGTATTCTTTTCTTAATACCAGTATTGAATGTCATTTAAAAATATATTAAAAGTATGGTTTTTGTTCCTTGCTTTTGACTCAATTTAAACTATTTTTTGTCAAACTGAATTCTCCTACAACTTTCCAATTGAGGTATCAACTTTCAGAATGGACTAAAGTGATACAAATTTATTGAAAGAACTGGTGATTATTTAGAGATGGATTTACATTTCTTATTAGATAAAAGAATGACTAAGCATTTAAATTTTTCTACTATAACAGTAAAATGATTTCTTTGAAGGAAAAGTCTTTTTAGGATCAGAGTTGCAGCTCAAATATTTGGCCCGGATTTTTAAATTGGGAAGTGGCTCAGGGCAGAACTTAGAGACTTTGTGAAAAAGACTACTTAAATAGTCTTAATACTAGTGTATAAACTTAAAGCCACACCTCCCTCCCCCAAGGGTGTATTTGAGAAGAACGTCTTGTTTTTAAATAGTGAGAGGAGGGTGCTTTGACATAACCATCATCTGCTAGACACAGCTACATTTAACAAGGAAACTTAAATATATTTTCTCTTGTAATCCTCAAGAGAGAAAATGGTGTTCATTCCCATGTAAAGATCCGGGGGCTTGTGCAGATGTTGAACTTACACAGAGAATGTAATCCCTTTGAAATTGTTAAACTATGCACCTTAAATGCCTGTTTGGTGCATACAGTTTGAGCTTCTTATTTTCTAGTATGGTTGGCATTGAAGAAGCAATAATAAATTGTTAACCTGAAATCATTAACTGACTGTTCACAGCAGACATTGTAGTCTGATAATTGTATGCTTGGAGGTAGCACAGAGGGAGGCTGTTTGAGAATTCTTCTTTAATTAAAATTACATAGAATTACAAAGCGCCAAGTGTGAACAGTAATGAAATCTTGGTAGAACTATCCTGTTCACCTGGAAAACAATACAGACACATATTGAGAAGACCTGCCGCATTTTATGCCTAATAACACAATAAAGTGGACATTTTCAGGAATCACTGAGAATCTGCCAGAAGGTTCTAGGAGATATTTTGAGCTGAATTTATTTTTCTTTGCAAATAGGACTTAAAAGTATAGTTTGATGATTTTAATTCCAGTTTGTATTTTCAAAGATTTCAGCCTTACCTAAGAATTTAATATATTAAATATTTTCTAAAAGTTTTATAAAATTCCAATATTTTGTGAGAAATAATGTTTTTAATTTGAAAGAAGACTGAGGTTAATGTTATAGGAAATATTAAATACTAAGGTAAAATTCTTAATATTGCTAATAACTTAATATTGCTAACCACTTAATATTGCTAATAAAGTTTGGGAAACTAGAATCCTTAGAGATGAAGATAAGATAATAAATTTTTCATAGTGTTTTGTCAGATTGGTTCATCTTAGACTTTACTTGTTTACATAGTCTGTACATATTTTTGATATTAACAATAATTATAGAAATATCAAATGATTACTATTTATACTATATTTTCAAAAGCTAGATATTTTATAAGTGAAACTAATGTATCAGATAGATAGCTTTCCATTGAATACTATCTTCTAGCATCATTTTAATAATCAAATTTTAGGGGTTCATTGACCTTCATTAGAAATATATTAAATGTGCTTTAATAATTTATATTGAAACTTTCAGAGCCAAATTGTCCTTTTAAACTTTGTCTTTTATTTAGCAACAGATAAATAATATGAAACATGTGAACTATGTATTTAAATTATGATTTCTGCTTTGTTTAAACTGCTGCTACTGACGACTAAAATTGTCAAACCATTCTCAGAGATCTTAAAACATTAGTTAAGTTCCGGTGAAACTACAAGCTTTCATCAGACATGATTATATTTTCTGTTATCTGCAATGTTTTTAAATCTTGCTTAGCATATGTAGCTCTGAAAGGAGTGGGACTGTGTGGAAGAAATACTACATCAATGATTATTTTTTCTAAACTTTTAAGAAATTGTATTAAATGTTTTTTTAAGGTAATAAAATAACAAGCTTGGAATCTGATTTAGCACCTTGACTTTAAGCTTTAATGACTAGTTCATCTTTCTGATAAACCAAAGTTTCACACTAATGAAGGAAGTGTCAATAGATGTAGAACAGTTAAGGGGAATTTATTTGTGCCTGATAAACAGCATTTGGGATCACAATTCCCTTTAATGATACTAGTAAGTAATTATTGATCAGATAACTCTGATCATATAACTCCTTAAATATATTTACTGGATTCTTTCTTCTTAAAGGACTTGTGAAATGGTTAATTGCCCATATTTGAGCATTTGAGATTTAACTGTTTTAAACTTGTGGAAGCATTGCCTCAATTAAATCATTCTCTGATATATATTAAAAGGCATTTCAAGAAATTTTTGTGCTTTCCACTCATTTTTATGGACCTTGCTTATCATTCAGAACCATCAATTAAATATAAAAATATTGGCTGAATTTGTGCTTGTTAATGGACATAACACATAGGTACATTTTGAGTTAAAAAAAAAACTCACAAAACATCTGCAGAGCAGGTTTTACACAGATCAATGTAGAATATAAAATTACATCTGAATATGGAAATGATAACATTAAGGTGTTCTTAGAAAAATTTTAACTATTTTATAAAAATCCCCTACATTCCTAGAATAAATAACTAGAAATCTCAGATGTTGCTTTGAACCATTTTTATCATTTCAGATTACTCTTACTTAAATTGTAGAAAGAGCCTATAAAATATAGATTTTTACTATTATAGCACACAAGAAAATAATACTATTGCGTTTTGACCTGTTGATGACAGAAGAGGGATGGCAGGGATACATAAGAATTAGGACTGTGAGTTCTGGACTAGAAGCCTTTCAGGGGGTTATCTGAATGAAGACCAAGGCCTGGACAATGCCATGGGCAGCCTCAAAATGTAGCTCCTGGGATAGGGACCCAGAAATCAAGGGAAGATGTAGAGGTATCTGAAAATAATACAGAATTTTATACAAATGGTTAGATAATCTAACTTGGGAGTGAATTAAAAAAGAGTAGTTTATCAAGTAACTTATATTCTTTATGTCCAGTGATGTTGATTCAATATTTGGAAAAAACTCAATAAGGAATTTACTCTCTTTTTAACTCACACTCAGATCTACAAAATAATTCTAAAAACAAAAATTGAATAAAAGATGCCCAGACTTTCTACACTTTTTTTTTTTCCGGCAGAATATTTGAATTAATCTTCTGTTCAAAACATTTATCCGATATAATACAAAAATTGGCTGGTTTGACATTCTTTACTTTTGAGCATTAAAAAAAAATTATTAATTTGGTAACTCTTGTGACTCAGTATCTTAGTACTTAACCTGAATACCAACTACCAGCCTAAATAAAGGTGTATGATATTTTTAATGGCTAACTAAAAATGTTAAGTGTGCTTCAAAACAGGTCTATAAAATAGATTCATGTGTAGAGGGTTTATCTATCTCACTGTGGTTGCTCAGAGATGTCTGTCTCCAATAAGTCAATGTCTTAGTCGATATTTTACCAAAAAAAAAAAAAAAAAGAAGGAAAATTAATCACATTAAATCAGCAATTAAAATATTTTTAAAGTGGAAAAATGATGTATACTAACTTTCTAACTAAATTGAGAAATTTTGTAATTTATAAAGATGCATACTAAGAAATCCTTCATACTTTAAGCATTATTTAGATAAAAGATATATAAGATGTAGGATTTTCAGAAGGTTCAATACATTCCAAAGCCTGAAAATGGATATAGACTTCTTTTTAACATGGGATAATAGCCAAATCCTACAAAATTAATAAAAGTTCACAATTTGTGAATGATCAGATTTCCAAGGATTTAAAAAAACCAAATTGGATTTGATATTATAAATTTATTGTTATCTATTTAGCATTCAAAATGATAACTCAGGCAGCTATACTGATTTATTTCAAATATTAATGAATGCTTTGTGTTTAATCTTTAATCCATTGCTAGGGCTCATGATAAATGAATTTTTAATCAAATAACCTGTTTCACTTAAACAAAATAGTTCTAAAATATTATAAAAATAACAAAACCAAATAAAATTGTTAAGCCTTCAGTATTTCACCTCAATAATTTAATATTCTACTACAAGGAGTTTATTAGCTATGTAATGATGAAAATTAGAAATAGAAACAATAAAAACTATTGAGTAAAGTGTCATTCAGTCATGAGTTTTTTGTAATTAGGGAGCAGGCACTTCTGCTGACCTGGCTGTGGATTATTTTCTTTTAGGAAATTTTTCTTATGATATCATTGACATTTCTGTGAGACTTAATTTCTAGGTTTCAGGAAATCACTTTTACATCTGAAATTACATTATTTGCCCCTGTAAAAGTTATAATTAGTGCTAAGTTAAGAGAAAAACAGGAGAAAATGTAAGTGCTGAAAGGAATAAAAATGAATTTAAAGAAACAATGGGCTTCTCCAGACACTCAGGTGAGCACCAGATTATAGTGGAATAAGAAATGTCAAATCAATCTAGTGTGTACTTAGGTTGACAAGGTAAATCAGAATTACAGGACATTAAAAAACAATTTGTTATTAATGAAGTGAAAAATATTTTATTGCTTGTTACTGGAAATACTTTAATAATGAGAATATTTTATTTACCAAACTATAAAATACACCCTTTTGGAATTAAAGAATATTCATTATGTTTTGTTTCAAAAAGCTAAAATCTTTGCCAAAAATACTATGAGTCCAGAGGACTTAATTGGTTACCTAAATAGATACGATGCCTTTTTTACCTTTACAATTTCATTTTATGTGATTATTAAGCAAATCAATAGCAAAGAGTATTTTTATAATCTAAAAATTTGCTCAAGAAACACTTTATATCATCATATAGATTTTCTTTCATTTTATTTGGTATGGGATTCTTTTTAAACAAAAGTCAAATGTAAAAATGAAACATTTTTATATTGGCTGTAATATTTACATAAATTAGAAAACATGCAAAATGGGTACAGAGAGACTACAAGGGAGAGATTGTTAGTTTAAAGAATGTGGACAAATTTGTCAGAACGTGGGATGAAACAGATCAAAAGTCAGTTCCAGAAAACAAAAACAAAAAAAAATGCCCCTCTTTTTAAAACATTTTAATGGTTGGCATCAAAATGTAAAACTTAACATTCATTTTTTAAAAAATTAAAAATGTGTATTCATATGTAACAACAAGCAAGAAGACAAAACACATCAAAAACGGGAATTAAAAACAACTCTTCAAAAAAAGACAAGAAGTAAAAAAATAGAAAGTGGTGGAAAAAGTGATTGAAGCCTTTGTCATGCAAATAGATTTGGTGGAAAAAATACCTTCATCTTCAGCACCGTCATTATCACCTAAATCATCTGTCTGTTTCTTTGTAAGGGGACCTAGGATTGAGAATGGAGAAATGGAGGGAAAAAAAAAGACAATTCAAGAATAAACAATACTGAGGGGGAAAAAAATAAATGTAAGAACTAAAATTCTCAAGGATATTTCCAAAAAGCGGGGAAATGGTTACATCATAGTTGATTATGTATTTTAAGCAAAAAAAAACCTTTTCCCCAAAATATCTCATAGGCTTGGTTTTTGAACATATCCAGCATAAAAATATATTATAGTTTGAAACTCCAGTCATAAGTAAAGGAAATGATTTTTAAAAAATACCCACTGCATACAAAAATATAAACAGTCTTATTAGCTGAAAGAACATAATATAATCAGTGTCATTTCTAATTTTTATTGATGACAATAAAGAAAGTAGGCCAAATGCATTCTGTAATTTGGGACAAGATCATAACATTAGAAAAATAGAGACATGAACATTTTGAGGATTTTTTTCTTTTTTTCTTTTCTTTTTTTTTTTGGTAAGAGCATTAGCACTTCAGTTTACATACTTTTAATATATACATTTTAAAAACTTGTGACTCTTTAAAATTACTTATCATTACGCAAATAGTCTCCCCTCTGTTTTCATTTGAATGTTAACTGTGGATTGAAGACATTTTCCATTTGCACAAATGTATCAACAGATAATTTCATCACTTGGCAGAGAAAAGGTACCATCAATATAAATCAGTGTTTCCCTATTAAGGTAGTTATAGAGTCAAGGACAATATTTCATAATCAATTTATTAATATAATGGAATTATGTCCTTGTGCAATTTCATGCCTACTGTAGTTATTTATAATAGGATCAGGTTTTAGAAGAATAATTTCATAAAACACTGTGAATGCTTAATAAATGTTTTATTATACTTAACAATGCTAATTTGCTAGAATAAAGGAGCACACCAAAGGGGAAGTCAAAGGCCATATGAAAGTAATTTTAAGTGTCATATAATTAACATACTCAGTACACAAAAAAAGCAAGTGAAGCCCCATATTCTCTTTATTTCCACAACCAGTTAATTTATATGACATTTCATAATCCTCATGCAAAAAGCAATCATTACAAACACAGGACACTCAAGTTAAAAGACAGCCAACCACATAGCAATAAGCAAGAGAATTTTGTCATGCATAAAATAAGAATCATAGAAAAAGGAGGCAAAAAAAAGACTAAAAGTCATGTGTTGATTTCAATAACATAAATAGTAAGGAAGCAAGCATTAACTCTAGGCATACCTCACAGGAAAGGATGGTTAACACTTTAAGAAAGACCTCTTGGTCTTTTTAGAGAGTACTATGCATTATATTTGTAATTCAAAATTAAACCTAATATAATAACCCTTAAAGAAAGAAAAAACACTATCCCAGAAACAGAAGGAGAAAATCAGATGTAACACAGTTACGTTTCATCATTTCAGAGACAGCTTTGAAAAATATCAATAGCTGGAAAAGACCAAAACATGGGAAAAACAGAAATTTGTACTATAGCTGAAGGGATCCAGAGAGTACCTCAATTGTAAGGTCATGGTTTCAAAGGTCATTCAAAACACAGACAGACCTGCACGTAATAAATTAAGTAATATACTTTTAAAATCACACCTGCAAGCAATCATTCCATTGAGAAAACTAGATGAAAGTAATGGTTTATGTTAATTGACATTCAGTTGCAAGCTCACAAATATTTGTATTTCTTTAATAGGACTCTGTTCAAATGAAAACAGCATGCTTGAGATTATTTGATGTTCATGAAATGTCATTACTTCTCCAAAATATTAATATTTTAAATTTAAATTTAAAAACTCTTGAATCAGAGTACTAGCAATATTTCTAATTTTAAAACATCTCCAAAATATTAGATTTTAAAAATTGTACTTTCAAGCTTTTTATTTTTCTGTAATTTGCTGAATACTGAAAAAATATTTTTTTCACAAGTCTATTTTCCAGTATACTAGATACTGTTTAACTTAGTAGTTAGCAATACAAATTGAGTGTAATGATATTTATTGTCATCAAAACAACTATTTTCCAGTTTTAGTTAAATTACCTAATACGCTTAATTTTGGCTATTTAAGAAACTAATAACATAAACTCAAAATGTTTGTGCAAAATCATCAGTTTACTCATACTGTATTTGGAGGCATGTATAAAATCCATCACAAATCGTTTTGAATTTTGACTGGAGATCTGATGTAAGAATATTGCGTTCCTTTTCTAAGGTATTCAAGGCCGTTTACATTTCTATTGGAAATCATCCAAGTTCTACAGCCACAGAACCAGTGGTATTATGTACTTCTTACGATTTGCAAATTGTTACTTCTAGAGACTACACGGGATGCAGTAATATAGGATTTTGTTAAACATGATCTATTTCTTTGCATGAGTGACCTAGTTCTCAGTTGCTACTTGGCTTGGGGTGGGCTAAGTAGAAAAATCAAAGAAATGATACAATATATACAAAGTTTGAGCTTTTTTTCTCCTTTAGCTACTAACCCTTCCCTACTCAAGAAGCTCTTTAACTGATGTGAGATAAGTATTGCACAAACACAGATTTGAAAAGTTAGAAAAAGATGTAGGTAGGTATATATTCAGCATCATACGTACTTGGGGGCATCATTAGCCTAGAGATGGATTAGGCTGAATTTCTCCAAGTAAAATATTTCATTTATTGATAGTAAATAAAACTGTATTATTAAGGTATTTACCAAGGATGGATTTTTAGCTGTATTTCAGTAATTCCAACAGAACTAGACTTTCTTTATTTCAAGAAAATTTTACTCATCTGAATTTTAAGGTTTCCTAGGAAGAATAATGTTGATAACAGTATTTGGCAAAAGTGATAATAAAAATAAGAAAAAAAACCCCCTCAGATTCTTCTTTCTCTATGCCTAAAGGTACTAAGAATAAATTAGAGGGTCCAGGGTTGCAAATTGAGAAACTCAACATGAGTTTGAGAATGTCTCAGTGGAGTAAGTGCCTGCTTGTGACTTTCTGAAACAGATCCCTTCTGATCTCAAGATTTCCCTACTCAGTTCCTGAAAGCAAAACAGACCACTGCCTTGGGCTCCCTTCCTTCTTAGCACATTCAACAACTCTGGCTCATTGTTTTCTTTACACTTAAGAGTATACTTGATGTAATTACTGATGTTAAACATTTTAAATAAAAAAAGTGTTGTAAAATGTAGTTGCCATTAATTTTCTTATGAAAGTTAAACAATTGCATTTCAGGGATCATGTGCTCCTGTAAGCTGAGCAGCAAGATATCCGCAAGGGTAAACCATTTATCCTTTGAACAGGAGCAACAATCATTAATAACGCTATAGCCACAGCTTATGCCTTTTTAAAACAACAAATATTGCATTTTGGATACCAGGAGTATGAAACAGATATCTTAAAGCATCGAAATATAAACCAAATGCAACCACTAAAACCTGAGTGTAGAAGTGATTTATTTTACCTTGAAACCTGATTGGGTCTCTCCTCCCTGAGGAACACACACATAACTCTCATTAGAGTTAATAGGAAAGTAGACCATGTCATTTTGAAAAGGAGTGAGAGTAATTACTATATTTTATAACTCCTATAGGCAATAAATAGATTCGGTGGGAAAACAACAGGACTAACCAAGGTAAAGTAAATTCCTAATACAGAACTCCAGACTCATTTAATTCCAGAATAGTTCCTTTGTAATTAACGTAAGTATAATTCAAAGTATTGGCCTTTACAAAGGACGTGTGCTGCATTCTTACATTACAGAATCTGACCACAGTGGCTTTTATTTTTTTAAAAGAAGTAAAAAATCACCATTTCTCTGTAGTTAACTGGAGAATAATTATGAGCCCTGAAATAATTACTATCCACCCATATTAATGCTGCTTTTTATCATTCTCTTTGATGAAGGGCTAATATACTTTAGGTCTCAAATACATTAGAACTGATTATAAATTCCCTCATTATAGGTTCAATTCAGCAGAAATTATCCATACTTTGTGTCACACATATCTGCAAAAGGCAAGTAGGTTGAGGGTATTATTAGCTTCTGACTAAGAAAGCTGGCCATGAGAAATATGTTTCTATCAAGGGAACAACCTTCTGATATTTTTAGGATTATTTGGCCCTTCCAGCTGGAGCAGGTCCCACCATGAGAGAGTGAAAGCCCAGGCTAAAGAGCTTGTTCGCCTTTACCCCACCCTCTTGACCCAACGGACTTCGAGGTAACAGACAATATAGAATTCCTAAGTCGATTTCTACAAAATGAGAGAATTTTAAAGATTGCTATCGATCGGGGGCAAATTGGAAGCAGGTTATATTTTTAGGGATGTATTTGCTTGGGACAAAGTTTAGTTTACAAAACTTGCATCAAGGATGTGAAGAATATACATTTGCTCCACATGCAAAACAATGGCAGGATTTAATATATTTATAAAAACAGCAGGAACATATTATTTGCTCTTTCCCAAATTGACAAATATTAAATCATGACTTCAAGAAGTTAAATATCTCTACAGTTGGTGCCATGAAAACCTATTACACTTTACGCATTGAAGTTTAGTTGATTTTACCTAACTAGAATGAATAAACACATTGTGATGAAATAGAAATGGATGAAAGTGATTAATTTTGTATAATGCTAATTTGTTATTTTGATATTTATTTAACAAAAGTTATTATATTTCTTTAGCAATTAATTTTATGACCAAATATAACGAAATCATACAGTAATTTTCTTCCTGAATTTTTTTTTTAGTTTAAAGATAAAATTTCTGATCAAAGTTATAGATCTGCATTAGATGGAAGTTAAAATATGATGTAAACCACTGTGTGGAGTTACTAGGAGTACACTTTGGAATCATTGATAGTTTTCAAAAGAATCCATATTTTGTGCAAATTTTTGATGGTGGTCCTCTGTCATTGTGAATGAAATGTGGGTTTTGTTTAGGTGAACTGCTAGTGTAGGATAAAGTTTCCTATGCACACATGCTTTGGACAGGACCAGCTTCCAAGTATTGAGAATGGCAGGCAAACTCTATTTATCTTTGTGTTTAAAGAGAACACCTGCATGAATAAGAAATGCATTCCTTCAAATATTTCTTGAGAGGCCACAGCTTAGAATTTGTCTTCAGAAAACAAAATAGAGAACCTAGTGCTCAAAGACAGGGAAGGGAGAAAGAAATTATCAGTGGTCTTATATATTGAAAAGAGCTCGTTTAGATTTATAAGAAAAACACTTTTTTTCTTTATAAAAGTATCTTGATTGCAACACTTTGAAGTCAAACACCATCTTGTGTAGAACAAAAATGATAAAATCTGGGAGAAAAAATAAGTAGATAAAAAGCAAATAAAATGGGTTAACCCCTAATCAGAGCATCACCAAATTTGCATAAACTCATTATTTTCATCACTGTATTTGTTTGATTTTTATGTGAAGATGCATTATTACTACTCTGTGAAGAACATTAGAATAATATTCCCTTTTCATCTGAAGGAGTGCTGATCGGTACTATCCAAACCTTTTAGCACTTTCTGAAGGCATGCGCTCCTTGCCCTATTTCCATACACTATCCAGAGATGGACCTAGAGCAGACATAGGAAGATAGGAAGAGGACACAGGTGCCATCAGATGTCTAGTGCCATCTCACTGAGGATGGGATTGGGATAATATCAACAGTGACCTCCCTGCCATGACTCCAATATTCAGTCACCATCTATTCAACAAATACAGATTATCCTATGCTTTGAATTTAGGGTGAGTAAAATAGGCAAGACAACTGCCTTCGTGAAAGCTAAATGTTGTTTAAGAAAGAAACGTTAAACCAGTAATCACACACATAAACATACACTTAAAACTTATGACAAGTGTCAAGAAAGGAGCATGTTGGTGTTATGAGGTGTTATACAGTGTGATGTGGCTTAGCCTGGAGGGGGTATCCAGTGAAAAAGTTCAGTGTGGTCTGTGGTTTGCAAGAAGAGGAGGCGCTAGCAGGCAAAGAGGCTGGGGATGAGACAGTGGGTAGGAAATAATATTTCAGCCAGAAAAAAAATAGCATGTAGGAAGGTCTGCAAATGCTTAAGAAACCTGGATCCACTGTGGCTGTCCTACAGGGAGTAGAGAAGGGTACTGGGAGATGAGGGGGAAGATCTAGACTGGCATCAATTGAAACTGGCCAGACCTTCAGCCTGAAGATTTTTTGTGTTAATCCTGAAAGCAACGAGAAGCTATTTACAGGTTTTAAGCACACACTGATAAACTGACCTATCTGAATCTTAAACAGAAAAATCACAGAGGCAAAGTCATTCTATGAAATATGGCAAGGAATATTTTATACAGCAGCCTGCTTATGTTCTCATCAGGCAAGAAGAGCTTTTTAGGATGAAATCAGATGATAGAAAAGTAGCCTACATTTGAGTGCAGATAAATAAATATTCACCAAAAACCAAGATACAAAACTCTAGCACTTACAAAATTTTATAAATACTTTGTTTCTGATAAACATGTATTTAAAGTTAAACTCACTTTGAATGAGAATTAGCATAGAATTAACATGTACATAGCAAGAATTAACTACTCTCACATTAGTACCAAGATAAAGCATTCCACAAGCTATTTCTACCTTCCTATCTCTCCTGCATCTCAGTGCACTAGGGATTCCTCCCTCTCCAACTGCAAAACTACTTTTACCTTTCAACATTGGTTCTGCTTTCAGAGGTGTAACCCTTTTTTCTGCACCCACAGCCTAGTGGATGTAGTCTTTAACTGTCCCCTCTTTCCCCAGCTGGTTTCAGCCAGACGGTACCAATTTTCCAAGAGAAGCTCCATCCTGACACTCTCCTATTATTGTCCCTTGTAGGCTTCCTTTTGGACATCATCACCCCATCAGGAAGACTGCAGCAGACTCTTGGCTGCTCTCACCCCCATTCAGATTCTAGACTGTCTCCCAGGTCATTTTGCATGCCATAGCCTTTGGAAGTCCTGTATAATAATAGTGGCAAACCTCAAGAGAAAAAGGATTAATCATTGTACATAAACAACAGCTAAAATGGATGCAATTTAACACCTAACACTGAAACTGCAAGCACTTTACAAGAACAGGACCTTAAAAACATAAAGCCTTACTTAGACATGGTGAAGCTTGTCCTATGAGTTTTAAAATAGCTATAACACGACGGATGAATACTAAATATGAATTAATACTAGTTTTGCTGTTTTAGAAATTTAAAAGCAAAACTAAAATATTTTATATTCTGCATGGAAGCAAGTAATTTTAAATATTTTTCAAGGGAGTGCAGATTAATGTTCCTAAAATGTGATTTTCATGTTTTTCATTACTGTCTGTAAGTTTTATAGTATTTCCTTATTCCTGTTGTCTTAGAATAAATGTCCCAGTCTGATACACATGACTTTCTTTATTAATTCCAGACTTTATCTCTGTTCCTCTCCTTTCCAAAACAAATCTTTTTCCACTGTGAGCCCTGTTATTGTTACACAAAAAGTTCTCTCATATTTCACTAGTGTGTTTATTGCATCTAGTTAACTTGTGGTTTCAATTATAGTTAACTCACCTCAGAGAAGAGAAAAGGAGCTGCTGTGGATGGGTACAGAGAATGTCCTCTAGTGTAATGTGGAGCACTTTTTCACACTAAAAAGAAAAGGGAGTATTGTGTGTTTTGGGCCCAAATCCCTGTCTTCAGGATATAAATCAGAGATGGTTTACAATGCTTAGCAATGCCTGACTATGAAAAAAAATAATAATTCAATTCTTCATCACTTCTAAATTTTAACTTCACAAATGAGATGAATACATTGAAGCAGTAATTATGAAGATCCTATTTCTTACTGTGTCTTACTAGAAACAAGCAGAAAGGAAAAGCTCTCTGATCCTGGTGGTCCTAGAGTAGCTGAACTTCTGCTGACCATGTGCTTCCTTGGTATGACTTCCTGAGAGCTTCTGATCTTGAATTTCTCCCTTCTCCTCCTTCTTGCTATATATCTGGGCCTCAGTTTCCCTCTGTTTGCTTTCTGTATATCCACGATTGATTCCCTTTACCACATAGGCTGGAGTTTGTTGGGGACACAATTCTATGCTCCCTGCCTTGCTCTCTCCATCTCTCTTGGCTGATGTAATACATGTTAAGCAAATACTTCATACTATAGAAACTCTTTTGCACACAGTGATTATATGTCCAGATTCCTAGGACGTTAGCTCAAGAAGTATACTACTGAGTAGCTCCTGGATCATCTCAATTCACATGTGAGGAAAGAAAATAATTAGTACCAGTGAAAAGGAATAATTTCTTAGTAATGCATAATGTAAAACTATATAGTGTGTGGAACAATTGAAGCTTGGAAAAGTTAGATGATTAAATTTATTTAAAAGAAAATAAGTAAGGTTAGGACAGAGCTAATGAACAAATAACACAGTTATATATTCTGGACAGGTTAGGAAATAACTATTGCTCCACACAACCACTTTCCTACTCCAGCACCCAACATGGCCTCTTCCTTATGATGCTCTTACTGCAGCATGATTAGAAGTCAAAGGGTTATGTTTTTTTCTTCAGTTCTCTTTTTTTCATTCCTTTTCCCTTCTCCCTCCTTCCATTTCTTATTCCCCTTCCCATTTGAAAAAGACCTGCTTAATCCTATTGCCTAAATTTTATGTTGCTTTTTATTTATATTTTTGGCATTTCATGTAAGAGAAACCATGCAATATTGAAGCTTGTGTATTGAATTTATTTTACTTAACATTATGAGGTGCATCCATTTACCAACAAATGCCTCAAATTTTTTCTTTTTTACTGCAGAGCTTTTGCAAACTTGAAGGGGAAAATGGGTTGAAGGGAGCAAAGAGGGATGGGAGGGGAAGGGGACAAATAAAGAATTAAGATGTGTTAGGTACATGTACAAACTCCTAAACAATAAATGTAATCATTATGTACTGCAAACATGTCCTAATAAAAGTTAAAGTTTAATATTTGGCATGTCAGGGGACTCCAGCATTCAGCCACACTACTATATGGTAAATAGACACTGAGACAACTTGTATTTTTAATATCACTTCTGGGTTATTCTGAAAGATATCTTCAATCCTAGAAGTCTAAGAATAAACTGCATTTCTTAAATATGTATTAATGTTCGTGATATATTAATATGCATTATGTCAGACTCACCTAGATTTGGACACTGGGCTCTTTCAAATGCTAGTCATGAAAGTTTGAGAATGACTTTTTTTTTTTTTTTT
>NW_004624730.1:51660067-51835544 GCF_000247695.1 Heterocephalus glaber | reverse complement strand
TTTCTGATTTCATTTTTTTCAGATCCGCTATTATTGCCAGTTCAGTGGGTCCACGTGGTTGAATATCAGAGTGTTCCATCTCATTTCCCTTTGGGATTGCTGTAGATGATCTGAAAGTCTGTTTTTGAGACTTATTTACTTGTTTTCTCATTTTGACTGGGGCGGGGGGCTGTTAGCACCTGCATGGATTACCTCCTCTGAGCTGGGAGAGGTGGGACAGGGGCTGGGAGCAGCGGTTGGGATGGCGAACCAAAAGCCCTTTCCTGTGGGCTGGGAGCAGCAGGAGGGATGGTGACTGGGAAGCCCCTTCCTCTGGGCCAGGAGCAGTGGGATGGTGGCTCAGAAGCCCCTTCCTCTGGGCCAGGAGCAGCAAGACAGAAGGTGGCCCCAAAGTCCTTTCCTCTGGGCTGGGAGCAGTGGGAGTGATAGTGACTGGGAAGCCCCTTCCTCTGGACCAGGAGCAGTAGCATGGCAGCTCAGAAGCCCCTGCCTCTGGGCCGGGAGCAGTGGGATTCAGTACCTTGGTCTGGTGGTCTGGTGTCCTCTGCATCTTTGTAGTATGGAACCAGGTGGTTTCCTGTCTACAGCAAGGTGATTTGCCATCTTCTACATGACTCAGGACCTTGGTAGGGTGTGGGCAGACCTGCCTGTCTGCAGCAGGGTGACCCGGTGTCTGCCGCACTACTCAAGACCTCAGTCAAGAATGGCTTTTTAATTCTTTGTAGTCTTAAGGGATAGTGTCACCCCTCTTAGAAAAATTGCTAAAATCATTAAAAATTCCCAGTAAAGGATTTGGTACTAAGATGCTCAGTTAAATTATCTCTCTTTTACCCATTGCTGAAAAATATCTTAATACACATACACACACACAACCCCATTCAGACATATATCTGCTAGTATAGTATATGCTAAAGAAAAATGTATTTAGAGTTTTTGTCCTTACTCAGACTTACGACTATGTGGCCTTGGTGATTATCTCATCCTATTACTAGTCTTTAAAAACTGTAAAGTAGGATAATACCCATATAACAGAGCTATCCTAAGGATTCAAGATCCTGAATGTAAAATACCTACCATAGTGCTTGATCTATAGAGTACAATGATAATAATGAAAACTATCATTGAATTATGAATTCTCTTAATTTGTACATGTACCTAAGACATTGAGTAGTGTTTGCACTGAGTTTATATATTTGATCCTATCTTCCATTGCTTACATTATAGAAATATTTAATTACCATCTAAGATTCCAGCATCTCTTCAAATAATTTATCTCTAAAATATATTGGCACAAAAGTTGATCATGGTATTTCACATTCACCTTGACAAATGTTGAGACAGATTTATTTTGCACAAAGTATTTCATAAAATGATGTAGTATGCAACTTCATGAATTCTGATAAGCACTAAGCATTATATAAAACATGTAGCTGTTGACTACATAAACATCACTTCCTACCAAAGACCTCAAGAGAATTTATACTAAAAGTATACTAAAAGTAGTTCTTCACCCAAAAACAATTTGCCTGTTACCTATCCACAGTTCCATTTTTAACATTATCAATCAGACATGGAGTTTTATGATTAAGTAATCAATTAGATACCTATTGTAATATATCTAACACATGATGATTTTTCAGACATTGTTATTATCAGAGTAAGTAGAAGAATATAAGTCTGTGATTAAAAGTATAAGTTCTAAAATTATGTGGTCTAGTTTCACATCCTACTTTGCTGCTATCTGCAAGCACTAAGGTCTTCCAACTGCTTATTTATAAAATAGAGATATTAATACTTGTAACTAGTAATTTTGTTGTAAGAAATAAATTAGTCAATACAAAAATTGCTTTTATGAGAATGCTTGGAACAATATAAATGATAAACAAAATGTTAGCTTTTATATGAGGTAGATTGTATCATCTCCATTTTATAGTTAGGGAACTAGAAGTTAATACATTTATTCAAAAATTAAAGCTATACTAAAAACTCAGCAAGGATTATCCTAATGACTTCATAGCATTTCCGAATTTTGAATTGTTATTGTTTCCATTGGAAAGTGGTTGAGGAAGAATCTAGGTCTTAAAAAGTTCACAAATTTGTCCAATATCAGCCACGATGTGCACCTAGTTCTGTATTGCACTGGAAAATATATTTTATTATTATTCAACATCTAAGATATTCTTGGTTCCTTATTTATTTATTAAAAACACAGTCTTTAAGCCAGAAATCATGGTGCACACCTATAATCCCAGCACTTGGATGGTAGAGGCAGGAGAATTGTAACTTTGGGGCCAGTATAAGCTACAAAGCAAGTTCAAGGCCAGCCTGTACTAAATATTGAAACTACCATCTCAAAACAAGACAAAAACAAACAAACAAAAACACAGGTTATGGATCCTAGTTCTTGATTTTGTATTACGGCTATATCACTCTACCTGCTACAGTACTTTTAGCAAGTTGCTGAAGCTTGTTCCAAATTTATCTGTTAGATAACTGAGGATAGAAATAATGTCTTCCAATTTTGTAGGAGTGTTAATAAGATTAATGGTAGTAATATACATATACCTTTTAGAACAGAATTTGGTTCTGTAAATATATAAATATTAAAAATTATTATAACATGGCAAATGAAAGCTACAAAATTGATGAATTAATATTAGATCAATTGGAGGAGAAAAACATGTATTTTGGGGTGTCTTTTAAACAGTGAACTTTCTAAATGTATCTGATTTAAGTTTGTTGTTTTTTTTAATATGTAATATCTAGTCGTGAATTTTAAATCACTTTCTCACAAATGAGGATAAAATAAGAATTTAAAAATTTCAGATCTGAGTGCATAACAGAAAGAAAATTTAAAAGCAAAATACCATAGCAATAGTGGGTATATACTTGAAAACAATATGTGGTATTTGCATTGTAATAATAACTATTGAGGAGATAGTTGAGAAGTTTTGAATAAACTTGTATTTTTCACACGTTGCCCAGTTAAAATGCAAAAAATAAAATAGCAGAAAATTAAAAAGATATTTTGGATGAAATCATATTTTTAAATTATTTTAATATTAAAATATTTTTGCTAATTCTATTAGGAATTTCTGTTCTCTAGACTTTCTTTATAATGTGTGATTATGTTTAAAAGTATTTATGATCATCAACACTGCGAGAAGCAATTGCTTAAGGATAATCCCACTCACAGTGAACCTTTGGTATGCTCAGCTTAAAAACTCCCACAACAGGAGACGAGACAAAGCTGCAGAAAGCTTATCTTCTATCTGTTGTATGAATGGTGTTTGGGAAACCCCAGAGCAAAATTAAGGTATTTGATCTTCAAAATATAAACATGCCATCTTAGAAGAGGCTTATCTCTCAAGTATTTAATGGTTGTTGGATTACCAGAATCAATGTGGGATAAGAGGGCCCATGCTTTATTGATTTCTCATTCCTAGCATTTTCATTCTTCCTTTTAAGCTATTAAATTGCCTCAAATCAAGCTACTTTTTGTGAGAAAGTTCATAATAATAATATTTATCAAAAAAAGTACATTTAATACTAATATTTAGCTACTGGCAGCCAAGATAGCTTTTGAAGAAAAAATATCTTCACTGATGTAAATGGGTTTTTTCCATTTATTCTCCTGCATTTCTGCAGTGAGAAATCTGCATATTTTTTCATATGTGGAAATCACATTTGATTTGTGAAATATTTCACATTTAAATAAACAGTCATGTCCTTAACATTATAGAATTTTTATTTTAATGCAGAAAGCTAGAAATAGCTGTATTAAATTTTAAAGCTATAAAAATATGCAGTAGATTTTAGACAAGGGATGTGCTTTAAAAATTTGCACATGAATTAATATTTCTTAATTTTTAATACATGAAGAGAAGGTATAAGATTGAGCACCCTATGCTAAATTATTTGAAAGAATGAATCTTTCTTATAAGAAAATGACCACCCTGAGGTCCCTAAGTTATTGTTCCTATGTACTTTTCCTTTGAATATGGATGCATGTATATTTATTTAGTAGTAAAACTCACCTTTGCTGATATACTTAAGAATACTATTTATATTTAGTTGTATATAATGAGATTAGAATGTGTTTATATAATAAACATGAGAATAGTGCTTGATTTATAAATATGAATTCTACATACATAGATATGCATGTTTTCATATGTGTATATATACACATATAGGATACATGGATACATATATCATTTGTGATTCACCTAAAGAGAAATTTTTACTTAGAATTAAAAATTTTCTACATTGTTTCATTGAAATGAAGTAGAAATTTGTTACTGTGCAGTTTTTCCTGGATATTTATTAATAAGCAGATGGATAGTGAGAAATCTCATGAAAACAGAATCTTAGAAAAATAAAATTGGTTCACCATTTTAAAAAAGGAAGGAGGAGAATGGAAATGTAGTGGTGTGGTAGAGGCCTGGCCTATCAAACAGGAGGTTTTGGGTTCAATTTTCATCTATAACAACACACACACAAACACACACATAACTCAATAGAAATATTTAGGGCAATTTAAATGTAAAGAATATTTACATTTGGGAAACTTTCCCCTATTGCCTATTTTTGTACATGTCTTTCAGAATTAATCCTTATATGAAAATCAATAAAATTCAGTTCTCTAGATAGTGGATCTCTAGCACAAATGTGCATAAGAAATACCTAGAGATCTTATTAAAACTGAAAATTCCTGGCACCTTCACCCCTGAGATTGGTCAAGGTACAGCCTAGAATTGAATATTATAATGAAGAATAAAGTCTATGGATGACACTTTGAGGGATACTTGGGATTCAGACTCTTCTATCTTTTAAGATCTTTACCCTTTTCTATTTTAACTGTCACTGGGGAATAAATTGAAAACCCACATGTGAGTATATGAAATTGATCACACTGTGTACATGCTTAACTGTAACACAACAGCTAGAAATAATAGGGTAGCTGCAAATTCAACTCAGTTACTCTCTTTTCCTTGAGAAGACAGTGCCTGTAGCAAATAGTGTAGCCTCCTCTCAAAGCTATTTTATGAAAATAATTCATATAGATGATAGTGAGATAGCTATACCCATATATAGATATATACATGTCATTACACATAAAATAATATATACATGTATATACTTACATATGACAGGAAAATACTAAGTACCTCTAATTTGCTTTCATATTTAGAAGTCAGTCAAGAAGTAACTTCTTTCTGAAAATATTTCATATAATATTGACTTAAGATAGTTTAATACTGACAATATTCTAGATAATTTGAGGTCCACCTATTATCAAGAATATACATTTTACTACCTTACATATCATATGGAACTAGGACTGGAATCAGAAAAATCACATTTAGATAAATCAATGAATGCAACTTGAAGAAATTCAGAATATACTTTTAGGAAAGTTAAAGAATTTAATGTAAGGAGGATGTAAAAATTATCCAGAAATGTCCAAATGGATAAATGTCAGAGAGAGAAAAATTTCCTCTCCAGAATGTAATGGAATAAATCAAAATAAAAAACTATGAAGAGAACAAATGACCAGGATCCAGGGTGGTCACACCAGCTGTGGCCCTAGGAACTGGGAATTCCGGGCTCTCTGCCTTGTGCGGGAGCCAGGGGAAAAGGGTAGCTTTTAAACTATTATTAGAGTGGGAACTAACATCTTACTCTTTTTATCTTCAGGTTATATGCATTTGCATCCCTCTGTTCATATATGTTTGAGCCTATCTTTGTATGTGTGTGTGTCCAATACCTGTCTGTGTTTGTACTTTTTCATGTGTGAATTTGTGTGATTTTTTCTGTCTAGTTAAGCATAGGTTTCACTCGTCCTTTGTGGAGGTATATATTATTCACTTATTTTGTTTGTAAAAGTCCCTGAATGTATGAGAGCTTGACTAATTATACCTAGAAGCTGCTTATTTATATGCCTTGCTTTGCCTTGTATATTTCTCTGATGAGAGATATGCTTTTTCCTGCCAATCTGTTGTGTACATATATATGTATATATAATATATATGTATATATATATATGTATCTCTATTTATCAGTGTCTCTTTTTTTTCTGAGTGTCTTTGACACCCTTAGCCTCATTTCATCTGTATTTTTGCATGTGTCTTCCTGATCATCTCTCTGTCAGAGTTTCTATGGTGGATGTCTGTGAGTTTGTGTTTCTGTCTCCCCACTTCTACTTAGGTCTCTATTTCTTCCTCCTGTTTATGTGGCACCACAGTGGGGTGTCTCTGCACCTGTCTCCCTGGCTGTTCCTAGTATATTACTTAGCATACAGTCAGTACTCCATGCATTGTATTACTCTCATCAGTGCATGTTTCTAGGCTAAAATTTTGTTGATAAGTTAACCCTCAAAGAAACATTGCTCACTCCTTTTACCCCTGGTCTCCTGAACCCCTTTCCATTTGCAAGAGAGCTATCCCCTTGTTTCCCCCACCAAGAAATAATAAAAAAGAGACTATGAAATTTAATCGTGTTTTTAAAGAGAGATTATTTTACATAATATTTGTATCTTTTAAAAGGTGGGACTTAACATTATATTGAATTCTTCGAAGAAATAACATGCAATGTTTTCCATGGAAAATACATTACAGAACATGTTTCTATGCTTCCAGTGGCCAATGGTACTAATCAAATATGCCTAGATTATGCACAATTTTAGATAAATTAAAAATAGCTCACCATCCAGCTACTCAGGAAGGGTGAGGCCAGAGGATAGCTACAGCACATGAGTTAGAGACTAGCCCATGCAATAGAGTGAGGCCCCCATCCAAAAAGAAAATAAAAAGCTCAACATTACATTTATTAATGCAATAATCTACTTGACCTTCTCATTTGGTGCCAGTAAGTACCCTGGAGTCAGAGAGAATGAGAGTTTTAATAACTTGTTCCAAGTTTCAGGCAACCCCCACCCCTGCCATCCCTCATACTTATAGGCTGCATCAATTGCAGGGCACCTCTTGCTTGAACCATGGTTTTAAAAATGTTTTTAAATGAATTGTTAATTTTTGAATAAGTAATTCATTAATATAGTTAAAAATCCAAAAAATAAAAATCAAGATGTATCATAAATTATGTTCCTACTTGCTTCATTCTTTGCTTTCATCCTTACTCCCATAGGCAATGACTCCTTACTTTTGTGCGTGTCTTTTCATGTTCTCTATACAACATAAGTGAACCTATGTAGACATGAACAATTATAAATTAGATGTATTTTTATTCATTTTCACTTATACATGAAAGATGGCATGCTATATTCACTGCTTTGCAGATCATTGCTTTTTTGTACTCAATGATATAC
Organism: Heterocephalus glaber; assembly: GCF_000247695.1. The sequence goes on along the minus strand of NW_004624730.1, from coordinate 51,828,217 downwards.
CTGGGAGTTCTTTCTGTATCAGTAAATTAAAGTCCTCAGCTTTTATTGTAGGTGTGTAGTCATTTTAGATTTTTCCAAAAGAGAAATGTAAATTAGTTGTGAATATTTAAACCAAAGGGAGATAAATGAAGAATGGTAAAAAGATATGAAGCTGCGGTTTGAAAAATCCCCATGTCAATTTTTATTCATAGGTGGCAAGAGAAATGTGAAGGAAAGGGATTAGGCAAGCTTTGAGCACTCAATAAAGGCTTCTGGACAACATCTGTTCCCTTTTTGTTCTCCCAAGGGCTGCCCAGGGAAGAGAGTGAGTAGATAAAATAACTACAGTTATTTTACTATCTACTCCCAGGAGCAAAAGTATATAGAATACAAATTCATAAAATAGGAAATGTTTTGAGGAATTGACCCCTAAGAAAATATGCAGTGCTCAGAAATGATCAACATATGATATGTATACAGTCCAATTCCCTAAGACAGATTTAATTATTGTATATTGCACATACATATTAACAAAATTTTTAAAAACTACCTTATTAAGTTATCAGTTTCAAATACATGCTTAGTATTTTGTCATATTGAAATTGGTAAAGCAAATATCTGGCTGATTGTTTTTTCTTCCTGCAATTCTATTAGCTCCTGTCTTTACTGAATTCTAGTTAATTTACTCATCCATGTTATTCCAAAGAAGTGTTATTTGAGTTCCTGTGAGCTTGTGGAATGTTGCTGGACAACACTGTACCTTATACTTTGAAAACCCTATCTTCTCTAATTTGCCCTATAGCAGCACAATTGCATTCTGTGTCGATTTGTCTTATTCTACCTATCCACAATATCCATTAGATAAAGATAACTAAAAACCTCTGAACCTTTTGGATGGTAAGATTACTTTACCCACAGGGCAAGTTGTAATAAAGGTAACAAAAAGAGCAAAAAGAGACAAAATCATCTTCTCTGCCTGGCCAGTGGCCCATTGGGATCTCAACTTGCCCTAAATCTTAGATCAAGTAAAGCCTAGGAAAATAAAGTTACTTTAAGTTCTTTTACAATGATTGAGGCATATAACATTGTCCAGGTTTGAACTCATAGTTTATGACTCAACCAAGAGTAAAGGTACTAAATATATTTTATGTTTCAAAAACGTGTCATCTTTTTCAAAATACTTTAACACATATTGCTTCATTGGATTGTTGCAGCCACTTTCTCAATCATAGGCTAAAGTGCTGATTTTGTAAATATATACATCTTACAAATACAGTCACTGAGATGGGGAGTTACTAGTCCTATCCAAAGTCTTATCACTTCTGGTGGTAATTGGATTGCCCATATCTTGATTCAATATTTGCATGAAGATCAAACTACATTATCAAATCCAAAAGTCAAGAACTGGTGTTGATAACAATGTATCCAGTAAGTCAACTAAATAAGACTGTGATAAAAGCCAAAATGCCAACTGGTATGGTTTATATGTAAATGTCTCCACCACAGCCTCATTCACTTATAGATAGGATTTTTTGGAGATGATTGGGGCACTCAATGGATTAGTTCACATAAGTTTAGAGCTAAATATGATGTTAGGAGGAGGTGGATCATTGGGGGCGTGGCCTGGAAGGGTCCATCTCCTTCCTCCTCCCTTGATCACTCTCTGCTTCCTGCCTGCCATGCCATCAGCTGTTTCTTCTCTGCCAAGCCTCTCTGCCGTGCTGCTTGCCTTGGAGCCTGTAGATTATGGACTGAAATCTGTGCAAACTGTGAGCCAAAATAAATCTCTACTCCTTTAATTTTTGGGTGTCAAGCACTGTACCTCAGCTATAAGAAAGTAACTAAGACACTAACTAAAACAGCCATTGAAGTTAATTCACACCAGAAGACAAATTTAATATTTTAAATTTACTAAAATGAATTAGGTAGATGCATGTGTTATGATAGTATATCTTATCTAAGCAATATGATGAAAAGAAGAAGGCAAATTTCAGAATATCAGGAAAGTAGCATACTACTTGTACAGAAGATTGATCACATTATGTTGACTATATATATATATAGATATTTCCTAGACGATTGTCTGATAAACTGTTATAAACTCTTTTCTCTAGAAAATGAATTCAGCATGGGATATGAGGAAATGGGTTGGGTTTTTAGTTTTTCACCCATACTCTTTTTGTAAAAAATCATGAATGTTTACTATTTGTATCGTGTAAATTATATAATCAGAATTTTAAACTTGATGTTAAACCTGGAACAAATCAACTAAATAATTAGGCTTTTCAATGTCAAGTTTTAAAGATCCAATTCCTGTTCTATGACACTTTGACTTTATCTTGTGCTCAAAATCTTTATTGACTTTTTGGATAAATATTTAACTTCTTCAAGTAATTATAATGCTCTACTATGATAAGTGTATTGGAGTTTTACCTCATCAATAAAATGACCACTGAGAATAACATCATTGTTTTGAGTATTGGTGCATGTGGCACTGACGGTACAGACAGACAATGAAAGAGTGTGTTTGTTTCATCTAACAGTCTTTGAAACTTCGAAGGCTTCCAGTTATTTGCACTTGTCACAGAAATTATTTCAGCTGTTAAACTCTTGAATCTGATTTGAGATTCATATATTGGATATGATGGTGACAGCTCTCACCCCTTTATGACCTCACTAAACACATACATACACAGGTAAGCACATGTTTATGTATCATGCAGAGAGAAACATGTATGCATCATCATTAAATATCTGAGCCAAGTGACCATGTTGGCTATTGTAGATTAATACAACCTTTTACTCTCATTATTATGTAGGCAAGTGAGAAGCACTGTGGCATGAACTAAGGACAAAATGTCAACCTTAAGTTTAAATATGGACTTTTCAAAGAACAAATTATATATTCCATGGTCAGCTCTCTAGAAATCACATGGCTTTTTGTGATCTAATTGTGAAATTCTATTCACATATTTTAATTCCCTAATTCACAGAACTTGTAAATAAATGGATAGAACTATATTTTTTGGCAAAAGAGAACTGACAGAACTGAAAAAAACATGGTTAAAAGAAGTTGTAAAATGAATAGTCAATTTATGAACATTTTATGAAATATTGTAAGATTGTATTTGATGTAGGGAAACTGGTAAAACATTTTTCATTATTTTATACCATATTCTGCTATATATACTTAAGGTTATTGCTCAATGCATGGGACTTATACAGTCAGATTTGTAGCTGACAACTCTTCTCAAAATCTACTTATCTTAAACACAATGATTCTTATTTTCTCATTTTTTATAATATCCAGATTTTTTTATATTCCATAGTAGTCCATTCCAGCCACATTAATTGAACCCGTCATAGTGTTCTCAGTTGCATTAATGCACATACATTTTCTCCAATAAATTCTGAGAATCCTGTGGAGAGAGACCATGCCAAATTTGTCTTTAGACCTGAAGTCCCTGCCCAAGCTTTGCTTTAGACACATTGTGGAATTCAATAAACATTTGTCATATAAATACAGAGAGATGATAATAACTGTCAAGAGAAATTATCTGAATTCAAAAGTAATCCTCTATTTATATTTCAAACCTTCTGAATATTTAGTCAAATTTCTTCTCCTTACACTATAGTTACATAGCTATAGTTGTCATCTGATAAAATTACGCTTGATATTTACAATGTTGATCACAAGGCATATAAGATATCAAATACAATTATAAAAACATCTAAAACAAAAATGCAATCTGTGCTAATTACTAAGGAAAAACAAGTATCATTTCCTAGAAACAGTATACAAAAGTGTAAATGAATTTGGGGCTAATATGTAATCAACCACAGAATTCAAGTTCAAAGTTGTCTGGTTTATCAAAAAATCTACTGTTTATACAGTCTAATAATTTATTTTCACAAATTTTGATATAGAATACATCAAGAACAATGAAATATTTATAAAGAAATATTCATTGTTTAAAATGTTTGGTATTTTAATGAATAGAACATTTAAAGTGATATTATCCCACTCACTAATTATATATTCTACCAGGGAGACATTATATTTGTAAATTAAATTGCATAATTTTGTAGTTTTTTACTCTGTAAGAAAATTCTTACTACTATAAATACTACTGTTAGCTAAACTGTAAGTCTACCACAATATTTGATCATCTAAATTAATTATCCATATTTTAGTTAGCATGTGTAACATTAAATTCTACTTTTGCTCCTATGGTTGAAGAACATAAAATCATTAGAAGTTATTTATTAAAAAAGGATTAACTGAAAGTTAAAATTGATTTTTGCCATCTCTATTTGGAGCACTAACTATATTTGGAGCATCCATATTTGGAGCATCAACTGAGAAATTCACTCAATGACTAAATATATATTTTTTCATAAGAGGAATGGAAGTTAAGTACTGCCTTTGTGCAGCAACCTTAAGGCAAATAAGCAAAAGGAAGCAGATATTAATAGAGAATGATTGTAAAAATTGATTTTATGAATAATATGTTATATTTCTCATATATTCTTAGGGAAAAAATGGCAAGTTTATTGGCTTCTTTTTGCCCTTATCATCTGCCAGCAAGAACCATCTGTAGCAAAATGGAAACTCTGGCACACATAAAAAATTCACTTCTGTTTCCTAAAAACTGTTGCCTAATAAAGGTTGTTGAATATTTTCCAAGGCTCTAGATTTTTCCATTTTTCTTATTTTTTAGCAGTGATAGAGACACTTAGATATTTCTTTTTAAATTTTTATTTATATTCTAATTTACAAGTAATACTTTTATATATTTATGGATTAGCTTGTGATGTTTCAGTATTCATAAGATCTGGGCCATATTTAAGTCAGGGGAAAGATATTTATCTACTGAAATACTATTTCTTTTTTGTAAAACATTCAAATTTCTTTCTTTTAATTTTTAAAAATATTAACAATATTATCATTTGCTATTACCCTACTGTGCAACAGAAAACCAGAAATTATTTCTCCTAACTGTAACTTGGTAACCATTGACTAACCTTTTCCTATTCCTTCATTGTACTCTTTCCAGCCTCTGGTAACCAGTATTCTATTCTGTACTTCTATGGGATCAAATGTTTCTCGATTCAACATAAGAATGATTATCATGTTGCACTTGTCTTGTTTGCCTGGTTGATTTCATATTATATATGATTTTGTTCTTTTTTATGGCCCAGTAGTATTCCATTGTGCCTATGTATTACATTTTCTTTATCCAATCATCAACCAATGGGCACTTAGGTTTTGTTTTGACCAATTTTCAGCTCAATTCCAAACTAAATACGATCTCTCTAAAATTAGAAAAGATCACAGCGAATCCATATGAACAATATAAATGTAAGTATATGACCATAAATAATGAAAAAGTAATTCATAAAAGACAGGATAATAAAGAAATTACATATTACTTTAAGATACACTTTAATCCTAGTTCAGAAATAGCCTTTCAGTTACCAAAGATGAACTTTAACTAAACACTTCAACTAAAAATTAAATTTTGTCAATAATTCACAGGATTATAGTGTTAAGGAATATATTGAAACAGATATGAATCACATTTAACCACCTGAACATTGAGAATTTTACACAATGATTATTCTAATTAGCAGTCACAAAAGTGCTAGATAGTTTCAAGCATGAAATAGATACTTCGAGAATTTGCACGAACCCTTTTAGACCAGCTTAGAATTTGGAGGTAAATGATGAATGCTTTTCAAAAGCAGCCATTTCAGTGTTCAACGATAAAGCCTGGAAGTCACGCACATAAATTTCTTACATAATCCATATACCACATATCCCAGACACTGAGAGAATAGCTTTGCAGGCATGACCTCATTTATTCTACTTCAGTAACTCTAGAAGGTAGGTACTGTTATTGTCCCCACTTAGTAGATGAGGACACTGAATCTTCTAGAAGGATGAATAACATACTCAATTTAATGAAAGAATCTGGATTTAAAGTAGCTATTGAAGAGCTTGTGTTTTTAATCTCTATTATTATTTTCCAGTTTTATATTTATTTTATTTTGACTGAGTTTCATTTTCAAAATGTTGAATTAATCAGTACCTCTCCATGTGTTCTATAATGATTTCTATCTTGCATTGGAAAATTATGACAATAAGGGGTCAGGATCACAAGCTTAATCTGTGTAGAATTCACTCGATTTTGTACATGAGTGATTATTGTATTGCAACCACAACTTGTCTATCTCACTTTATCACAATAATTATTTTTCAATGAATCAGAAGAAAGAATCAGAGAAATATCTTCATCCACTTCAACAAAATCAGTCACCCATTTGGAGAATTATATTCAGGTCACATATGTTATTTTTGTACCTAAAGGAGAATAAAATTTTAATAACCAATAATTCATATATCAGAGAGTCATCAGGTATGAGGAAATTCCTTTTAATTATTAAATTGCTTGTCCTTCTACCTCGTGTAAGGTACTGAAAATGTCCCACTGAAAGTGGGTCAGCTCTAACAGATTTATACACATTCCTGAAGTAACCAGAGCTCCATTAGGTGGTCAGCCTGTCTGCAGGTTAAAATTTATCACCAATGCAAATTGATTATATGTTTCAACATTGAAGGAGCTAAATCTCTTCAAATAACTAAAAATGGCAAATATTAAAAGAGAGGAAAACAAAGCTGTACTTAAAATTTCAAGAAATCCATGGTTTCCTAAATGTATTTTATCCAACTCTTCATGTAATTCAAATGAAATAAATCCCATTTACTTTCATACTGCATATGTTTTTCTTAATGACTCTTTACAACAGTTATATAGATGACAAATGCCACAATTTCTAGGCATACTTTGTTTTTGACACCAAAATATCTTCAGGACACTGCATTTATTTAGAAGTGCACCACTTCAGAACTGATGGCCAAGCAACAACTTCAATTAAGAGAAATACAAGAGGGGACTTTTCACTAGGATGTTTTTGTAAAGAAGGGAAAGGCAGAGAATCTGTAGGAATAATACAGGTTGAATGGACAAACTAATGGTTTTGACAGAAAGTACAGAGTAAGGAATTTCACCAGGAATCTGAAATAGGTAAGGGTTGGTGCTGTCATAACTGGGTACTCACATGTTTATAATGATTTTCTCCTTTAAATTTGGTGCTGCACAGTTCTATCATGTGATTGCTACCTTTTTTCTATAACTTTCACTTTATTCTGTAACTGTGGAATAGTGATATATTTTCTTCTGACCTAAGTTTAAAAAGGTGTCTTTTTGCATTCTACATTTATATAATGATTTATTTTTTAAAAGTACTTCCTTGTTTATTATGACATTTAATTAACCTAAAATTCTATGCTCTGAAAATATTGAGATTATACTACTGATAAATGATGCCAAAATGGAAATCCAATATAGAATCAGTAATGGGACAATGTTAACTAATGTTTACTAGCAGACAAGAGGGAATTTTTTAAAAGAGCTTTGTTATGGAAGGAATTTGATCAAGCCCATGCATCAGGTATGATTTCAACTGCATGATGGGAAAAAGAAATATCAGAGCTGTAAATATTTCATCCAAGATGACAGAGCAGTAGAGATATTGTTCAAATCTACATTGGTTTACCTATAAAAATCAGTCATAGGAGAGAACAGCACATTCCCATTAGAAGATAAAATAGCACATCAGAAGAAACACATGCATTTTAAAATTCATACAAGTGCTGAAGAATGTAAAGTTATGAAATAAATCTATACAATAATGATTATTTTAAACATCTGAGTTTTTGCAATATCATCCTTTAATAATTACAAATATAGTACAGAGATTATAAGACCATTCTTATGAATGGTCTTGGAAAATACCAACTTGCCTTTTTGATGAAAAAGAGAAACTGTCTTACTGACTTAAGATTGACTGGTTCATGTGATATACTGATAAAAAACTTTTAACTGTACTTTAAGTATTTGAAGAGGATTTAACTATAAGTTATCAAATATGAAAAGAATAATGTATCTAATAGGTAATATGAGGAAAGAATAGTTAAAAGATTTCAATGGTTAAATGCTATAGAAATAAGAATATGACCGGGGATTTAGTTCAGTGGTTCTGCCGCCTGCCTTGCAAGCGGAAGGATCCAAGTTCGATCCCCCGTACCAAAAAAAAACAAAAAACAAAAAAAGGAAGAAGAATAACACTAAATTAAGTTGATAAATCAGAAGAGGAGCTAATCAGCACCCCCCAAAGGAAGATGAGACTAAAGTGAAGTCCGTCTGATGTACCTACTGGAGGAGGAGGAGGAGGAGGAGGACGAGGAGGAGGAGGACGAGGAGGAGGAGAAGGATGATCAGGGGGATGACTGATCAAGGATGATGAGAAAGGGGCTGAGGAGAGAGAGGATCACTATTAAGCACACAGTGGGGTTTAGAAGCCTTGCCCCATTATTTCTTTACCCAGGTGCTTGTCTAAAATCCAAATTTCACCAGATCCTCTCCCCTAGTATCTTTAGCACATGCTCACTGTTCTCCCTATCTTTGGCCTTTCCAGGTTCATAATTGCCCTGTGCCTAGATCCATTTTTACTTCCTTTGATGCTTCTAGTATATTGCTAATTCTTACCCTATAATTTTGCTTTTTAATTTTGATACTTCTTTATGACTTAAGAATAAAAAGGTTATATATATATGTATATTTTAAATTAAGTTGATTTTATATTAAGTAATGTATGAGGGGTGTGTGTCTGTGTGTGTTTTATTAAAGGGATTCTGGATCAAGACAAAAAATATTGTCTCTCACTTTCCAAATACCTGGAAATGCCATGACATATACAAATAATACAACCAGTCTATATCAGAAATATAAAGAATTTGTGGAAAGACAGAGAATAATGAAACTGATTGCACAAAGAAACCATTATCCAAGATTCTCAGGAAAAAATAAAATCTCCCATAAAAGGAGGATTCAGTGCCAAGACAGGACTAGGAAGTAGCCTATTCTAGAAGTACAGCCAGGCCAGAGAACCCACAAGAGAAGTATTTGGGAGTGTTACTGTAGGAGTGGTTGTGGAATCCTTTATACAAACTTCTACCCTCCACTTGGCCAGACAAACAAGCCACTGTCTCTCCAAAGGGCTTTGAATATAGGAGTTTCTGCTAATAAGATAGGATAACCAAATGGCAAAAAACTTAGAAGCAGAACAGCAATTGCCAATAGGGAGAAGATTGCGTATGGACACTCTTTAACTGGTGCCATACCCTTTCTTGACTCATTTAATTTTTATTTATTTATGTATTTATTTGATTTTATTTATTTATTTTTGGTACCGGAGATCAAATTCGGGTCCTTGCACTTGCGAGGCAGGCTGTGGAACCCCTGAGATAAATCTCCGGCTCACTTAAATTTTTTATGAGAACTGTTATCCATCTTGCTACACAGGGGCTTGTCTGAAGTGTAATTTTTTTTTTTCATCTTGACTCTCTCAGGACCACATATCAACATTTGCTTTTGATAACTTCTGTTTATAACTATTAAGACACTAACCTGTTTAACTCCCCCAGTTTGTTCCAATAAAATAAAAATCTATACTCCTTATCCTGGCCCTGAACATATTCTCTGTTGCTCTCTACCTCCCTTGGTGTTCTCTCCTTCTGAGACATATAAGTGCATTCAGATTTTTTGGTTTGCACAGGCCATTTTCCCTTGACTAGAATGTTCTTGTCCTCATATGACTAGCTCCAAATTATAATCCAGTTTATATTCTTCTACTATAGATAGCCTTGTCTCTCCCATCTGTCTAATTTCAAACTTCAGTAAGGGTCATATGGTCAAGTTTTGTTTACTTCCTGAGACTTACCAACTTATGACATCATTGTTTATATTTTATATGCAATTGCATGTTGTTTTTAAATTTATAAATCTCTCCCCACTACAATCCAAGAGCAGAGAAGTTTTCTTTTTATTACTATATCTATAGCAATGAAAAGAGTACCTGGTATAAACTAGCACTTAATTTAATTATTAATTCAACAAAATTTCATTAAGTAATGATATTTTTAGCCTGAAATTCATGGTATGCATCGTATTCAATGATATTACTATAAATAGGTCAGTTGAATTAAAGATTGGTGAAAATATTTTAATGAGATTATTAATACGAACACTTTCTATTTTAGACAAGGCCAAGAACAAAACAAAAGGTAAGCTGCCAGCTCACATATGTACAACTTGCAAAGGACATGACTAAAGAGCAGTCTTGTGATCTTGGCCCAATGCTAATCACCTAGAAATAAGAGGTTTGTAGACAAATATATTGGGAGAAGAATTTTTCTGAAGAGATTTGTGAGAATTCTGCAACATATTCCTTCCCTAGCCCACAGAAGAGAGAGGAGGGATCCTTTACCTCCTGTCCAGTGCAGTGTGAAGAGCTTTAAGGAGCTAATTTGAAGAGCCTAATATGTGTCCCTTGGAGCTCCCTGAGCCTGACTGGAAAAACGTGTTGAAGGAAACAGGGAAGGATGCTGTATTGGGACAGCAAGTGCACTGTCACTTGTTGGAGAATAAAAGATGGATATTGAAGTCATGGTATGAATGTTAACCTGGGATCATCTGAAAAGAAAGTTTGTCTGCTGGGCTTCTTCCAGAGTAAAAGTGCTTTTCCAAAAAGAAAGCTAAGATGGTGTTCTTGGACACAAGAGAGGAGAATTACCGCCGGCTGGCTGCAGGAGGGAAAGCTGCATTTGGAGAAGTCAGACATCCCAAAAAAGAACACACATGGTGAGTAGGGAAACAGGATTGGTGTCACTGAGGAGCAAGAATGGGAAAGGAAGTCCCACATTGTATTCTCTCATGCAGGCTTCTGACTACTGCAGTACCAAGTTAAGGGAGAACTGTAACTTTGAATCAAAATGTGAGATTTTCATCATTACAGTGATCTCTGTATATTGTTTTATTTGTTGTTGCTATCTAAGTGTGACTTATCAATGACTTCCTGCAAAGACAAGGGAATAGTCCACTAAGTGGGTTGAGGCACAGATGTGGAAAAAATGTTCCTTTATAATTACATGATGAATTAAGTCCTTTACCCATTCTATTCAACACAGTGGAATTTTATCACACACACACAGACACACAAAGTAGGACCTGCCCACCCCTTCAGCAAAAAGAAAGAAGATGTATATGTAGAAAAAGAAGAGACAATATTTCCAATGTCTGTAGAAAATATAAAAATTCATGTAGAGGACTCAATAAAAACAGTTTCAACTTGTAAAAATGACTTAAACATGTTTGACTCATTAAAAGTAGAAACTTTTAAATATAACAATATTGAGCAATTAGAAAACATGAGGAAAAGAGTCCATTCAAAATAATAGCTGAAATGTTAAACAAAATGTGTCTATTAAAAATATAAAATTCATTATGGATAAATATATTAACTTAGACACAAATTGCAGGTGGCTATATAAAAATACATTTTAAAGTAGACACAAAATGATTTTGTAATAACTTGGGCAGGCATGCAAATACTTGGAGAATGATGGCAGGAATATTGATCATGGTATCGCTTAGAGTGGAAAGAATGGGTAAGAGTCAAGAGTGATTCTAATTTTATCTTTAAGATGTGACTTTATAAACACAGTATTATCATATTACATTTATACACAGAACTCTACAAAACTAAAAATAAAAGGATTGTATATTTCCAAATATATTAAATTACTAGAAAATAAATTATTTGTACAAGAAAATTTGATTTTGTATAAACTTGAAAGTACAATAAATATGAATTTGCTTCATTAATGTTTTCTTATTCCATTTTAATATTGAAGACTTCTAAAATTTCATTATTCATTAAGAGAAAATATGATCAAATTTGATTTTTTCCTCATTAAAATAAAATTGTATCTTCAAAATTTCTGTATCACACACTATTTAAGTTGAGACCAAATTAATTAGAACTTTGATTAACAATCACATAAGAGAAAATGGAAATGAACAAATAAACTTTTAAATCTCTTCACTTAAATAATTAAAAACATATTTATGTGACTAATAAAAATGTGTATAGAGTTTATTCCTTTTCTGGTCAATAATAATGATCATTATAGTCATCAAATGGAATTATAGAATTTTTAAGAACAAGGTTACATTTTTCTATTTTTTTGTAATATTCAAGATTTAAAAAGATTCCAATTGAACTGAACACATTAAGCTAGAATGTTCAGCTCTATTGAAATGTGAAATATTATGCGAAGGGAGAGAAAATAAAATTTGATTTATCTATGAGGTTGCCAGGAAAGCTGGTTTGTGGAAGTGCATTTGAGATACACTTGGAAAGTCACAGGGACTTTGAGAGGTGAAAAACAGGTGAGAGAATATGGTGAGCCAAGGAAATAAAAAGCAATATAAATTTACATTTATATATGCATATATTATAATTACATTTAATTTACTTATGCAGATTCTTCCCAAAAGATTCCATATTAAAACACATAATATGCCAATAAGTTTGTTTAATGTACTTTAAAATATCCTTATATGAAAAGCTGATATAAATACACTAACAGGTTTAAGGTTGATATTATATTTTCACAATATTGATTGTTGGAGGGCAAGTCCTAACCTTTCAGATCCTAGAGTCATGATAAGAGATCAGTAATTTTTTAAATGAACAGATGAATGAATAAATCTCCAGTTTTCCATGTTTACTAGCTCATATTTTAAAATATAGTGCCACATAGAAACCTTGCACAATTCATGTTGTTAGTCATCCTCTGAGTACTTACTTATTCAAGGAGTATTTACCTAGCCCCATCAATTAAAAATGAGAGGATTTAGCATTGCTTTTCAGTCAAGAAAATTACTTCCTCTACACTTTTCTCGAATTATGAAATTCTTCACTATGCTCAAATACCTTAATCATCGCATTTGTATTTCAGTTTATAGATTTGACTTTAAACGATGGCATAAGACTGCAAAATTAAGATGAGTCACAAAAGTAAGGGAGCTCCTCATATTCTATTCAGTTTAAATCAGACTTTTTTTTTCTTTTCCAAGAACCTACTCCTCACAAGAATTGCATTTTAGCATTCCTCATATGTTCCCAGGTCTCATGACATAAGAAGAAAGCAGACCTGGGCACACTTTACAATCAGAATGATTGACATAAAGGATCTTAATGTGAAAAATGTGAAATATTATGCGAAGGGAGAGAAAATAAAATTTGATTTATCTATGAGGTCCCCAGGAAAGTTGGTTTGTGGAAGTGCATTTGAGATGCACTTGGAAAGTCACAGGGACTTTGAGAGGTGAAAAACAGGTGAGAGAACATGGTGAGCCAAGGAAATAAAAAGCAAAGTATTTCTTCTTCATAAGCAGAATGGACTCTGGATTCAGAGCATTTACAGTGTTTTTAATTCACAAAATACACTATGAATGTTGAAGGGATCTTTATTGCAAAATGACAGAAAAGGCAGGCATTTTATTTTTCATTTGTTTGAGTGCTTACTGTAAGATAATTGAATTGCATGCATACCGTATCATTTTCCTTAAAAGTCTTTTGTAGGAGGAACACTACCAAGCCCACTCACAGGTGACAGAATGAGAAATTGAGACTTAAAAAATCCATTAATTTTTCTCAAGTTGTTTTTCTTACATGTAGATGACTAGAGCAAAGCCCATTCTCTTTGTCATTACATAGTACTCTCAAAGAAACTAGGAATCTGCAAGGATCAGCATTGAACTAGAATTTTAGATATATTCATTCAGTATTCTATTACCAGAAATGTGTGCCTTAATTTGGTTTTTCTGGGCCCTGAATATTCAGAAGGTCATGGAACCCATTTAAGTCAGTTAATAGTTCAGTTTTGTTTGTGAGGCTGTTGTTTTGTTTTTGCTAATAATTTAGTAGTAGCATTAGGTACACCAAGTTTATGTCTGGTTGACTACTACATATGTTTGATAAGTAAAAGGATAAAAACTAATTCAAAGATACATACAATGTTAAAGAAAGATTACTTTTTCCATACAAGGTCTGAAGAGGAACCAATGAAAAGTTAGCCTGAAGAAATATTTGGCATATATAAAGCACAAAGTGTCAACTGAAACTGGCTGTGGTGGTGCAAGCCTGAAATCCCAGTATTCTGGGAGGTTGAGGAAAGTTGATTGCAAAATCAAGTCCAATCTGGGGAATTTAGTGACTTAGGGAAACAGTCTCAAAATTTTACAAAGGCTTGGGGTTATAGATCAGGGAAAAGGCGCTGGGTTCAATCCACCATACTGGGTGGTGGTGGGAGAAATTAAATGGTAATCATGCCAAGTCTTTCAGTTTTTCAAAGGAGTGTGATAGATATGAAACCCTCAAAATCCTAAAAGGCAAATCCACACTGGATTATTTACTATGAGTTTTATTCATTAATACCTACTTAATGGATAAATTATCTCGGCAGTTTTAAACTCAGCTCTGATTGTACCCTCTCAGGCAACTGACAGTTGAGTGCATCTATTCTTTTGGTTTGTTTGGTTGGTTTTGTTTTTTGAAAGAGTATTGCTACTCAGCCCAGACTGGGCTCGAACTTGTGGGGATCCTTCTGCCTCAGCCTCTGGAGTGCTGGGACTACAGGAGTGTGCCACCATGCCCAGCTGAGTGCATCTATTCTTGCTTAGAGAAGAGCTTTGCAAAAATTGTCTCTGTGCTCACAGAGCAGGAATTAGATGCTATATTCTCAGAAATGCAATGAATTACTTTTCTCTCAGTATTAATCCCTCTTTTGGACAAACACAAGCATTGGAATACATACATATATATGCATATACATGTAAATATAGATATATAAATATAGATAGATATGATTTCCTAATTTCCAGTTTCCAAATTAAATAGATTACCTAAGCATTTCATCGATACATCTGAGTTTGAGAGAATTTCATATAGGAAAAAATATCAATCATATTAGAAACTTGTTTCCAATTAATAAGAGTAACAAGAAAATATTGAAATGACCTGAGTGATTTAAATACAATTAATCTTTATATTTTGAAAGGAAGTTGGTTAAAATTAAAATTAAAAAATTAATTATCCCAAGTTAGGAAGTAAAAGGATGATAGAACAAGTTACACCTAAATATGAAGTTTTATAATTGTGGACTTTTGACAAATAGCTTCTTTTCCTAAACTGGTATCAGGATGTCAAAATTACCATTTGTTATGATGAAACTTAAAACTATGTAAATTAGAATAACAATTAAAATGTATCTTACAATGATTGCTCCAAACTGAATGAGTCATCATTATTTACTCTAGATGCACTCTTCTTACTTAGTAAATAGTGTAGATTTTGAGATTACATATATATGTATATATATTTATGCAAATATGTCAGATTGTATAAATTAATGAATTACCTTCATAATTTAAAGTAAATAAATTTCTCATCAATAATAATTCATGGGTCAATATTTTAAATTCTGTGAATAATTCTTTTTTAAAAAATTTCTTTCACATGAAAATGCCTGTTGCCCTCAAAAGCACCAGTGCATCCTTAAAGATTTTGCTCATCATTTTCAACCTACAGGAATAAAAATTTATTCTAAATACAAGCAAAGTATCAATTTGTGTTGGTCATTACTTATCTATCAATTTATGTCAGACAGTTCTCTCTCAGTTATGTGTTAGAGTCTCTTTATAGAAAGAAGCAATGAATATAATTTGATCATCATGCACAAGCAATCCCTTTCAACTTAAAGCATTGCCTTAATACCAGTTTCACATTTTTAGTTCAGTGTTTATCAGAAGACAATTATTCATTATTGAAGGAAAATATGCCAGTAGCTTCTTTTTTTTAGGTTATTACTTTATTTCCACATTATAATTACACATTATGTATAGTTACTTAGAGTTGACATTTTAAAATATCATCTCAAGATAAACAGTAATTAATATTTTATCATTACTAATCTAGAGAATAACACATCAATGATAGAGATAATTTGAGACATAAATGTAGCAGATAATTTTTAGTAAAATTTTCAAAATCACTTATCTAGATACCAATTTTGTAATATCAATTTTACATTAATTCATGAATTATTTAATTATATTCTATATGTTAATAGTCATAATGTATTTTTTAGTCTAAATCTCATCTTGACTTTTAACCACATTACTATATTGCAAAATGAAAGCAGTTATTATTCATTTATACAAAAATAAAATTCTCTTTATTTCTCTCAATGTACATTGTGACCATTTCTCTTATCTTTACAAATTATGAATATCTTTAGACTTACTTTCTATTATCCTGATTCTTAAAATAATTCAGTACAAGTTTCCAGCTCTTCTAACTGACTTACCTCTTTTCCTTTGTTTTTACTCATCCTGTAAAGTGGAGGAATAATAACACTGTAGTGCTACTTTTAGGATTATATAAAATGTATCTAAGATGACAAGCACATACTTAACATAGTGTTCAGGTAGTACCTACTAATACTACTTACTAATTAACTGCTGCTACTAATAACAACAGGAAGAAGAGAAAGAAAAATAAGGAAGAATGAGAAAAAGTATGAGGAAAGGAAGACAAATCAAAAGTTAAAGAAGATTTTAAGTATCTTTGTGTGCATGTGTATAATAATATCCAGATAGTGATTTAGAAAATAGAAGTGTTTTCCTCCATTAAGTCTTACTCTGGTAACAAAACTGAGCATGATCTGCAACCTAAGGATATAAAGAATACAAGAGAGCTTAGGGAATTCAGAGAAGGGGTAGTAAATGGCAGAAAGGGATGATGGAAGATGACCTTGAGCTAAATAAATAGGTATCAGAATAAAATGAGTATGAAGAAAATGAAAATAGTTCTATTTTCCCCCATTGAAGCAGATAATAAAAGTGTGAAAGACAACTTCGTTAGACCTCACCATGATACTGTCGCAGATAGGTAAGTTAATTAGATATTTTGTAGGCTGTTAGACAGGGCCAGCCAACAAGGAGCTAACATGGACAGTGAAGACACATTCACTGAAGGCCAGCATTGTAAAAGAAGAGAAACTATAGGATGAATAGCAATGATTGATATTCTAAATAGGTATCAATCACCTAGGTGGGGGGGCAAGGTCTTAACCCAGGCTTTCCAGGAAATCCCCCTGACCCACCCTTTCTGAAAATCCTTGTACACTTGCTACATGACTTGCACCCCCATTTGACCCCCATTTAATCAATATTACCTGGATGATTGTACTTGTAATCTTATTGGTTGGTCATGGTTTTGTCCCACCTCATGCCCACCTTGTACGTTTCCACTGGGTCTTGTAGTTTTGTCCCACTTTGTACCCGCCTCACCACATGGCCTTGCTGTATAAATCATCTTTGAAAAGTCGGGTGGGTGGGCAACCTACTTTACGGTCCCCCTTCTGTCTATCTTAGACAGAAGCTTTCTTTCTTAAATAGATTTTTCCTACTCTTAAACTCCGCTGTTCCTAGAATTCACTCTTAGATTTTAGAGAACACCAACTCATGTTTCCGATATCTAGTAGGTTTGGGAGTTACATCTCTTCCCCCTTTATCAATACCAATCCATCCCGAAGCCCCAGATTCTGAAGGAAACTGGGTAGTGTTCAAAGGTCCAGATTAAGATGGGAGGTACAGCGTGAAGAGATTGTGTACAATTCTCCATGGGAGCATTGCCACTCTTTCCAAAGCATGAGCTGAATCATTTAGGTTCTAGAAAAAGGAGAATGGTACAGAAGGAAAGATTACAATATTAAAAATAGGTAGAAAAAAAAGGGATTTCAGTTCCTTTTTTTCTTTCTAGCCCTACTGATGAATTTTCTTTGATTTTTTGCCTATCATTTTACTATCTCTCCAGAGAGAGTACCACTGGTTTCCTTCAATCTGCTTAGGTCAAAGCATAGAAAGAGCTCTTGCCTATTTGGAGAATTACTTTTTGCTATCCAGATGATGGAATTTTCCTTCCAATATTTTGACCCAGGAACAGTTCTGTGAGTCAGAAGTAATTCTTTTCCTGAATAATCAATCTCATCTCTATAAATGTATACACACACACACACACACACACACACATCTCCATGTGCAGTTGCTGAAAATTTTTTAATTTATCAATCTTCAAGGCCTAATGATAGATGTAAAGATATTTTCTAATGAATAAGATGAAAAAGTACTCATGGAGAAATATCAAAGGGCATCCATATAATATAAAAAAAATGTAAATGTCTGGTAGCTTGGTAATAAGGTAATAAAGCTTGGTATAAGGTAATAATTGTTTATACTAAAAATTGTACTAAGATTTTTGTTAATAAGTATGCCTATCAATAAGCTGGAGAACTCTGTATAAATATTTTCTATTCACTTTTAGAGCAAAAGAAGTCGCAGAAATTGCTTTAATCAACCACCAACCTACCTTGGAGAGTGAATACTCTCAAGAGTATTCTTACTAAGTAGTCTTGACATTAAGTTAACTGTAACCAATGGTAAAGTGGCATTACAACTTTTGGAGTAGTCCAATCTATTATTGGCATTTGTGACTGTGAGAATGACTTTTGCAAAGCTAGCAGGAACATACTTCTCAGTATTTCTGCTGACTTCTTGGAGCCACATGAATAAATGTATATCTTCCACCTGGTAGACCTTTGGGTCAGTAAAGACAGCCATTCTCTTTCTTCTGGCTCTGGTCTTACTTGCATAATCAGTAGCCTAGCCAGATAGGAGTTAGTAACTTCTTCTCCTAGTTACTACCCTATAGACAGAATATCACTCTGTTTTTTGTTTCTATGGTGAATGGAAAAGGTAAAGAAGGTCTGTCTGATCAAACAGGGTGTAATTATCATATCCTCTCTGCAAACAATACCTGTATATCAGATAAAATATCAGATAAAATACCAGATAATATCAAATACATTTTCTTAGTGACCACAAGTCTCTTTTTTGCTCCTTTGTGGCACTGGGGCTTGAAAACATGGCCTTTGCACTAAACTACATTTCCAGACTCCTGTGTTTTAAAAATAATTTTTTATATTGAGATAGGATCTCATTAAATGGTGCCAGCTGGGTTTGAATTTGTAATACTTCCCTGACTCAACAGTCCAGTCAACTGGGATTATATGTGTATGCCATCACACTGTTTCAGAGACCTTTCTATATTATTTGAGTTTCTTTCAAACATCTCTTTGTTGTGAACTGTAGAGAGGTGGTGCTTGTTTGAATTTCAACTGTGAGGATGTCAAAAGTCCATGGGCCATTACAGAATGATGATGCTCAGGGAAAAGAGATTTTAAAAGCAAAGAAGAATACCATTTTCTACTTTCTTAAATGCAATGTCTCAAGTATCTGTTAGCTTATTAAACACAGTAAAGGTTGTCTTACAAATACCTTTTATTTTAATTTTAATTTTTTTTGGTAACATAACTGTGTGTTTTATTGAGATACACAGTAAAGCAGTAATATAATACAATAGTAAGGCATATATTTGGTGAAATCTGATATGTTGTAAAAATGCACTAAAACTGAAGTTTAAAAAAATTAATTAGTAAATATTACAGTGTTGGTGTTAAAACACAATATGATACTCAAGTAAGAACCCAGTACCTGAAAACAATGACATAACATGCCATGTGATGTTTATGCTTCAGTTAAATTGAATGTGATTTACAGTTTAATACTTCGTAGTGATAAAGAACACAGAATATCCAAATTAAGCTTAAAACTGAGCATAAAGCTCTATTTTATTCAAATATTTTGACAGACTCACTCCAGAACTATTATCTAAAAGATAAAAGAAAACAAAAAGATTAAAACAAAATTATGCACTCTACCTCTGATTTTAGAGTGAAATCTAAAACTTATTAGGATGTAAAGTAATCTCTTGTTTTAAATCTTGGTTAAAACAAAACTGTGAGTATGGGAAAAGTCCAGCGTTACATAAAAAAACAAATCCAAGACTAAAACCAAATTTCCTTGTAATTTGTTACCTTAGAGCTTTGGGTTTTCTTTGGGAAATTATAAAGGAAAAAGAAAATAAAGAAAAATGTCCACACAATAGACTAGCAAAGCTGTGAAACAGGTGTGCACATTTACCAGGAACACTCCCCAAACCAAAATGAGGTAGAACTAGCATGAGAAGCTGTGTTTGATGTTAATTACCATTAATGAAATGGACAAAACTCACTCTCCAAATGTTAATTACACTTGATATCAGAGTAATAGATTTGCAAAATAACAGGATACACTGTGATTTCTATTGAATTAATATTTTTTAAATAAGACTAATAAAATGACATGAAAGAGTAAAGCTTTTTCCTCCCAGTCCTTAGCTTTCCCTCTTCTCTTTTTCCTCCTCTCTGAATTATGTGTGTTAATATATTTAACACCTGCCTAGTTCCCCAGAAAGAGTTTGGAGAAGCTTTTGCTTTTGGAACATTCAAATTGATTTTCCTTCCACTGTGGATTTAGTTGCAGAGAAATGCAAAAGGAAGAAACACAGTTCACAGGGTTCTGGATTGTTGTTTACCAGTGTCACAATGTGATGGGGCTACTGTCTTACACATTTTTTCCAAGAGTTATTTTAAATTAAGTCTTGCGGAATTTAAAAACTCATCGCGATGGGGAAAAAAATTGAACTAAACAACGACAATATCAAAGCCACTCACTTCTGTTTAATGGTGACAAGGCAGAATAATGTAGCTGTAGTTAGAGGGTATACATATGGATGGTTACGAACATCTCACAAAGACACTGACTATATTTAATGTGTGAACTGATAAATGAGTAGGGAGATTCCTTTTTTTTTTTTTTTTTTTTTAACATTTCTGATGTTTCTGTTCCTGTTCTCATACCTTTCTTTTTGTCTTTCTTCCATTTTTTGTGTTCCTTGTTCTGGTTTCCTTTTTTCCTTAAGTTCTCCCTTTTTTTATATCCTAGGTTTTGAAGAAGAGGGGAGTCCTCCAGGAAGTTGACAGAAGGGGACTGTTCTAATTCCAGCTAATGAATTAAGTGAAGAAATGAATAGTATCAAAAAATAATTTCACAGGTCTAGACGAAAATTCGCAATGAATGATTTTTTATAGTAAATGAATGATCTTTTAGGGAAAACTAAAATCTTACAGATATCTTCTCAAAATAAAGTTATATTCATGATATAAAAATTAAACCCAAATTGTTAATTGCCACTGTGTTGCCCTTTTTTTTTTCCTCAAAGGACACAGAATATATCTTTTTTTCTCCTCGTCTCTTGTTATTGTCTGAGACAGAGCAGATACTTGAATAAATATCTCTACAATGATGGAATAAGTTCAATCAGACCAAGAAATATGCATTTATAAACTCTACTGGAAGGAAGGACAAAGAAGCCGGGAGGGTAGAGGGTCTCCGTTTATACCATGTGTTATAGTTTGTGTCTAGATGTCTCCCCAAAGCCTCATGAGGTTATAGTTGGCTTTTTCAGAAGTGACTGAATCTAGAGTGTGTGATGCTGGGATTAAGGGTGTGCAATTACTGACCAGTACACTGATTGGCTCGGCACCACCCTAATCCCGGTAGTCTGCATAAGATAAAAGGGGTAGAAAGACACTGTTAAGGTTCCCTTGTTACTTTTGCTACCATGTGGACACCATGAACTGTTTCCTCTCTGTGATGCCCCTCTGCCATGTGCCACTTTGCCTTGGAGCCTGCCATTTAAGGACTGAAACCTCTACAAGCTGTGAACTAAATAAATCCTTTCCCTTTTAACTTTGTATATCGGGTATTTTGTCTCAGCAATGAGAGAAAAGTAACTAACAAACCATGTGTTAGAATGACATTCATAAATAATCAATAGTTATCTTTGTCCTTGGCAATATATGAGGTGTAGACAAATTTTCTGACCTAATAAGTTTAACAGATTGGGGAAAGAGAAAAAAAGAAATAGCTTCCCCAAGCCTTGTTTATTTCATTTAATTATTAGCAGTTATAGCAGAGGAAAGGCTGCTGTCTGGAGAAATATGAAATCATGTGTCTCAAGTTTATCAAAAATGATGGCGTGTGTGTGTGTGTGTGTGTGTGTGTGTGTTCCCATCTGTATGAACCAGAGACAAATTTACATAGTCCTGTTGCTTGGAGTATTTCATAATAATTATTGAAATGAATAACCTAGAGTCTTATAAAGTTAGTGTTTGGAATTTCTGTTGTAGCGAGATTAACCCTTTCTCCTTTTCTTCCTTTTATGCTTCTTGACATGCTCCTGCCCATTTAAAACTTTATCCTAATCTTGGCAGAATCACAGTCAATGAATAAGCAGTCACTTTCAATGTCTAAGGGACTCTCTTATAGTGAGCTGAGCACTTAGAGAGATACATTAACTTTCAGGCCACTTGGGTACTATTCAGACTAATGGTTTATAACAGTTAATAATGTATAACATAACTAGAGAATGCCTTAGGCAAGCCCATTGTGTAGTAAACACAATAAAACAGGTTTTTTTAGCATCATTTGGAAGTACATTATTTCCCCCACCATTAAGACATAGTAAATGATGAAAAAGATCACATCATTTGCATATTTTATGTAGCTATCATATATTTCATCTCATTTAGATTTTAATCACATGCTTCGTTGTCCCTTTCTTTTTATCATTTTAAAAGGCACAGATATTTATACTATCTCTTTTATTATGGATCCCATTTTATGTAAACCACTGCTGATATGAACTGCTTTTCCTTTTACTGAAAAACGAAAAACCACTTTATTATTAAGAAGGCATCTTAGACCTGATGTGGCCCGATCAGAGACTCTGATTCTCTGGAGCTCATCAGTAACACTGTCCTTCCATCATTCATTTCCATTTTTATCAGAACCGTCACTTTGTGCCTCTCTCCTCTAACCTCAAAAACACCCAACCCACCTTTGACTTTTTCCCGATCTTGAAGGAAAGAAAAGAAATAATCAGATTGACCCAGAATAATGATTCAAAACTCCTGACTAGTACTAAAATTACTAGTGAGCTATATGATATTTGCCCCTGTAACCTCTCTTAATCCTTCACCAGCTTCCTTGGATTATTTCTCTGCCTTGAACTCTGAGAAATAGATGTCTCTCTTGCCTAATGCTAGAAATTAACTGAATACTTTGATATTAGATGATAAGTCTTGGCTCATTTTTATAAGATTTGCTTTATGTCAGTGATTTGCTCCTGGTAAAAAGTCTACATGAAATGAAAAGAATATCTCTGAGTATGTGGGGGCCAAGGCCTTGTAATCAACTGCAAACTTGTAATCAACTGTTGTAAATCTAGTGGATTAAAGAAGTCTATTATACATTATTGGATGGATACCTGATCTCAGCAATGCTATGATTTATTTTAATAAGAAATCTCAGAATAAGCTACCCCAAATGAATTGATATTTAAAGGCTAGCTGTGCTCCATGAACCAGGCAAATCTACCTGTCCCAGCAGATCCCCCAGCTTTTGTCCCAATTTAACTATTCTGATTTTTTGATCGAGTCTTTATTGTTGACATTGGCTCCCTGACACTTTATCCCAACCATCTGTCACAGCCACTACATGAAACTTTGGTGATCAACATTTCTTCCAAGTTTGGGACCTTTGCCAACCTCCAGGGAGACAGCTTCTTTCTCATTTCAATAGAAGAGAAAATAATGAGTCACTCCAATGGGCTCTAAGCTCTCTCCTGGTCCAAGAAATTTAGGTTGCTTTATCACATGAGGATTGCATCTCAGTATTTGTCATTGCATTTGAGTATTAAATGTTGTTGCTTATCAGCTTGTATTCAGTTTATATGCTGAGTATAGGAGGAGAAAACACAACAGCAGGAAGGGCAAGACTGAGTCGGCTCTCAACATTTCTTAATGTATTACCCAAGACAGATGGAATGAAACAGAATTCTTTTTATTTTACCCAGAGGCTACCATGAAGTTCTTCTAAACATTTTTATAAGCCCAGAGTTAAAGTTGAATATTTTAGGTTGCTCTAGGTAAACATCTGTTAATTGCTTCACTTTGCTGACTTGAATGCTTGTGATAGCAACACATTAATGTGTGATAGCAACACATTAAAGAATTAGAAATATTAGTTATGGTGAGTTCTCTATGTTACTGTTATTATTAACCTTCCATGTTATAGTGAAATCTACATCCCAAAAGCTGTAATAAAGGACAACATACTAATAAATTGTCTTTTATATACTTTTCTCTGATTTGGTTTAATATTATCACATTTTCCATGATCTTGCAGATCTGTGAACTCACATATGTCACCCATGTCCTTAGTAAGTAGAAAAAGGTACTAAATAAAATTAAATTAAACTAAACCACTTACTATATGTTCATATAATGCAATAAACTATGTGAAAGAGGTAGTCTAAATTTATGAATCAATGAATAAAACACTGATTGCACAAATATAATTTTTACTCTTTCCTCAATCTATTTATTGAGCAAGAAATTCTCAACTAAACCAAAAATAAAAACCCACTACATCCAGACTATAATCTTCTTAATTTTAGTTTTGTAAAATTGTATGAGACAACAATGGTTTTCACAATTTTTGTTCAATCATTAGTGTATTCATCCAAAAACTCTTTAGTGTATCTATTCATTTATGTAACAAGTTTGTAAATTGCTCATGGGACTGTGGAAATTTTAAAGGTAAATTAGATATAGATTTTCTCTTTAAAGTAAAAAAATACATATACATACATATGCACATATAAATTCATATGGATATGCATATATACATGCAAATATAGTCCAAGGTAGGAAGTGGTTATTGTTTTAACAGAAATAATAATAAATTTCTATGGGGTCTCAAACCAAGAAGATAGACTTCTAACCAGTGAAAAATAAGATATTATATGAATGCAAAATTTAAACCCACTGGAAGAAAAGTACACATACCTCAGAAATAGATCATAATATATTATGGAATGTAATGGATCAAAAAAAGATATTTACATTTATTTAAAAATATGACCTAATCTAGAAAATGGATGTTATGGACTATTCAATGGAAGAAAATATTCAATTCAATTCGATTAAAGTTGTAGTTATAAAACAATAAAATTTTTAAAGACCATGGAGAAATTATATATAGAACCTAGATATTTTAGAGTTTGCTATAAGCAATATAGAATTTATGAAGAATGATAGATATAGCTACTATCTATACATTCAAATTTTATATAGAATAAATGTCTTAAGCAGTCAATAAGCAAATGAGAGTTTGGGAAACAAATATGTGTAATACAGATGAAAAAGCCTTATCCTACATCATAAACTAAAAGATTTTAAAAACTGATAGAAAGACTGACATTTTGTTATATAAAAATCCAAAAACTAAAAATTTAAGTAACAAATCTAAATGGCAATAGATATATAAAAGTATGATGAATCACCCTAGGAAGTGAAGAAAACATAAATAAAAGTAATTATAAGATAGCACTGCTTTTCCCATTAAAGGGGAATGTGATCAAAAGCATATAATGCTCTATATTCTTCTGTGTAATAGAGAACTTTCATACATAGCTCAAAGAACCTGCCACATGCTTTGGAAAGCAGTGTGAAAAAAACATGTTGAAGTTAAAAACACACAAACCAATGATTCCATTTCAATAGAAGTAAAACCACTACCTTGTACAAAGATGTTCACTGACTCACCATCTTGTGGCAGACTATACAAAACCTGGATTTTTTTCTATAAGAAAATTGTTGAATAAGTCATAGTTTATCATTGTTGAGAAATATTATGAAGTTATGAAAAATGATTTAAATCTGTATCAGTGGGTATGTAAAGATTTCTGAAATGAGCTTTTAACATAGAATAGCCAAGATACTTACAAGTATGGATGAACTATTCCCTCCTCTTCCCCCCCGCCTCCACCTCCTTCTTCCTCCTCTTCTCCTTTTCTTTCTTTTTCTCGCAGGTTGGGGGATTAACCCAGGGCCCT
The DNA here is from genome assembly GCF_000247695.1 of Heterocephalus glaber. The sequence goes on along the minus strand of NW_004624730.1, from coordinate 51,802,303 downwards.
CATGCTGAACTATATCCCTAGCCCTTTTCTCATTTTTAAAAATTTATTTTGAGACAGGTTGCACCAAGTTGATACATTGTCGAAACTGGGAACACACTTGAATCCATCTTCCTGCCTCACTCAGTCTCTCAGAGTACTGGGATCACAAGCATGTGCCACCATGCTCAGCTGAAATATTATTTTTAAACCAAACAGAGATTTGAAACATATGTGAATTTAGTTATACTTATGTGAACAAAAGAAATAAGAAAATGCATATTGCTCAGTTAAAATTGAGATACTAGATTGCATGAAAATGAAGATAGTTGGAAAGGGGAAAATGTGGAAGAGAAACTAAGAATTCATCAATAAAAGCAGTAAAAGTAGGAAATATCCCTGAACCAATGGAGCTCATGGCATGAGCTCCAGGAAAAATTAAAGTTCTATTGGAAGCAATCCTTAGCCACAGTGACTAAACATTATTATGAGTCTCTTACAAAGGAAACATTAAAGGCGGATATCACAATCTACATAGTCTTCATTTATTTAGTTTCAAATAACTGGGTATCTGCTTATTTATTTTCTTTTAATATAAAATAAATCAGGCCTTAAATAATAATTAGAATATAAAAGGAGAAGGAATGTCTTGGTGAAGTACAGTTAGTGTCTGGTTGACATATAAAGGTATGTTGCAGAGAGCAGTGAGCAATATTTCTGGAAAAACTCATTTAGAATTTACAGGAAAAAACCTGGTTAGCTACATAGCTTTGGCTTTCTCTTGTAGGCTCTAAAGTACTATGGATGATATATTAGTGGAAAACTACAAGATCAGGTGGATTGAGGTTAGGGGCTAAGAGAAGTAAAATGAAATTTCTAACTTCAAATGACAATTTATTGACATTAAAAATTCAAGCAAAATGATTCTTATTTTCAAAATATGTATTATTAGAGGATCTTTATATAATAAATTCTTACATATTCACTGTCTTATTCTTCAAGGGTTTCCACAAGAAAGTAAAGACTGAGTGGCTTAAACAACACAAATTTATTTCTCATAATTCTGGAAGCTGTAAACTACAAGATCAAGTTGTAGGCGAATTCATTTTTTGTTGAGGACTCTTTTCCCTGCCTGTAGACAGCCAGTCTTTTACTATGTAAGCACATTGCCTTTGCTAAATACATGAACATACAGAGAATAGATTCCTGTTTCTTCCTCTTTGTTTCTACCTTTTTTTCAGATTTATTTTTATTAGTACATTGGCATTGAGCAATGATTACATTCCTTGTTGGAAGTTGGTCCATGTACCTAATACATTTCAATTCTTTCATTATCCACAACAATATCAAAAAGAATACCACTTTTATTTCTTAATATAATCTCCTTAAAGACTAAAATGTATAATAGGTAATGTGAAATAGGAAGAAAAGGGCCAAAGGCGAAGGAAGTGGGAGGGCTAGGGGAAAGGATAGAAGGGAATGGGATTAATATGAGAAAATGGAAAAATAGGAACAAAATCTTTGTAAATAGGGAGGAATGGAGGGGTTGAAGGGAGGGCTGGGCAAGGGTGAAAAATAAGAACCAAGAGAGATTATGTAAAGGTGCAAATTTCCAATGATGAATGTCATTATATGTATACCTAAAATGTACCAATGATTAGAATGAATAATTGATAATGCAAAATAAGAAGAAAAGGTCCAAAGCGGTAAGGGTAGTGGGAGGGGCAGGGGACAGGAAAGAAGGGAAAGGAAAAATGATGAGAAATGGAAAAAATGGAAATAAAGTCTTTGTAAATAGGGAAGGGTGGAGGGGGTGAAGGGAGGTCTAGGAATGGGGAAAAAAATAAGAACCAAGATGCATTATGTAAAAGTACAATTCCCAATGAGAAATGTAATTGTGTTGTGTACCTAAAATGTACCAGTAAAAGAATTTAATAAAAAAAATATAATCTCCTTAAAAATACTATCTCAGAATTTAGTCATCCTGGTAGTTAGAGTTTCAGCATAAGCATGTAGAGGAAAACACACAATTCACTCTATCGTATTCATCTTCTAAGTTTAACGACTATCAAGATGTTGGCTAATTTTCATACATATATTCTGATTCTTCATTTTCTCATAGAATATTTGATTGCAAGCCTTGTATAAAGATGTATGTAAACTTCAGTATGTATCTTTTGAAAATGAAATTTCAAGAAATGAGTCCGAGGAAAGCAAAATATAGCAAACTTGCACTCCTATCTTTAGGTCTTTCTTTGGACTTCCCCTCCTACTATTAGTTCATCCTTCTCATCTGTCTACAAAAATGAGAACAATATACTTGTTGCTTGAAGAATAAACCAACCTTGCTGCTCAGTCTTCCCACAGCTGTGGTACTGGCATCTGACAGTTGGTCTGCAACCTCCCGCCTCAGCTTCCAACGGCAGCCTCTTGTCAGTGTTCTCTTTCCTATTCGAGCGTCACTAAACTAGTTCACAGAGCCCTTCTTAAAATTGTCCTAAAAGGCCTTCTGCATCTCAAATGTCAAGTAAAATGTAAATTATTTGAAATGGTATTTCTTGCCTTTTAAATATACAAACATGGTAAATACTGATGTTTCAGTAGTGTCGTGAACAAATGGGTGCACAATGAACATTATATCTTTTGGTAAATCAGTTAATAAGAAAGATCATATTTAATTATAAAATGCTATAATAATAAATTGTTCCCCTGACCTTGGATTTGGCATTAAATAATGATAGGTAACATTGATATCACACCAATACAATATCAGCATAGTGATAAACTTTGATACCTATCATATAATTTTGTCCTATTTTGGTTAAAAGGAATAAATATATTATACACATTGATAAAGCAAAATCACCAAACTACTTCATATTTTTTTCTGATTCATACAGTTCTTCTAAAGTGAATACTGTCTGGGATATTTTAAATTAATGTCTTTCTTTTTTATGTAACAGTCTTTTAAAAGCAACTAATCACTCCCCTGATTTGATAATTTTATCTTTCAAAAACAGATTGTAAGCACTTTAGGTGACATTTTATAGACAACTCTGCAATGAAAGGTAACAATGACTAAAATTGGATATAAATTAAATAAAACATAATGAATGGAATGTTGGCATAAAAAGTGATAAGAAAATATGGACTTTCTCTCCATGGTCCTGAGTGATACAAAACTAAGAAAGAGCAGAAAAGAAATTGCTTCACAGACATCAGAGGTTTGTGAATTTTCAGCAGGGTTTGGGGTTAAGACTTGGATAACATTTTTGAATATTTATTTTCCTGCATTAGTTGGACTTGTGATAGAACTCTTGTTCAATATTTCTACATGTGTATTCATTCATTAATCAGGTATTTATTTAGTGCTTACTATATGCTAAGTACCATTCTGAGGATTGGGATACAGCCATTCATGAATAAACAAAAATTCATATGCTCATAGAATATTTGTGGGGAAAATGAAAAAGAAACCAAATAAATAAATAATGTCATGTTTTAAATGGTAATGAATTCTGTGAAAGAAAATTTTAAGAGGAAAGAGAAGAAAAACAAAAAAAATTGTCATTGAAATTTCATGTGGTATCATTAGAGAAGGCTTCATGATTATGAAGACATGATAGAGGATGTTAGAAGAAATTGAGAGTCCATCCCACAGAGACTGGAGGAAGAACATTCTTAATAATAAGAAGATAAAAGAAAGGTCCCATTTGCTTTGCTTGAGGAAATAAATGTGGCTGAATCCTGGTGAAAGAATAGAGAGGCTGGTAACTCCAAAGAGTAATAAGGACTAAGCTTTCTCTTTCTAGGTCACTGTGCAGACTCTGGCTCTTATTCCAAGTGGACAAGGAACAGACAGGGGATTTTGAGACATCAGATACTGTGATATGGTTTATGTTTGAAAAATCAATATAACTTTGATTTATTCTCTTAAATTATTCTCAATTTATTCTCTTAAATTATTTTCAATTTAAGAGAATAAACCAAAGATAGAAGGAGCAAGGGAAACCAGTTGCTTCACTCCATGTAAAGAGGACAAGTTTTGGCTCAGAGTGGATATATTAGGAAAACTTAGATTTCAGATATACTGTTTCAAATCTTTTTTCAAGTTAATTAAATGATTTAACTGATCACATGTATAAAATTATGCATATTAATGGGGCAACATGATGCTCCAATGCAGGCATACAGTGTAATATTTAAATCAGGTTAAACGTATATATGTCTTCAAAATTATTTTTATAGTAAACCTATTAAAACCCCTTATTGTTAAGACATCATCAGCACAATTTGTTAACAGATTAAATATCAGGTATGAGAAGAAGATGAAATCATGGATGACTTCAAGTTGTTGACCAAAACACTGGAAATTTGGGGTTCCTTTTAACAAAGAGAGAGAAGAGGGAGAACAATTTTCATATGTTATTTTGAGATCATTCTGATACCCAAGTGGAAATTAAGAATAGGCAAAGTATTTAAATCTGAATTGAAAGGGAGATTTACAGAAGATATTTAAATTTAATCATCATAAATTCATAGATCTTATTTCAAGCTAGGAGCCTGGATAAAATACATAAGGGTGTGAGTATAGCTCTAAAGATAAAAGATATATTTACATGCTGATGGAAATATTCCAGTAGAGACAGAAGTGTGAATGGCACTGAAAACCAGGTCAGCAGGATATTCTGGAGCAATGTCCACAAGTTGGCAAAAGGAAATGGTGTCTAGTGTACAAGACTAGGGTTTGCTCTCTTTGGAAAATGAAGGTATGGATAGGAGTAAGAGCAGGTAAAAAGCAGAGTGGGTTTTCTCTTCTAACTATTTCTGTGTTTCACTGAAATGGGAAGCAAAGAAATCAGTTGAGGGCAAAGAGAATTCGACTAGAGAAGAAGGAGAAAAACTAAAGGGTCTTTAATAGAATCACTGGAATCTGAGAGTCACATGAAACTACAGAACATTCTGAAGGGTGGCCACTCATTGTGGTTTAGCTTTTTCTGCAAGATTTAGCAGAACAAGGCAATCAAGGTTATGGAAGATAAAGGATGAAGGGAATTAAACATAAATACAAGTAAGAGAAAACAAAGCGGGTTTAAGCTGTCAAAACAGAATTATTAATGGGATGCAAAATAAAGAAACATTGGTTGGATCGTAAGTATAATGCTGGGAAGGCTGAAGAATATGTCAGTTTGAGGAGAGTGAGGGTAAGCTAGGAAAAAGCAGCCGCTCCTTGGGCAATGGAATACTTGAAAGCAAAATTATGGATGGATTTCTGCTTCTGACAAGCAGGATGTGTTTGCGGGAACGAATGACTGAAAGAGGGAAGAGGCCAAAAAGAAAGAGCTCAGTCTACATATTAAAAACAGTTGCCCATATTATAAGAAGTCCAATCAAAGGCTGGGAATGTGGCTCTGTGCTAGAGCACTTGTAAGTATATTCATAGCATCCACATGGCCAGTACTCAGTCTCACTACCCCATACAAAACGTGAATCAAGAATACAAATCTTTATTTTGAGTACCGGAAGGCATGTGTTACCTGTTACTCGGTAATCTATCAGAAGTCACTTCCATTCATGAATGAAATTTTGAGCACCGAAACAATTCAATCCATAGTCTGGGAGGCTAAGGCAGAAGGATCATAAGTTCAAATCCAGCCTGGGCAATTTAGTGACTTGGCAAGAATCTGTCTCAGAATAAAAAATAAAAAGGTTTGGGATGTAGTGTAAAGGCCTTGGGTTCAGTCCCCACTACCATCAAAATCAAAACTAAACAAACAAAACTATAAAGCATCCACTAAGCTTTTTATTTTCTATTTTTTATTTGTTTTTATTAAATTTTACTCTCTATTTTTAGTTTTTGTTAGTAAACGTCCACCGTGCATTCCTTGTGGATCGTTGGTACATGTGTATCATACAACATAATTCTTTTTTCCTTTCCTTCCCTGGCCTTTCTTCTCCCCTCCCTCTCTCTCAGTCCCTTTCCCTATTGCAAAGGATCTATTTCTGTCTATTTCCTATTATTTATATTTTATTTTACTTTTTATTTATATTTGTGTTTGTCTTCTAGAAGACAAACCATGATATTTAAGCTTGTGTGTTTAATTTATTTCTCTTAACATTATGGTCTCAAGGTGCACCATTTTCCTACAAACGACTCAACTTTATACTTCTTTATTGCAGAGTAATACTTCACTATGTATAAGTGCCACATTTTCCTTATCCATTCACCTGACGATGGACATACAAATGGCTTCCAAGATTTAGCTATTACGAATTGTGCTGCTATAAACATGGGTATTCCTTGTATTATTGTAATATGATGTCTTTTAACTCTTTCAGGATGATACCTGAAAGAGGAATAGCTGGGTCAAATAGAATTTGTATTTTTCATGCTTTAAGGAATCTCCACACTTATCTCCATAGAGGTTTTACTGGGTTGCATTCTCACCCATCATGTTCCTGTGGTTTACATCTAGATGTCCCCTCAAGGCTCGTCCATTCATAGGTGGGGCTTTTGGGAGAAGATTGGATGTGGGGGTGGGATACTCATCAGTAGGGTGTGGCCCTTCCCCCTTCCTCCCTTGATCACTTTCTGGTTCCTGCCTGACATGCCATGAGCTATTTCTCCTCTGCCATGCCCTTCTATCACGTTGTCCTGTCTTGGAGTCAGCCCACCAAGGACTGAAACCTCTGCACACTGTGACCCAAAATATATCTTTTCTCCTTAGAGTGGTGGGTATCAGGTATTGTGTCTCAGTGACCAGAAAAGTAACTGAGACAAGAGTAGAAGAATTCATTTTAAAAGACATTGTGATTCTGCCACTTTCCCCAGAATTCTCTTCTCTCACTGTGCTGAACCACTCACAGTAAGACAGAATGTTTTAACAAATATTGGCTTTGAAGCCAGAACGAAATTCAAATCATAGCTAAAGGACTTAATGACTGGTTAATTAATTCAAGTTATTTATCCTTTCAATATTTAGCTTCCTGTCTATAAAATAGGAAAAGTGAACCTAACTTGAAGGATGGTTGTGGGACGTATAATATATATGATAATATAAATAAGTCTCTTAGTATAGTAGTTGGAATAGTGCTTTGTAGTTATTATCCTATTCTGTTCCAGAACCTCCTTAAACTCTCATACTTTCATAATTTTACTTCTGTCTCTTTTAAAATATATGCTCATCTTTTCTTGTATAGGACAAAATTGCTGATTTTCTTATCTAGACTGTTGAGATCTTGGCTGGGAATCTCTTTCTTATTCAGTATTCTATCTTTGGCACACAAAAGCCTTACTGATAGAGGTAATTTATGACCTGATTCAATTTGATATGTGGATGTAAATGACTGCTTTAGGAAGAAATGATAACTACACTCACATGTTCTTATTTTTTCAAAACTTATAGTGAATAAAGATGGAATGAAGTAAGGATCATTTGGTAATGTCTAGAAAATTAAGATGTCTGTTAGAGTAAATCAATCTTCTGACCATCATACACTTATCTATATTGGATAATTAATAAACATACCATATGTTTTGTGATCCTCTGTGGAATAGCAACAAGTCAAAATGAATGCTACTTAAGTCATTGAAATTGGATCATGAAATTGGATCATTTCAAACAGCAAATAGTCTGTCCTTGCCCAAACATTGGTATAGCTACTCAGTCTTGTTGTAGATATGCCTCTCTTCTGGTGATTCTTGAGTCATATTTTTAAACTTGAAATTCTGTATCTATAATTTGTGAGCAGAAAACACAGTGCCAAAGAATATATTTGTCATAAGTTTGAACACCTGGCTTTCCAATTGTTTTTGAAATAAGTTCTTCTGGAACTATTATTCATAATGTGATTGTTGTCCCAACTGTCACAGTTAGCTCTTCAAAAGCACTGTTCTTTCTACCAGCAGCTTAGTGCTATTGAAATTTTCTAATGATCCCAGGGTCAAGAACATTACAAAGAACTTCTTAGCTTTGAATTTTCTTCCACACATCATAACTCTGTTGGAGCTTAAACCTCATGGTCAACTGAAGGAAGATCAGAATTTGCATAAAAGAATTATGCACCAACTAAGGAATTAACTACAGGGAAGTTGATTTATCTGCCTTTCTATCAAAAGAAACCCTACTACTCATGGTTTCTGCAAAGTACTACAATAATTAGTGTGCATAATGATTCCTTTGAGGCAGGGAAGTGCATTCTAAATTCTCAATAGTAATAAAATCATTTTAGTACATATCTACTACTACTTGTACTGTACTGTGCTCTACTTAGAAAATTGGCAAATCTCATTAAGTCTATAAACTAATTTTTTTAAGTACACAATATGATACGCTAACTATACCAAGGAAATGAGTTTGCTTTCTTAGCTCAGTAACCTCCAATTTGCAGAGGTGATGCAATCCAGTGACACGCACTTACCCAAAGCTTAATCAAATATTTGAAGCATGAGAGTATGTATGGTCTAAGGGACACTGCTTTGGTACACAGGAAATTAAGGCAAGATAGTTTCTGTATCCTTGAACAGGACTGTGATGAAAGACAACAACAACTCAATCTAGGTCTCCACATTTTGAACTGGATTTATTTCTGACCAGAGCAAAGGGAAAGCATGGGGAGCTAGGAAACTGGAGACACTTCCTCTCAGTTTTACTTAGTTTGGGAAAATTTTTTTTCCACCACAGAATGAATAAAAGAAAAGATATACTGTACACAATTTATCAGAGATATTTCTAACACTAAGACAACATAGTCCAGTTTATGAAGATTTTGTTACATTATAGTCAGCCTGTTATAAAAGGTGTTATTCTTAGAAAATGGGGTAATGGGGGAACAATTCTTTCTGGTTTAGTTAATATGTAATGATTGTCCTTGAAGAGTAGCAAGCATTAATGGGTATAATAATCTTCATTTGGAAGGGAGATGTTGCAGAACATCAATAGTATTTAATTTAGGTGATGCATAGAAGCATTAGTTAAGGAAATAGTGTCTTATATTTGGAATAGGATCTCTGGTACTGTATTGAACTGAAAAGCTGAAATTTCATTTTGAAGGAGGCTTTTTCTAGTTGATTAAACCAATAAGGTGTGATTTGATTGATTGACCATTAAGTGAGTTGTCTATATTGCTTATATTTTCCAGCAAAGTGATAACTTCTCAGGTCATATAACCAAATATAAAAGGAATAATGTTTCAATTAGAAGAAAAGCTTTTAAATAATTCAGCTAGGCCTCTCTTCTCATTTTATACATGAAGAAACTGAGGTCCAGAAATAAAAACTGACCCACCCAGAGCCAGTAGAGCTGTTACCACCCATTCAGTCGTCTCTTGACTGAACTATTTGATCACAAAGGAAAAAAATGTTGTAAAGCTAGCATGTTATAAATCATTTGTTATTTTATACTGTCACTGTGTACTGAATTTACTTTTTAAATTATAGAAAAATTGTGCTTAGTTTAGCAAAAAAAGAGCTGGTGATAAAAAAATTTTTAAAACAGGTTGTATATTTAACCCAATTATAGATTTCTGTACCCCATATTTTCAAGTTCAATTTTTAGTCTGGAAAAAGTACAGAAAATTAGTCTTAAAATAAAACATTGTCCACTTAACATTTTTCTTTCTCTGCTCTAGAAGTTTAGGTTTCCTAAAGGATGAAATCAAACAGAAAAGTATTGATGAACAGAGAAAAAGAGGAAAAATTAAATTAAAATTAAAATTAAAGAAAACATTGCAAGAGCATGACTGGGAAAAGGTGACCACAGATTCAGCTAGGTGTCAAAACAAGGAATGCAGGCAAAACCATTTAACCCATGCACTAGAATCTTTGAGTGCTCTCAAGCAATGCATAGATATTTGGCTATATGTGGTGGCATTGAGCACACAAAAGATGCCACATATATGCACACAAGATGTAAACATGCATGTGAACAGATCTACTTTCTTCATCCACAATAAATTCATTCATTCCATATGTGTATCATGAGTTCACATGTTTTTTGATGAAAGAACCACTAACAACCTGAATTCTCTATACTTAGGGGATACAACAAGAAATGTCTATTTAGTAGCTCAATCAGAACCTTGAAAAAATTATAATCAAAACTTTTCCAAATAAATAAGCAATCTTACCAAATGTTAGGCTTGATATTAAAATGTAGCTTTTGAAGTTATTTAGACATGATTCTTCCACATTAATAGACAAATGGATGTTAACATAGCTAAATATTCCAGGTAAAAAGTAAAAAGCACAAGGCCACGGTCAAGCAGTTTTCACTAGTTAATGGGTGATGATCTTACAAAGGTAGCATCTCTGGATGTTGTGCTAATATGTACATAGCTAGTAGCCCTGAATTTGACTCCTTACATTCATTCTTTCATCATTCTCCCTTATTTAGGCAGCCAATGCACACAATCTCTTTAGATAGAGATGTAAAATTCATCCAGTTTCTTCTCACACCCATGGGAGACAATTCTGGGCAAGATTCTTCCTACTACAGTATTTTTTACCAGCAGCTGTCACCAAGAGGCAAAGATGGTTCTGCAATGCTACATAGATACCATGTCCTCCGCTGTAAATTCATAAGCCCATTTTGTCCAAATAAATGTTCTGCTAGTAAAAACAGGGGTCAGCAGCAAGGGCAAATCTAAGGGATAAACTGTCTTCTCTCTTCTACATTTGAAATTTTCTATTACGTGCATCCTAGATGGAACATTTCTTAAGTCTACCAACAAAAGGAGAACAATGTAATTATTTCCACATGAATACTGTATCAACAGATAATATGTATTTAGGCTCCTATGCACATATTTTCAGGAGAAAGATTTTGTTTTACAGCCTTCATATCAATACCTGATGTCAGCACATATTCTAAAAATAGTCCCTAAATGAAGAAGATTATGAACTACTTAGGAACAATGAGTGAATTGTTTTTGAATAGTCAGAAGGAAGAAGTATATGTATATCAATGAGTGAATAAGTGCATAAAGACTGCACCTTAAAGGATTTCAAAGAGATTGTCAGAAAATGCCCCCTTGACATCAGAGTGGACTTTTACTTGCCAATCAACTGTGCAGGGACAAGTCTTTCTAAGAGAGTTGCATTCACTTCTTCAGACATTCACCAAGTAACTGTTGAAGGTTTAATTATGTGCCAGACTTGCTCTGTGTGCTAGGGGTGATAGATTGGACAATGACAAAAAGAAACATGATCCCAGTTTCATGTAGATTATTTTCTGGTGATGAAGACAGATCTTGAGTAAATAATTACATATATAACTAAATTGTTATACCCCTGACTATAAAAGACATGTCAACATGTTCTATAACAACATATGACAAATCAGACATAATTGAGAATAAATAAGGCAGTTTTTCAGAAGAATGTGAAGATTCAGACCTCCAAAATGAGTCAGAATTAGATTCTGAACATGCAGAACTCCTGATGCAAAATAGAGACAGGAAGGACTGAATGGCTTAAAACCCAGCAAGGGGAGAAGAGCATAGTAGGAAATGATTCAAATGCAAGGAAACAAAGGCTAACTCTAAGAAGCCATGCAGATTCTCATTAAGAACTTTAAATTTATCTTGTAAGAAGTAAGAAAAAAGCAAAGATTTTAATGGCTATTTTAATAATCTGTGATCAATTTTTAACACATGAGTATAAACCTTCTATTTTTTCTGCTGGTTAGAAATTAGGGAAAAAAGACATCCACCTAGAGGGAGAAAATCATTGTAATTTTCTTCATAATCCACTGCCTTGCTTACAGAAAGCATTCAAGTGAATTCTCAGTTGTTTTGAGTGAATCCACTGCTCTGCTTGCAAACTACTTACACAGTCTCACTGAAGAGACTACAGTATTCTGAGCCTCAGTTTTCTTATCTGTGATGTGAACATGTGTGATTTATACCTGCTTCAAGATCTCTTTTAAATAGTCCAAGTTTCAAACTAGCCTTTGACAAAGATAAAGAAACAGAAAAGTTACCCTTGTGTCTGACATACCAGTTCCCTAGAACTAGGTAACTGAGCCAAACAGCCTTGTCGTATCACATCCAATAACCTAGCCTAAAGCCTGGAGACTCCTTTAAATGCCTTCAGTGTTATTTAGGGTAAGTCAAGTACATAGCATCAACTATAAAACAAGTGGTGTGAACTTCATGGTCATCAAAATTCCTCTTAGTCCTCAAATATACATCTTATTCTCCTCTCTATTCTTATCACTGATGCAACTGAGATAGTTTTAAGTTTGAGGGTTTTTTAAAATAAGTAAATACATAATAAGTAACTCATAGAAAAGCTTTAAGTGTACTTAGGTAGAACATAATTTGATCAATTATTTAATTAAATTTTAAAATTGCTAAATACTCATCTAATTAAACACAAATTATGTAGTATTTCTAAGAATCTACTTTTTAAAAGTGATATCTGGCAACATATTTGGATGAATACAAGGAGATAAGACAAAAGAATGCTCTTTCAGTGGATCAAGAAAACTGTCATCTGCTCCTGAATTCCCCCTTTTTTTCCTCATTCGAGTAATAATAAGGGCTTTAATCACAAATACAGCACAGAAAATATAGCAAGAACTGACTTGTCAAGTCACCAAGCTCTATAGACATTCCACAGTAGACAGTAAGAACTGCTATCCTGTTTGTTCACCACAGTCTGCCCCACACGTTGGGCTTATATTCCCTGGTTAGGAGTTCACCATATGAATGTGCACCAGTGACCTAACTGCAATTCCTAGTCTCAGTGTAGTGCAAGAAAAGACAGTGGGCTTTTAACAATGCAGGGAACAGCTGGAGTTGACGACATGGACAAAGATTTATGTGAGTCTCCTAAAGGATAGAGAGATCTTTAATTGTTACATTACTAGTGGATGGAGATATATCAGACCCATCCCAACAGAGCAATGAAGAAGCCAAAGAAGAACACCAAACATCTTCTTCAGTACCACTGTCAATCAATGGTCTCCATAATAGACCAAATGTTTAGAGAAAAATAGAGGAAATCCAAAGATGTGTTGTACAGCAAAATTCAATGATTTATAAAATTTGAGGTAGGGTTACATCTCTGGACAAATAACTAGAAAAAACTTGTGGTTTATACTATCATGGCTACAATAGTGACAACAATGGTGATGTTGATGATGACAGTTCTTCATTCTTCTCTTTGCCTCCTTATTTTCTACATATTCAGATCTCTTTGCAATTATCTCTCATTCAGAGGAACCTTTACAAATCTTTGAGACTGACCTGCTAAAACCCTTCTAATATAAGGTAGTATCTGTCCCTCCCTTCTGCAACACTTGGTCCAGTAACAATGTCCCTCTATTTGTGTGCTTATTTTTTACTATAGCTCTCTTTACCAGACAACGTACTCTCAGCGAGCAGTAGTGCATCTGCTTTGGTTTATCAGTCTCTCCTTAGGCCTAAGCACTGACTGGAGACTCAATACATGTCTGTTTAAAGGAAGATGAAGAAATAGAAGGGAGGTAAAAAACCACTTCTTATACTCTATAGTGGAGCATCCATTGTCCTAATGTGTTACATATTTCGCACAACCCTTTGAGTTCTATTGTTTCCTTTTCACAGAATCTCAGAGAATGAAATCAGTGTTAGATTCCATAACTAATTTGGTGGGATACAAGTATATAAACCTTGATCAGTTTGGTCCCAAATCCATGCATTTTCCATCCACCCTTACTGTATCATGCTGCCTCTCTACGTAACAGAAATTTGTCTGGATTCTTAGTTTTTAAATTAAAAAAATTGGTGATGTGCAGTACTCAGACATCTGACAGATGACAACTCTCTCCTCTGACATGTTTTACTCTATGAAATATTAAACTTATGATAAATGAAATCTGAGTATCTGTCTTGAACACTAATTTCTTTAGGCAGCTGTGCAGGCTGGAGTTAACTCTGAGGGAGAAGTTGAGATCCCACAGACTCAGTCCATTTTTAAACAGTTGCCACTCTTTCCCCCATTAAGTCACTTAACAAGAGGCCAACACATTAATGCTTCTGTTAGTTTATCCCTGTAGCCCAAGCAAGGATAAAATATTTTCCCCTTAGAAATAAAAAAGAAAATGTTGTCAATACCAACTTCAAAGCTGGAAAAAAAATGAGTGCGTTTTAAGGGAGAAATTTCTGGGTCCTGTCCTGTTTGTCTTATTAAAATCTATGTGATGGAGGTGAACTATGAATAAATGCTATGATATATTTGATACTACAAAGCACTGACACTGCAGTAATATGAATAATAAGTAGCAGCTGTTAAAAGAAGGAAATATGATATGAGAAAGTAAATGGTGTATCTGTCCCTTGAGCTGGTGAGTACTTAGTCACTATGAAATCATTCTCACCAGAGAACATAATTTAGACCGCACTCCAGGATAAGCTACTTGGAATTCTATATATGGCAGCACTGTTAGATACTTACATGATCTTAAATATTAAAGCATGATAAAATATTAATGATGAAAATAAATTAAATGTCAAATGTGGAGCTAAACTGTTGCCATGTCTTGCTGAAGTGTGAGTTTATTATGAGTCTAGAAAGGGTCAGCAGCAGAAAATGTCCATCTAGAAGAATATCTCAATAGTCACTCTATATAAGTTTTGGTGGCCAAAGTATATTGAGATAACCAATAAGACACCTTCACTGATGTGCTGTTAAAATATTGGCTTATCTAGGCAATCTTTTTATCAATTGTTTGTGAAAAATATTTAAATATAAACATATGCAAATGATTTATAGCATTATACAAACAAGTTCCCCAAATCTAGATGAATACTTTACTTAAAATAACATGAACTGAATTATTTTCTTCTTTTTTTAAAAAAGGATGACCAGTGCAAACAGGTTTCTAAAAGCACAAATAAAATGAGGAAACTAAGAGCCACTTTCATGGCTACAAAAGCATAACTTTTGTTCTCTTGAAATAGACACATTTGTTCTATCAATATTCCTAAAAATTAGATATTCACTTTTATGTGGCCAGTAATGTGCTATAAAGAAAAAGATAAATATTTAGATATGTATTCATAATATATCTGGATATAAGTACTTAATAAATCTGAAGCTTTCTGATCCTGTTTCTTCATCTGTAAAATGACATAAATCCTATCTGCCTAAACAGGTCATTGTAAAGATTAAATAAAACATTGGACTAAAATACATAGTATATAATAGGAATTTGAAAAATATTCTCTTAGTTTTTATTTTTCATTAAAAAACAACTATTTTGTAAAAGGCATGAATTACATTGAATCGAGCAGGACAGAAAGATAAATCGTACATTTACCACCTAGAACAGTGACACCAGCTCTGATATTAAAACAGAATCTCAGTTCTCCTAATCACACTCCCTCAGAGTCCTTGATAATTGCATGAGTCTTTAGTTTCAAAATAAAACTTCCAGAAGTCTCATAAACAGAAAATAAATATTCTGTACCTTCCCAAGGTGTATTACATCTTCTTGGGAAGGTACCGCATTACCGCATCCTTGGTCAGAACAAAGTAGAACAGGCCACGGAAAAGGGAGAGAGAAGAATGAAGTAATATTTCAAAAAGGATGGAGAATGCCCCAGAATGAATTGCCACCTCTCTATCTTGGCTGATGTAAACAGTGACACGGGACCAGTTCTGATTTTCACTAGAGGCCCACCGAGAATAAGAATGCCAGTATCCATGAAGGAAAGCTAGCTGGATGGAGTCTATACATACAAACATGGCTCGCTCAAGGATGGAAGATTTCTTCATTTTCTCAGTTTTTGTAGCTTAAAATTTTTAGCTAGACCATGACTATGTTTTCATGAAACTGAAAGCTGATGTAAAAGACGACAATGGATACAGAAGGTGCTAACCAGTTTGCTAATGCCATTTCAAAGACTGTCAATCCCTTATAACATCAATGTGTCCCTTTTAAAGAACACATAGCAGGTAAATAAGAAATATTTGTAAAGGTATGGGTGAGAACTTTTTAAAATATTAGTATAAAACATTGCTATTGATTGCTTGCTATGTGCCAGACACTGGACTGGGCACCAGCATATGGCCAGTGCTTCTTGATGAAAACCTAGCAGAAAGTTAGTGAACTTATACTGCATCAACCCCAACCATATTTAAGATATAATGCTTATGATCTGATATCTTTTAGATTTTATTAGTTTATTAAGTGTTGACTAAATTAAACATCTCACTGTTTAGTCATTTTCAGAGATAATTTCATATCTGTATGCCAAGGTTTTGTAAATTTAGCAACTTGCTTTTGAATGCTAATAACACAGTAGGTGTTTTGTCAGGTCTAAACTTTTTTTTTAGATCTTGAGATTGTCACAGAATATAACTTGATAATTTGACTCCTTGTTGATTTCCTGTGTCATCTACTTTCACTTGATAATTTGTCGGTGCTGGTAATTAGTTAGCTCTTACTCTTTCCCCTTATATACAGGTTTTCTAGTTTTTGGTAACAATTTATTCTTTTCTTTTCTTCTTCAATTGTAAAATTTGTCACTATTCATAGATTAAATGTATAGAGGCTTCCTTGCCTTTGAACAAGATGTTTTTATTTTAGATATCATTCTTTGCCACACTAACTTTTGTTTTTCACATTTTCAATTTCTTAAAGCTGTGTTTTTTAACTTCTATGCTTAAAATATTTATTTCTTGTTATCAATAATTTATTTTATTCTCTCTCCAAGCAGTATTTCTTAAAAAGTAGGAAAGAATTGGAGAGAACTTTAACTCATTCTGAATTTATCAACAGAAATTTATTATTCTGTGTGCAACATCACACGGAACATTTCCCATGCAAAGATAGTCCATTCCTTCACTGTTAAATTCACTTAAAAGATGATGAAAATGGGAATCTAATGTTAAAGAACAAAGAAGTCATATTTTTTTCAATCTTCTCTAATGTATGATTAAATCTCGAAAATACAAAATCACTGGAAGTTTTTCAACTACCTAGTTTACTGGATCTCCAGAAATTTCAAATATTTGTCACCTATACCACTCTCTAGGGACAAGGATTGTGTGTTAATTTATTTGTTCATGTTTTATGTGTTTATCACAATGAGTTGGATCCATTTAGAGTAATAAACTACTTTTAAGTCAAAACACTCTCTTCTTAGCCAGCATAAGCAAAGACTAACAAATGAGGGTTCTCTCTCTCTCTCTCTCTCTCTCTCTCTCTCTCTCTCTCTTCATCTCTTCTCTTCTCTTTTTCTCTCTGTCTTTCCCCCAAAACAAGCAAAAAAAAAAAAAAGTGAAAAACAAGTTACAATTATTTCATTACCAATATATTTTAGATTCTCTGTTAAGGTATAAATCAGTAGTGCATCAATCTGTTAAATTCTCTGCAGTCCAGTTCAGAATGAAAGAATTCCTTCAGAAATCAGGAATTTCTGCAAGCATTATCTAGTCAAGCAAAGACAAAATTCATTCACTTGTTTTGTTAGTACGTAGTTTATTTACTGAAGCCGCTTCATTGGAAATCTGAGCCACTAGAAAGAGTAAGCCTTTTCTTTCTCTTTCTTTCTTTCTTTCTTTCTCTCTCTCTTTCTTTCTTTCTTCCTTCCTTTCTTCCTTCCTTCCTTCCTTTCTTTCTTTCTCTCTTCCTCTCCCTCTCTCTCTCTCCCTCCCTCCCTAAAAGGTAAAGTATACTTTGACCAGCCATTCATACTTTGCAGTTTTTCAAGTACAGTTATTTTATTCCCTTTGCCCTTGAGGTGATGTGACATTTAATTATAGATTCCCCAGAAAACTCTCCCTGAGGTCTTCTCCATCAGAAGTACCTTTTCCAGGAGGACTCCAGCAGCGTTTTTCATCTTGACAGTGGCTCCTTATGGCTTAGTTTATCATTAAATCCTGAATTAATATCAGCAATCTCTTTCTGTTGACAAGATAAACGTTTCCTTTTGTTTTCTAGAAAAGGATCTATTAGGTCGTGGTCACAGGCTGGACCTTTAGAAGGTGTTTTTTTGCTTGGGTTTAAACCTGGACAGACACAGATGCTTTCCATTTAATAGACGTCACAGACTGTTTCAATCAAAACATCGCAGAGCTTCTGCACCGCCTACCGCAGAAAGGCTCGACTTCTGACACCCTGGACTCACAGTATCATTTCCCATCCTCAACTTTCCAGTGAAATATTTGACCATTTTCCTTCAAGTATTCTCCCTCCAGTGACACCGCACTATTTGATGTTCTGTAAGTGTAGTCCAAGCTTTTCTGTTTTGGGAGCTTTTTTTTCATAAAAATTTTCTCATCTTAAGTGTTTTCGCCAATGCCCCTCTTTTCCATTGAAAACCCTGATAAAATCTTGTCAAAGTCTGCCTAGAGTTCTCTAATAAATAGCTTTTTAAAAAAACTTCCCATGCACAAAATACCCTTCTCCTCTGAACCTGCAAGATTATACTTAGTTTAAATCACGTATTTTAAGCTACTTTATAGTACAGTTTTCAGGGTCTCTATTTTGACTGTAAATGACTTTCTTCCAGGCAGAATTTTGTTGTAATCATCCTTGATTTCCATGCAAGACCTAGAGAATGGCATTCCTGGGAAAATATGATGTGATTCTGTGGATACACAGATAGATTTAGAAACATCTCTATTTATGTCTGTATCCATTATCTTTAATGCAAGTAGGGACATCTTTCTGAAACATCTGGATTCAGATTAAAAATTATTTTATTCTGGCCACAACCTGGTATTTATTGTTGGCATCATTTTTGTGTTATGTTCATCTTTCACTGTTGCTAATGTATAACTGTACTAACACATCAAATATTGAATACTTATATCTCTTCATTTTATTGTTGATGCCAAACATATTGAATGAAAGGCAAATATGGATGCATTTTAAAAATATGAAGTATTTTATAATATTGTCTTTTAGCATGGTATTTACAAATGTTTACCATTGTAGAAGTGAGATTGCTCCTAAACAAATACTAGCAATCTTCATCTAGCTACGTGTAAAAAGGATTGTCCCTTATGATTAAATGTGATTTATACCTTGAATATAAGGTTAGTTACAGAATGCACCATCTCAAAAGTACATGGTTATTTTAATAAGTGCAGAAAAAAACCAAAAGTTTTCATCATAAAATGTGAAACAAATTTAAAGGAAGAAAAGTTCCTTAGCCTGATAAATGGCATCTATGAAAAACCCAGAGTGAAACACCACCATTTTAATGATGAAATACTGAACATTTCCCCCATAAAACTGGAAACAGATGAAGACATCTGCATGTGCTACTTCTCTTTTAATATAGGATTTGAGGTTTTCCATGGCAATGTAGGCTATATAATGAAATAAAAAATACTTATTTTAGAAAGAAAGAAGTAAAACTAAATCTACTTGTAGATGTTACATCATTAGAAAATATTGAGGAATATAGCCCAAAAATATTAGAAATAATGAATGGTTCAGCAATTTGGCAGAATACAAGATCAATATACAAAAACAAGTTGTATTTCTATTAATAACAATGAATAAGCAGTTAGTTAATTTAAGAAAAAAATTGTATAAAATAATTTAGAAGTAAATTCAACAAAAGGTGAGCAAAACTTAAACTTTATAGTCTATAATACATTGTTGAAAGAAATTAAAAGACAAAAACAAAAAAAATCCCATGTTCATAGGTCAAAATACTTTAAAAAGCACTACTTTTAAAACTCATCTTCAGATTCAACACATTCCTTATCAAGGTTCTAATTGTCTTAATTCTACAAATTGACAAACTGATCCTATAATTCACACATAAATTCAAGGGATGACAAAGAGTGAAAACTATCTTAGAAATGAAAACAGTAGGAAGATTCCTGATGCTCAATTTCAAAGCCTAATGCAAAGCTCCAATAATTTAGATTGTGTGTTATTGGAAGAATGATACACATAGAGATCAGTGAAATAGAAAGACTAGAAATAAACCATCATAATTACAATAGCAGATTTTTGTCAAAGATTCCAAAGATATGGGAAAGAATTACCTCTTCAACAAATGGTAAACTAGATATACTCATATAAAATAATAAATTTAGATCACTTCCTCACACAATGCTTGAAATTAATCAAAAATACATCATAGATCTAACTGAAAGAACACTTAGAAGAATATAAGGAATAAATATTTATGACTTTGGATTTGGCAAAGTTTTCTTAGATATTACATCAAAAACATAAATAAAAAGAAAAAATTTATAAATTGGATTTATCAAAATGTAATTTTTTTGCCAAGAATATCATAAAAATGAAAATAAATCACCCACAATATGGAAGAAAGTATTTGGTAATCATCAAGGATTTACATCAAGAATGCATAAAGTTCTCTTACAAATCAAGATCAAAAATACAAAACTCTAATTAAAAAATGTTAATAGGCTCTACATAAACCATTCTCCAAAAAAGATATGCAAATGGCCAATAAGCACATGAAAAATGTCCCAATATCACTAGCTATTATGGATGTTCTCATCAAAACATAAGATACCACTTGAAATTCGCCAAAAAGGCTATAATTAAGATAGTAACAAGTGTTGATGAGGATACAGAGTAATGGAAACACTCGTACTCTGTTTTTGGGGAGGTAAAATAGTACATTCACTTTGGAAATCAGTCAGTTCGTACTTCAAAATGTTAAACAGATTTATCATTTGACTCAGCAATTCAATTGCTAAGTACTATATATCTAAGAAAGTAAAAATATATATCTATCCAAGTTCCTGTACAGGAATGTTCACAGTGTCATTGATAGTAATTAAAAAGTAGAAGAAATCTAAATGTCCCCCATATCACAGATAAGTAAAGCCTACTACAGTCATACAATGTAATATTACTTAACAGTAAAATAAATTACAGATACATGGTATAGCATGAATGAATCTTGACAACATTATAAGAAATTTAAAAAATTAAAATATTATGTTGTATGATTTGATTTATATGAAAAGTCTAGAAGAGGCATCTAGAGATGCACAAATTAGTGCTTACCTAGGCCTGGGGGACAGGGAATTGAGTAGAAATGGGTAGTGACTGCTAATTAATACAGCATGAGGAGGTAATGAAAATATTTTAAAGTTGTTTATGTGATAGCTACACACCTCTGAATGTACTAAACACTGAATGATAAACTTTAAATAGGTGATTAGCAAATTATGTCCAACAAAGCTTTTATTTTTCTAAAGTGAGGATGTTTTGATTTAGCAATCATACTATAGTACAGGAAACTGTCTTAATGTTTGGAAGCTCAGCTAACACAAGTACATACTACTTCTCTAGGTAATGATACCTAAATTTCAAACCAACTACCAGCAGATTTTGGCTTTTCATTTATGGTATGATCTATTAACTCAAATAGGCTATGTTTAATAATATAGCTATCATTATAATTTCTTATAAAAATTAACATCCATTTTAGAGTAGGAAAAATTAAATTACAAATTAATCCTCTGGTATACTGCTAGCGATTAAAATCTGAGATAAGCTTTGAAATTAACTATCTGCAGCATTACTCCTTATTATTAAACAGGAGTATGTACAAATGGTTATAATTTTAATTTATCAATAATAATTCTAGGCAGATTTTGGTTATACGTGTGTGGTATGTTTATATTTCTTTTTATTCATGATTATATTATGGGTTAATTACAGTCAAATTATAAAGTTATCATATACTTTAATTGTTTACTATTATCTTTAAATTTTTTGTAGATACTTGAATTTCCAAGTGAAAATTCATTTTTCTGTCTGGAATAGCTCTTTCCTTATTAGATTGTCCTCAAGCTTGCAAGCCTCCTTCCTAAAAAAGGGAAAGTCTGCATGAGAAATGACAAAGGAACCATTTTTGTTCAGAAATAAAAACAAAAGAAAGGCCTAATCATGTCTCCTAAATATGTTTTTGTCCTTTTAGGCTTTGCATTTTATCTCCATTCTCCTAACATTAGTTCTGTATACCTGTATATAGTTTAATTCCCCTGGACTTTATACTTCCTGGAACATTACAAAGGCAATGTACATAAATAAGCCATCCATTGTCCTTAGCTCAATGATCATGTGTGTAGGCTTAGTGAAAGGAGCATAAGGAACAGGGAAAAATCCTTCTTTTTCAACCACAGAAATCAGTGCACAATTCCAATTCCTTCTTGGGAGAGGTGAAATAAAGAAAGGAGGCAAAAGGAATTGAAGAATTGAAAGAAATGGAGCAAACTTCCATTTATTGCATTAAGTAATAATATAAAGTTTTAAAATGAATCAGTCTGAATTTGTTTTTACTCTGTTCTGTTTTCCCATCTTTGATCTAGGGCATCTACTTCCTTCAGTCTGTGCCTCTCTCCCAAACATGAATTCTTCCAAGCTTTTTGCACTTCCATCTGTTTGGTGTCTGCCTGAGAAAGAAGTTTTTAAGAGTAACTCCAATAACCAAAATCATCCTAAAGATGAGTTTGTGGATATAAAGATAAAACATATATTTTTATAACATGTTTGAATGACTCATAACACAGGAAAGGATTTCAAAATGCCACCTGTAATTGGAAAAAATATTTATATGCAAAATATATTTTTTAAAAATCATGTGAATGTCATTGTCATTATTCCCCTGTGCAATATGAGTCAACTTTGGCCCTCAGAGTGACAAGCCTGACTGAATTGTCAATCTTTAATGTTATTTCAAGACCCTACAGCAGAAAGTTATTATACATTCTCCTGTGAAAAAGGAATAACAAAAATAGCAAAAGCAAATATCATCCCCAAAGGGACTCTGCTCCTCTCAAAACTTATCTCTATGCAGATTTGAGACAGAAGACTTGGCCAAGTGTACAAAGAATCAGCCAACTGACAACAGCTTTCCATGTCGCAGAAGAATGAAAAGTTAAATATATTTCATGAACTGGGAGGAAATTTTAGTCTTTGTTATAAACTGGAAAATGTGGTATTTTTTCCTAATTTTTCTCTAACTCTGTAATAAATTCAAGTGGCCATAGATGTAATAGGAAAAGAGAAAGTTATTTTACCAGTTCTGATGTTCAAGACCTATAGAAAGAAAGAAAATGAAAATAAACTCCCATATTTAAAAACAAAATGCTCACTTCTTGGACTCAAGACTGTTAGGAGTTTGGATTGTGGTTGCTATTTTTTCAATAACAGTGGGAGTCTGAATAAATCCTCTTCACTTTTTGTATGTCTACATAATCCGAAGAGCCTGGAAATTAGAACACTAACATGATGCCAAAGAAAGGACTCCTGTGGGCAGTTGGACTCCCACTGTCAGAGCCCTAGCAGACCTCTATTTGCATAGCCTGCTTTATAACTGACAAGTGCCCTACTAATGTTAGAAGGAAGAGAAAAACCTTTGTAGAGCGGATTCCATACCATGTCAACTGCACAGAAGAAGGCTTTAGTCTTGAAACCTGAGAAAACGCTCATTGTTTTATTCTCTTTTACTCTTCCATTGGCCTGATCACTTTTATGCTTTAGATCTGGGGGGCTCCCCAAAGCCTCATGTATTTGGAAGGTGCTTGGATTGTGGAGGTGCTATACTTACCAGTGCACTGGGTGTGGCCTGGGGAGTATTTCCCTCCCTGCTCCTTCATTGTCTTTCTGCTAAACTATGAAGTGAGCAATTTTCCTCCACCAGGCCCTTCCTACCTTGGAGTCAGTCAACTATGGATTGAAAGCTCTGAAAACCATGAGCCAAGTTAAAGCTCTCTTCCTTCAAGTTGTGTTTTCTATTGCATCCCAGCAACAAGAGAGTGATTAAGACAATTATTTTGAGTCAGAATTCAAAAAGAAACCATTACAATAATTGGTTGAAGATCTTAACTCTGGCAGGGAAAATTCCAACTGAGGAAAAATGAAAGAAAAGGGATTTTAAAAAGGAGAAACAGGTGATTTATTCTGCTTATTAAAGTGCAATAACTATCCATGCAACTTAATTATCTGATATAATTCACAATGAACTGAGAACACAGCACATCTATTACTTTTGGAATATAATATGGTTATCATTATAACTAAAATGTTGCAAATCTAACTGTTCAAATAAATTAAGCTAGCATCTTAATATCATCATAATGCTAAACTATCAATATTACGAAAACCAAGTGTTATTTACTAAGACAATCAATAGAGGAATTCTCTAAAGTGAAGAAATGTAAGTATAAGTTGCATTTTTATTATTTTGGAAGGATAGTAGATTTATAGGAGTGTTTCAGGATTTAATATTTAAAATATAACAGTAAAATGTACTTGGTATGTTCATGGAAAGAAATAACTCTAGTTAATCAGAAATACAATGTGCTTTGCTACTTAGTTACTTTGTTATGCTTATTCACTAGAGATAGTACACATAAATTTAAAAATGCACAATCTATTGAAAAGCAACTATTTTTATCTTCTCTTTGAATTGGGTAGAATGAGTAACTCCTTTTCTGGGATATTTAGCATGTAGGTGTTATCCATCCTCCTGTGACAATACAGACCTCTGTTACCTTCTGGACCATATGTATGTTTGAAGACTTAAGAAAGTGAAGTCACTAGGGAGAGAATGGCATGCTCACTGCCAGAGGCAAAAAGAGATCAAGGGACAGAAAAGCAAACTTGAAAAGGAGAGTCATAAACATGCACTGAGATTTCAAGGTGACTTTGGGGATTCCCTGAAACTCTTCCAACTGAAAAAACTGTGCATATACTGACAACATGCATGAAGCTCAGATGTGATAACTGACTGCAGAAATAATACAGTCTCACTCTCCCACCCAGGTGCTCTACTTAGGAGAAAAGATTTCATCTTTCCTCCCTGACAGTACATACAGCTGCCTTCAGCTACTGTTGGGCAGGAAACAATGATTAGAGAAAAGGGGAATCCTGAGGGGAGTGAAATTATCAATTTCAGTAATAATTCAGAAGCCCTAAGTAATATTTTTCCTCCAAAAAACGTGATGACTGCTGTGGAATAAAATAATATAAGAACAACTATCCCTTAAGATTTTGCAAGATTTTCAAAAATCCCTATTCTAAGTGCACTTAAAACTCAAGCACCACCTACTGGTTCAAACTGGATGTTCCCATTCACTCCACAACTCCACACTTTTATTTGCATTCAAATCAGCCTAGGGGATAATTCTTTTTTTGGTAGGAATAAATATTGCTGATTTTTTTGCGGGGGGGAGGTTACTGGGGATCAAACATAGTTCCTTCCTCTTGTGAGGCAGGTGCTGGAACCACTGAGCTAAATTCCCGGCCCAATATTGCTGATTTTTAAAACCAGATAATTTATTTGTTTGCCAAAATGTATAACCATCTGCTGTGTATTTCCATGTCATACTTAAACCAAACCCCATTTTTGGTAAAGCAATAGAAATGTACTATAATGGTTAATGAAAAACAGCTTGAAAGTGTGAGATATATGATAAATCACACACATAATGTACAAATTTGTATATAATTCTGTCATTTAGCATCAATACCCTCATTAATTATGTGCATAAATATTTTCATAAGTTTTTATTATAATACTTCCATAATAAAACATAAAACTTTCAACATCTTAATAAAAAAGTATGAAATGTATTTTAGCACACAGACTAAATAAAAAGTACCAATAAAATGTACCGTCAATGAAGAAGTTTATAAATACTGCTCGCTGTGATTTTCTTACCTATTCAGCAACAAATAGTTTATTCTTTGGGAATGTGTCTTAGAATTAGGTCACTGATTCAGTTTTGCATTTGTTTTAAAAAGTCACTTTTTGCCTCTCAGAAAACTAACCTAAACTAAAATAATTATTTCATTATATAACTCAAATTTAAAATAAATTGTTTTATTAATCAAAATACACCTTCCAAAAGTGCGTCTGTTAAATTTCTCTAATTTATGAAAAGCCACTATGTGCAGCACTTAGAGACATGGCCTCAAAGCTTAACTGGTAGCAGCATCTTAGGGTGACATTAACTGTGTATCCTAGGCAACCAAGTCAAGGCTAAAGCACCACAGTGTTTGTTTAAAACGTGATGTGGAAAGCAATCAGAGGAACTTCAATTCCAGGGAAATTCCTTTTCAATGTAGGCTTGAAATTAGAGTGGTGCTATTTGCACCATTATAATTAAGAATGTGTCACCATATTCATTATTTTCAAGGGTTTGTAACTGAGCTGTAAAAAATTAGTCATAGTAATTAAAAGATGGAAAACATCTAGTTATGCTAAAATGTCCTACTGGGGCACTTTGGGTCCTAGTAAAGTGGGTTTAAGCAATTTAAATGACAGCTAATATTTCATTTTGACTACCTTAAAATAATATTCTAACCACTGATTAACTAGCTGTATACATAAGAAAAAATGTAGAGTGATTAGGTCTACCTTTAAAAAATAAAATACAGATCACCTATTCTTAAATTATGATGCTTAACTTATTATGATTTTTATTTGGCTAATTCATCAAAGATTTTAATCTTTGGATTAATCTTTTGGCAAGAAGCAGAATATTTATTTCAAATAGTTTAAATTTTGGTTTTTGAAATACTTCCCATAGTCAATAATGATGCAAGAACCTAACTGTGTGATATTTTACTACACATATTCTATACATGTGTATATTACACATACACATATATATGCCAACATAAATTACAGGGAAATAATTTTGGTTTTGATGTATTTTTTAAACAAGCTTTTTCTTTACAAGATTCTTTATGTAAACAACGTTTCTTCTGTTGCATTTCAATTTAAGAATTTGACTTTTTAAAATAGGAAAATAGGCAATATTTGAGGCAAGGAAGAAAAGAACTAACCTGCACTAACACCCTCCTGTAATAGCTACCATTTCACACATTACACACTTATTTCATTTAATTCTCTCAACAGTTCTTTAGTAGTATTCTCATTTCACAATGATGAGTCTCATGTCCCAGTGCGATTTAGGATCCAAAGTCCATATACACTTCATACCATTTGTGCATCTCCAAAATTAAATTTTTATATCAAGGAACAGAGTCTATCTCATTTTTAAATGATTTTATAGATTTTAGAAACTAATTTTGAAAGAAACCCTACCTCTCTTTTCATTCTTCAAATTTCATTGTCATGTTTAATTAACAAGTGTATAAAGCTCATAAGAACCCAGGCATAAAATGAAATTAAGAGTTATGAAAACCTACTGCCTTTAAAACTCTAGCAATAACATAATCTAAACTTGCATAAAACAGTACTGACATTTTCTAGAGAAAAACAGAAATTGCGTCTAAGACTCAAAGTGGATGCTATGGAAATGGAAACAGTCACAGGTTATCCAAAATCACTCTGCCAAGCAACTATAATGGGAAGAACAGCCTCTCTGTGATGGATATGGTATCTCCCAATGTACGTATTATTGCTTCTTTGAAATCTTTTTCAAATTTCTATATGTTTGCTTTTCTATACATTTAGAAAATATTATTTGCTCAACTATCGTCATATATCACTGATTTTGTTATCCACTTGTGGTACTAAAATGTGTTATTCTCACAACTAATCACTGCATATTTTATTTCATATTTTTAAAAAGTCCCTCTAAACAATAACTGTATTTTGACTTTGTATACTTGGGAATCAGTGGAGTCTGATTTTTATATCATTTTTTCTTCCATTTGTTGAATGACGAGAGAAGAAACCACGCAAATTACCAAAATACTTCCAAGTCAAATGGAGAAGGCAAGGAAAAAAAATAAAAGCATTAGATAGGCACTCTTCAGTAGAGTAACCAATAACTGCATGTAGCTAATGAGCCCGACATGTGGTCAGCCTGAAATGAATGTGAAATACTTATGGAATTTCATGCTTGGTGTTAAAAATGAAGTGTAAAACTCATTAATAATTTTTACATTGATTTCTTATTGAGATAATGTTTTGTAAATATTGTTATATGACGTATGTTGTTTATTGCATTTGTTTCTCTCTACTGTTTTTAGTATGACTACTACAAATTATAAAATTGTATATGCAGCTGAAATTTATCATTTATGTTCAATTATTTTGTAACAACATTTTGTTAAACTGTCCAACTATAAGCCATGACATTTTAGATCTAGAATCACTGAAATTATCTACAAGACAGTAACTATAGCAATTTTGTTTTACTGTTCTCCTTATATCCTAGTATTCTCAAATAATTAATGAAAATTATTGCTTATGTTTACATGTGCATAAGCATATACATATTATTTTACTCTCGTCTTCGTTGCTGTTTTCATTAGCCATACAGTCTCGCATCAACAGGCACTCAGTGAATAATTATTCATTGTATTTTGAATTAATGTATTTTCCATGACTAAGCACAATTCAGAGAGTGCAAAAGATCAGATTGCCTTACTGCCTTATTCAGAAAATCTTTTAAAATTAAAATAATAATTTAAAAATATTTTTAATTTTTATTAGTATGTGCGTGACACATAATTATACTCATCATGGGTAATTGCTGCATCCACATATTGTACCTTATTAATTTACTCCCCCTTCATCCTCTCCTCTCCCTCCTTCTCTAAATCTTCCCATCTCCACTTTCTGTGTAGTCTAGGCTGGCCTTGAACTCTATAAAGCTAAGTCTGGCCAGCAACTTGTGGTGCTTCTGCTGTAGCCTCCCATTGCTGAGAATACAGGGATTCAACACTGCATCCAGGACTTAATGAAAAATTATAGGTTTCCTGGATGAAATATTTGAAATAAAGAGATATACAAAGGAAATATGTTTTTGAAGCATTTAAAATAGCATAAAAACTAGCAATAAATTAAAAATTTCTATTATGAAATACAGAATGACCCCTTTATGGTTCCACAGTATAAACATTTATGTTCCAAGTGACCTAGAAAATTTAAAAATGCATTCGCATTTAACACATACAACTATGGTTATTTCATGTTTTCTACTCTGTAGGCCGTCAGTATTTCTCCTCAAAAAAAAATGTTCACTTGTGCTGAGGATTTAGCTCAGTGGTTCAAGCACCTGCTTCACAAGTGCAAGGTCCTGAGTTCGATCCCCAGTATACTCCCCTCCCCCCCAAAAAATGTTCACTTGCCAATGTTCACCTTTTATAAAGAGCAGAAACTCCAATTAAATTCCATTGAACTCCAATTGTATTCCATTAAAACCATTCTAATAAATTAAGAATAATAATTAGAAAAGTTTAAACATTTTGCATATTGCTTCACAACAACTTCAAGTTCATGAGAGCATGTTTATTTAGACCACCCATACAATGTAGGTCCTTAGACAAATACTTTTAGAGATTGTAAAAATTTTCAGATACTTAAGCTCAGAGAATTATAGGAGGTGAATTCAAAATGAACTTACTGTAACCTCCTTAGGCTACAGAGGTGCACATGAGACTGAAAAGTCTACACAAAAGAGCAAGATGTGTCACTGAGGTTAGAAACTCTTGATTCATTGTTGTAACTCAACAAAAATTGTTTTATCAAAGAACTTTTAAAGCTTAAAATACATTTCCGAGGAGTTTCTCAGATGATGGAGTGACTGAAACACTTGTTTGGTGTTTCCTAAATTCACTTGCTATTTTAAGAATCCTGACTTTACAAATTACTACCAGTATAACCTCTGCAAAAGTTCTCACAGCCTCAGTTTTCTCATTTAATACACACATAATCATTGTTGACACAACCCAGTTTTCCATGGGCTCATCTGAACAAAACACTCAGTATACCATTTAGTATGTAAAGATAATTCAGTAAATAATGTATAATTGTTATATGTTATAGTTCAGATACCATATTTGTATCTGTGGTAATAAATTACCATGAAAGTGGTGGCTTAAACCTAGAGAAAGTTATTCTCTCATAGTTCTGTAGTTTGGATACTGAATTCCATCTTGACTAAATATATCTTTAAAGAACCAATTTCTAAATAAGGACATTGTGAGGCTCTGGGTGGCTATGAATTTAGATGGGGGCTTATTTAAGCCACTATGGAGTCTTGACTATTTCTAAAGACCACATAACTTTCAGGAAAATAAGAGAATGTTCAAAAACAATGGAGTGTACAAGAGACAATCTTCTGTTATATACTGTCTTCACATACATACATGCATACTGTAGTTCACCAAGACTTACAGTGCACACATTATTTTCCTATGATCTGAATTTTTTCCTTGATAGACCTTTAATTATTCCCCCCTTAGGACTTATTTTCCCCCTCTGAGGACTTACATAGTCTAAATCGATCTTATTCACTTGTCGTAACCTGTCTCTAGGTCTAGTCATTTTTCTTTACCGCATATTTCTCATATCTTTTCCTTTATCTAATTGCTAATTCTATTCAGTGTTAGTACTTCCCACTATCATTAATTTAATCACCTTCAAAAAAAAAACTTTCCTCAAGGTTTTTCATCATAGAGCAAACCACTATGAGAATACAGTCCTCATTTTTTTTCCACATCATCACATAATTCTGAAACCATCAATGACTCTGTTTCTTTAGAGCAGAATCTAAGTTCTACTCAGCCCAACTAGAAAGACTTTTATGATCTGACCCCATTCACCTACCCAAGTTTTCCTTCTACAACTCAGTGGGAAACCTCATCTTCTGTAAATTTGGGTTCATTGTGTCCATCACCCTTCTTTACTTGGGATTCATTGTGTCTATCACCCTTCACTTCTTTTCGCTTGCAAGAAGAAATTACAGAAATACTCTTCCAACAATATAATAAATGGACAGAATAATTCTGTCTTCATTTCAAAAGGCATTTTGAATGAAAGTTCTAAGGAATAAAGCATTTATAAATGGACCGGAATTTCTTCCCTGAAGGAAGGACAAAGAGGCTGATACACACCACTGTGGACTGGGGGCCTTCAGTCCATGAGAAGCATTGATGTTCTGATACAGATGAAGAGGGGAAATGGATTGGGCCAGAGCTAGGGTGAAAGGTTAGGAATTCGAAACCTTTGCCAAAGTGGATTTCTACTGAAAGAAAATGATTCACTTGGAAATACCTAGTAGATATTGAAAGACAGGACTGGGCTGTGTCAATATCATTTCTAGGAGGTCAACTGAGGGCAAGTAGAGCATAAAACTCTAGGTAGATCAATGACAAGTAAAAACAGAAGATACTGGCAAGGATCCATTATTTTTAAAGAGTAGTATTGGAAGATGTGCATGATAAAGGTTTTTCCACTTTTTAATAA
Source organism: Heterocephalus glaber (assembly GCF_000247695.1). The sequence continues at coordinate 51,771,154 of NW_004624730.1, read as the reverse complement.
CTGCAAACTAGATATTGTTCTTTAAAGAAAAATGTTTCTCCCCTGGGAAGTCAGCTCTGTGTATTGGAAAAGATTTCAGGGAGTGGAAATTAAGCTTGACAATTACCAACTCACTGGTCTCATGAAATACTTGAGGTACCCAGATTTTCCTATGCCCTGATAAATTTATTTTCCCCCTGATGTCTCACTATCACTCTCTCCTTCCACTATGGCTAAAGGACTTCTGCTGTTTGAAGAACCAACCGAGTCAAGCAAATCCTCAATTTTGTTCTCAACGAAGGATGCTGCCTTAAATTAAAATATTTTTTCTTTATTTTCTTAAACCATGTATAAAGTTGCTAGAAATTTTCTATGGCTTTTTCCCCACCATTTTTAAGGAACTAGAAAGTGAGTTGCTTTGGAAGCAAAGGAATATAACTTTTATTATTCCTATTCCCTCTTATTGACTGTTAATAATTTTAAATTTTTGTTACATTTTTCAGGTAATAAAAAAAAACAGCCCCTTAGTACAAACTGTGTAACACTGGTAATTTGTTTGAAAATCAAGCAAACTTTATAAAGGAAGGTAAAACTATCTATGGGACCCAAGATGAACAAAACTAGTTATAAACCAAATGGAGGAAAACTGTATCTTATTTGTTCAATAAATATTTGAGAGCTTGCTGTGGACAAGGTTTAGAACACAATAAAAGGCTACAAGCCATTTATAATCTTGCTTCATTTTCCCAGTCCATAAATGCAAACTCTGAGGACCACAGTATAATCATGATAACTGGTATATTCTCCTTATATTTTTATATAATACATGGTATAAAAAGAATAAGTGATTCATTCATTTATTCTCAGCTATGTTTTTATAGCTCACGATTCAGTTTTTCATGAATTATTTGAAATCATATTCATGATAGCACTTTGTGAAAAAAATTTGGGAAAGATACTTCCATCATCATCTTAAAGACTGCGTTATGGCAGATTGATTGATTACCTTATTGCCCATGTGAAACTGAAAAAATTAAAAATAGTGCTCAAGTCTTTTTTATCCTCAGTCTATTTTGTTTCATTTTTTCTGGCTTTTTTTTGTAGTTTGCAGTACTGAAGATTGAACCCAGGACCTTTGTACAGTTACATTCTCAGATCTTTTCTTTCTTTCTTTCTTTCTTTCTTTCTTTCTTTCTTTCTTTCTTTCTTTCTTTCTTTCCTCCCTCCCTCCCTTCCTTCCTTCTTTCTTTCTCTCTATTTTCTTCAAATTATTATTTTTATGACTACATGTATGCAGTACATATGATTTCAATTATCATAAGGAGGTGATATATGCAAATAACTCTCCTTAGTCTATGCTCTCCTATGTCATAATAAAGACAAAGAACACATTTTTTCCTCTTTCACAAATTCTAAGCTGTTAAAGAGAACATGGATAAGAAGAATAGTAGGAAGAAACACCCTCAAATTATTTACAATAATTTAGACCTTTATGTAACATGGCCCTCTGCCTTTGGTATGGGCGTAACAAATGACTTTCTTCTAACCAACAGAGTATAACTGAAGTGATTTTACTACTTTGATAAAGTCAGGCAAAGGTGGCGAAGGTGGTGGGTTGTCATCCGATGATGATGATACGTAATGTAAGACTCCATCTTGGTTCACTGGAACCGGAGAGATTCTTCTAATATCTTTGTTAAAGTGGTGATGCTATAAAAAGTCTATAGAGAGGGTCACAGGGCAAGGGACAGCAAGCACAGCTAAGGTGCTGAGAGTGACCCCAGCCAAGAGTCAGCAAGAACCTCAGATGACTATAAGACAAATGATGCCAATACCTCAAGGGGCCTTAATGTGGATTTTTCTTTATTCAAAATCCACAAGTTACTACATAGTCTTCAGATATAGTGAAGTTTGGAATGAGACTGTATCCCCAGCCAATCATCTTAGCCTGGTGGGATCTTAAAAAAGAAAACCTTGCTAACCTGCACCCAGATTGCTGATCCACAGAAACTGATGCAATACTTGTGTGTTTTAAGTTGCTAAGTTGTGGTGATTAGTTTTGCAGCATAGAAAACAAATTGAGTTGCATTTCTTTTTTCAATATTCTATAGCCTGAACCTCCTTCTAACTGTTACACAGATAAAAACAAATCAAGGAATACATGGGGAGAAGTAACCCTCTTTAGGAATAAAAACTAAATTTTTGAGCACTTCATATGTGCTTGGCATTGTTGAAAGATTTTGATATTATTACGTCACTCAGAGTACAGTCCTTAAGCTCATCCTGTCCTCATTCCCACTCTAGTTTAGTGTTTTACACCTGAGGAATATGTAGTAACTTGTGGGGTTTTTTTGTTTATTTGTTTTTGAATAAAGAAAAAATGAGATAAGAAAAATAAAATATATCACGTATATAAGATAGTTACAGGAGACAATACATCCCTTTCCAATGTATATTTGTATGCTGGGTAGTGCTATGGTGATATAAAACGTAACTTTAAGTATCAATAGTGATCAAAACTATTGCTGTAACTGATGCAATCTGATTTTGGAGTATTAAACAGAGACTATACTGGGATAGTCATTTTAGGTTTACTTCATATCTCCACATTTTACTTCTGTAAATTCCAGAATCATTTTCTAACTGCCTACTCCACATTTCCAAGTGGTTACTTAATAAGCAATTCAAATATGACCTATCCAGTAGCAGACTCCTGACTTCTTTGGGTCCCAATCTATCAGCCCAGACTCCTCCTCAAACCAAAATCCTGGGGGTCATTCTGACTCCTGTCTTTCTCTTATACCCTGCATCTACTTACCAATAATATTGTCAATCCTATTTTGAAGATATACTAGAATATGACCATTGCTATACTACTTAATCTGAGCCAGAACTCTACCATCTGTATGTATTGTTACTTTTAAAACAAATTTTCAGGCAAGTTCTCTGCTTCTAACTTGGCACATTTCACTCAGTCTAATTTTTTCACAGAAATAAAAGCAATTCTTTAAATAAATCATGATCCCTTTTCTCAAGACCCTCCTCTGATTCTAATTCATTCAGATGTGTATAATTCAAAAGTAACTTATATTCACTGTTGGTCAGGTGGCTTTTCCTTAGTGATCATGCTTGTACATGACAAGCTTGGTCATAGCTACTTACAATGTCAGCACTTCAGCTGAAATATAAGCACTGTTGGGGCTACACATCATAAACTCAGTGTCTTTGGTAGTTTTGCACTATGATTCAACATTGAAATGAGAAGTCATTGTGTATGTACAAAGAAACAGGGACAAACTTGTATGGCATATAGAAGAAATTTTGTCTAAAGCTAAACAAAATTTTAAAATAAACACAAAATAAAATTTTAGATGTTTAAAAAGTATCATGTTGGGAAGGAAACATGGTTCTATGAAAGAGCACTTGCCTCCAATACAGGAGGCCCTTGGGTTCAATCACCAGCTATTCTAGGCAAAAATAATATTATCCCATCATATACATGGCAGCTTTTTACTAAGTTACATAAGGAATAGTAGTGAAGCTAGCAATCAAATGTTTTCAATTTGATACCACCCAGTAAATGGCAGAACTTATTACATTCTACAAAGTCTGTATATGCTCATACCCTCCTGATTTATTTTTAAATTTATCTCTGAAAATTCTCCCTTTTGCTTACATGGCTCTAGCTTTGTAAACGTCTCACTCTTGTTTCAAGATCTTTGCCCCTGCTGTTCATTCTACCTAATGCACTATCACTACCTCTCATTACCTTCACAACTTCCTACTACCTCCTCCCAGTGACTGTTCTAACAACATCTTATTAGGGAGATCTTCCTTGTTTATTCTATTTAAATTACCCCAGTATCACTCACATTAGTTTTTCTACATCTTATAAACATTCCTTGTTCTGTTTACAGTCTTTTTGCCCCCATGGAAATGCATCAAAATGCATGGCACATAGTAAGCACACTTAAAAATTTAATGAATAAATAAATGAATCATCAGAACAATCTGGTGACTGTTATTAACATTATCATTGTCACTGATAACACTATCATTCATATTGTACTGATGAAAAACAGTGATGCAACTTGGGCAGGGTCACCCAGGTAGTATGTGTGGCAGACCCTGAATTGGTGGCTATAGTACATTGAAACTTTCCTTTTTATTGTCTCTAAATTAGCAGATCTGAGGTCATTTATGTAGATAAAGAAAGAAATGCTGCACAGATTAAAGGTTTTGCAGGGCCATTGTAGAATTTGTTACTGAGACAGCAAAGTCTGGCAATGTAGTGTTCAGACACCAATTTTGAGGCTCTTTTACAATTAATTGTGTTATTTCACTAATTCCTCAGATGTGTCATTGTTTAGGATATTTCTTTATTCAAGAGCTTTTACAAATTGGGAGAAGATTCCTGAAACACACAAAGACTCTAAAATCCTAGTAATTCTGTATCAATCTTGTGTCTATTGCAGCCCATTTTTTACCAAGCAAATATTTATGATTTCTATCACATCACACCAGTTTCCTAACCACCACAAAGTAGGCCTCATACTTTATTCTGTCCAAATGGGGGCCACTTTTCTAAGCCATTAAAATGATCAGGAGACTGTACATAGTAAAGGGAAACCTAGGTGTTAGTGGCTGTACTATGCTGCAAAGATGATACAAAATGATTTTATAATTTTCTTAACAGCGATAAACATATTTTCTTGCCTTTAAAATTCTCTGCTTTCTCCTAGATTTCTGTAATAATCTGTATAAATAATTACTCAAAATTATATAATGTGTTTTGCCTTTAAAAAACCCATTGGGCTGTTATGAAATGAAATAAAATAATTCATAAATATACTAAAAGCTGCTCCTGGTACAGACCAAGCACTTTGAATTCGCTATTATCATTATTATTGTTATTATTATTATTTTATGATTGTTATAAATTATTTCCTGTATAATTTTTACTAGAGAGGTTGATAAACAAATTTTAGAAAAGAAGAAAGATTATCATTAAAATCGTTAAAATCATTAAAGAAATGATTTTATTCAATTAAAACTATACAGTTATCTTTTTAAATATCTTACAATGAGTCTTCTCCCAGATTCATGAAAAGCACTCAGGTGGGCCTGGCTATCTTTTGGGATATTAGAAATCACAACTGGTGCTCAATTTTGTGTTGTACTTTTCCAGTAGAGACAAGGTCTTTCGGGTAAGGACAGTGGATACTAAGTTCCTTTTTATCTGGTGGCAGGCACCTTAATGTAAAACATTCAGCATAACTATAAACTTATAAACATGTTAATAGTTTCATTGTTGAGGTTTACAGCTTTGCTTTGAAAAGGAAACTAATTTTTTTTTTTTTTGGTACCAGGGAATGAACTCAGGACCTTGTGATTGTGAGGCAGGCACAGTGCCACTGTGCTAAAACTCTGGGCCCCCCAAAATAATTCTTAAAACAGTAGAATCATGCTGTGATGCAGATAAAAAAAAAAACCCCAAAAAACAACCCTTTATCTTTCAAGAATGAAAGGATCAAGTCTTCACTTTTGTTGCTATGTCTGCCTGATATGCTCCATTGGATCCTTTCCGAGGTCAAGGACCTCGAATTCTCCAGGGCTGCAGAGTAACTCCCTTCCTCAAGGCAGCTTTTGTTGACTTCAGAGTGGGTGGAGAGCCCAAGTCTATCTCACATGCATTTTACTTTTCATCACAACACAGTTAGAGGATTTTAAAATTAACTTTACAAATAATTACCTCCATACATTTGTCAAAACCTACATGAGAGAAAGTATCAAGCCTTTATTTACTACTCTGTCTGCAGACATAGTACTATACCTGCTACAGGTACTTGACAATATTAGTTTAAAAAACACATCAACCTCTCAATTATCCTTGGTACTATAGAGACTCAAATGGAAAAAATGTAAAGGTTTGAAATACCTAAAACATATATATATATACAGAAATTCAAATAAACCATTCAATTTTGTTGTACTTTCTTAGTGGAATTACCTTTCTAATAAAATATGAATAAAGATTGTTTTGAACTGAAACAAGACAAAGATGATCAGTTACTATCCTGTCACTTCATACTTTTTGTCTTTTTTCATCATATAAGTTGTAATATACTGGAAGCTTGTTCTTCTTGGTATGTCTGCAGGCTTCCATAAGCCCAGGTAAGTAGTCAAAATTCCCTTTAAGTATGTACTTTTTAAACTTGGTTTTCATGCCACAGGGTATCAGTGCCATAAGTGACCTTTGAGTCACCTTGAAAATGGGAAAACAAAGCTTACTTTCAAAAAAGTTATCATAGACACCATTCAACATAAAAAATATTTAATATTTGTATCTTTAACTTTAGTGTGCCTGGGTATTATTCAGGAGAATTGATTTGAAATCAAAAATTTATGGTTACCACATGCTAGAAAGACATTTAGGGAAAACAAGAGACCAGATTATGTCCATTTTCTGACTTAGAGAACCAAGCCCAGGAAAAACTGAAAGGATAGAAAATGAGAAGTGAAAAGAAAATTTTGGTATTTCTCAGTTACTTAGAGCAAGTCTTACTAGAACGAACTGGTTCATCCATCTTTCCATTCTTTTAGATTCATAGAATCAACAAAATCTCCAATGAGCCCCCTAAAACTAGGCCTAGAACAATGCCCTGATTTGAAGAAGAATGGTCACTAGGGGTGAAAATGGTTAATAGGGTCCCTGTCCACATGAAGTCACCACACCAGCCTTGGAAGTAAGAGAGACAATGATATGAAAAGTGAATTTTGTTGCATAAATTGCCTTCTGTAGCTCAGCAATATTAGAAACTTTAATTTAGTGGTTCAAGAAAAATTTTTTACCTTTAATTCAGCAATCATCACACTGACATATTATTGTATAACAAAAATACAGTTTCAGATATTCTTGGGATGTAGTTCAGCAGTCGAACACTGGAATTGCATATGTATGGTCCTAAGTTCAATCCTCAGTAGTGCCAGAGAGAAAAAACTACATGTATTACTACCTGTTTTAGGAATAATTTGCATTAAATAGAGCCATATGTTCAATGGAACCATTTGGATAGAATTTCAGCCATGTGACACTGGAGGAACATAATTTGTAGCATAAACAAACATAAAATGTTTAATCATATTCAGAGTCAAAGACTTATTTGTAATTGGAAAGAACTGTTATAAACTTACTGTGTTCCTACCTCCTTTCTAGGCTATATATACAAATACTGGTGGACAGCAGTGTTTTACAGAGACTCATTCATGGAGTATCAAATCAACCTACGGATTTGTGACAAACAATTATTTCTAATGAAATAGTATACAATAGAAAGTAAAGCCCATTCCTTATACTAAGAATATTATGCTGTAAAACTTTCATTCTGTTTTAATGTGCACACACAACTAAAACATGTTACTGTGAGCCACAGTCTGAACAATTTTGAAGCTATTTGTCAAAAACTGTGGAAAACAAGCTGGAACCAATTCCTCTAGTTTCCTACTCTCATATATTCCCAAGATTAACTGTGTTGATATACTTTTTTTTAGAAATGAAAATGAACAACTGGTAAGTCAATGGACTCCCCTTTAAGACATTTAAACATCTTAAAAATATTTAATTTTATACTTTTTCATAAAATGCTCAACCATATTAAAGTCTGACAGAAGATAAACACAACCATTTTAGAATAGATTGCATCAAATTCTATAAAGACCAAAGTTCATTCAAAGTCCACTGACTCTAAGGATTGCTATGTCATCATCATACAGAATTATCTGACTGAAGTTTCATTTATTAGATGTTTCCTTAGTCAGCTTCTTATGACAATGCAGTACCTGGAATAGGCTTAGAAGCAGTTAAAAGCTATCTGCTAAGGCTGCAGTCACTTTAAAAAGTAGCTCCCAATGGTTGCTGAAGGAGAAATCAAATACTAGAAATCAATTCAGGTGCTGGGATCAAATCTGCCGTTTCATCAATTAATGTGTCAGGATAAATGCTCAGAGGCAGACACCCACCCTCCCCTTCAGTGCATTCAGTGTGTTTTAGTTGCTATGACATCTTCATAAAGATATATGGCAATTATTCACCTTGGAACAGTAGGCAATAAATGAGTATAGAAGAAGGGAAAAATCCTAATTAAAAGGCCAACTTATCAAGTAACAATCTAAGCTACTTTATACTTCACCTTGATTGAAGTGTTCTCTCCTGGACTTAAGGATACATTTGGCTCCCAGCAACACTATAGCTCATTATAATCATCATTAAAATAACACTTTTCTCAAGCCAGCAGGAGTTGGGTGTCTCAGGGAAGCAGTGCTTTCAGCCCCTGGGAGGAAGAAGGAGTATCAGGCAGTGCATCTACTGACCCCTCGGGACAGACCTGAATGGGCTCTGATGAGCTCCCAGGGGCGCAATCTGAAGGTCTTCTAGAGGCTTTCACCTTGCTGCCTTTGGTTTCCTGAATGTACATAACAGTTAGGTTCATAACAGTTAGTAAAAGACTGGAGTTTAAATGAGTCACATTCTTAGAGATCAAACTAAAATGCGGACGTGATGAATATATGACATATACGTGTATATACAACTGTCCTATGGATGAGCATTCATATATTTAAATAAAAATGAATATATGTAAACATGTGTGACTCATCTTTCCAGAAAGTTATTTTAAGTTAAATTCAGAATTAGAGCTAAGACTAGTTCGTTTAACTCCCTTTCCTGATAGTGCAAATTCACTCTCTGTTAGTTCTTAATACAGATGATGATGACAGAAATCCAATAAAGTGATAAATTTGCTCCATTTTGCTTTGTGAAATAACTCAAGGGTTTTTATATTGATGGTAGAATTGTCTTATGAATATGTGTGGCCACTGTAAACATGTTTATTAGGTTTTTTGAAGATCCTCCAAATAATTTATAATACAACTTTCTACTATTTTATTTAAATGCTTTTTTGCTCTGAGAGAGTGGAAATACATTAATCAAAATATAAGTAAAACACAAAATTTTATAAAGGCTGAAATCCTGTGTTCCTAATGTTATCACATAAAAACAAAAAATACTAAAAATAAGGCAAGGATATGATTTTTCATTTAAATTATCATAGAAAGCAGTGTGTGTGTGTGTGTGTGTGTGTGTGTGTGTGGAAGAGTTTCACATTCTTGATTAATAAACTTTCTTATCTCCAATGCCAGTGAATGCTATTATTTAAGTAATTTAATGTTTTTTAGGAAAGTAATATCAGGAAGCATAATAAAAATTTGTATACACAGTTCAAAAGGCAGAAAATCAAGAGAACTGTAGTCAAATCTGTTGTAATACAAGGAATGTAAAACTTTCTTCCTGATAAACAAAAATTATTTATCTAGGCCCTTTTTAAAATCTTTATTCTGTAATAGTGAAAAAAATGAACCACAATATTGAAGTTCTTTAGTAAGAGAGATGAATCACACTAATACTTATGGAATATTATGGCTTATATCTAGATATCTCCCCAAAGTCTTATGCACTCGTGGGTGGGATTTTTCAGTGGTGGCTGGATCTAAGGTCTGTGAATATAGATTAAGGGTGTATGATATCTGGAATAGTGCCTAGTTGGATTAGCATGCAAAGAAGCAGCATGGAGCCTCCCTTTCCCTTTTACCGCATTCAGCCTTTAAGTCTGTTGGCCCACTGGGTGTGAGTGGCACCAACCAACAGGGGATAAGAGGAAAAAGAAGGCTCCATGCCATTGCCTGACTGATTTCGACCTATCCTGCCATGAACTGTTTGTTTGCAGCCATGCCTCCCTGCAGGGCCACCCTGCCTTGGAGCCAGCTGTGAACTGAAACTTCTACAAACTGTGAGCTAAAATAAACCTTTCCTCCCATAACTTGTGGGTGTCAGGTACTTTGTCTCAGCAAAGAAAAGTAGTTAAGACTTGGAATAAGGAAAAACAAAGTACCATATTTATTTTGTTTACACTTTTCTCAGTATTGGAGCTACAATCTTGACAATAAATTTTAAATGGAAATATCCTGCATGATAGTTGTGGAATTGGGAATGAAAGATATTTAAATATATGCTATCACACATGAGCATTTTAAGTTCTTACTGGAAAAACCTGCATCACTACATACAGATTTGTACACTGGAAGTCAAGTGAATATGGGTCTGGAATAATCATCTAAATGATGGCCTATATTCCTATTAAAAGAGGTGAGGAAATAACAAGTTCCCTTGGAGCATCTGAATAGAATCCTTCCACTCCTCTGTACACCCATTGGTGTTCTCTTTTGGGGGTCTAAAACCACCTCCTGACTAGATTTCAGGAAGTGCTTCTAAATTGGTAGCCTTGCAACAGAGTTTTCCTCCTTCCATCTGCTCAGCATCGGCATCAAAGGAAAGTTAAGAGAAATCTTCTAAAGCTTCAATTTCATCATTTAACTACTCCGTGGAATCCCTGGCAGCCTAATCTCCTAACATTCAGGACAAAACCCTTCTGATCTTACCCCTGTACCCTTGTCTCTTTATTTTCTACCAATTGCTCTAGTATATTCAGCTTATCCTGACCTTTTCACCAGGAATTCTTAACTTCTAGTGATGGTAATTAATTTTGAGCACTAAATCATCTAGCTCTAGAGTCTGTACTTGTGAAAATTTAAAAAGAGTACTCAATAATTTTATAAATGAGTGAATGAAAGTTTACATCTCTGGATATATAAATATATATTTCAGTAAAGATAAATATATATAATTATATATTATATATTACATAAGTATATATGTATATATTTATATAATTACATGTATGATGTGTATATATTATATAATATATAATTAATTATATATATAATATATATTATAGACATATAGTTTTTGCTTTTGTTTTTGCTTACTTGAGACCTAACGGGCTCTTTATTCTAATTCTACACTCTTTCAGTGTCCAATGATACTGTGATAGCTAATTTTTTGGAAAATTTAATTTCAGTAAATACAAAGTTTATCTAAATACAAAGTATTTGTATTTAAGGAAATACAAAGAACATTTCGATATTTGACTAACATTATAAAAATGCAACTTTGTTTAAGGGATAGTTCATTTGAAATCACAAGGTAACTGCATCATGTGATGAGTATAGCATCTTAGAAGCTCTAATGTTTCTTTAAAGAATTTCATTCTCTCTAACTTGGCTGCTGCCACATATAACTCTTGCTGACTCCAACTCTGTGGGTTTTTTTATCTCTCTCTATTATTTTTCCTCACCCTTTTATATTTATTTCCATTCTTATTGGTCTGTTTTAAAGTTTAAAAATTACTTTTGTATGCAATAGGTTGCATACTTCTCATTTTAACTTTAAAAATTTAAATTTTAATACATTAAGTATTAAGGAAAAAAGCACAATGTGTTCATTTATTTATGCATAAGGGCATGGCCTGACTTGTAGGATTAGTGGAACATTTATTACCACTAATAATGATATGATAGTGACAATGCCTAGTCTTTATGGAGCACTAGTTACAGGCTGGGCACCATTCTGTCTGAGCACACCTCATGTATTGACTCATTTAACATTAGTGAGAACCTTAGAGTTTAAATTCAATTATCATATTTTTTATAACAACAAGTTTTAATTCAAAGTAAAATAACTCCTCTGGGTCACACAAGCAATAGCTGGAGGGGCCAGAATTTGAGTCCAAGAAGCCTTTACTAGATCACAAATTTAGTTTCTATACAAGTCAGAGATCAAGAGCCATTTGTAGGAAAATGGATGCAACTTGAGACTATGGGTGTTAAGTGAAATAAATCAGACACACAAGCTTGAATATCACACAGTTTCTCTTATATGAGAAACTTAAAGTATAAATAAATAAAGAACAAAATGAAAGATAGATAATAGAAAACAGAAAAATCTTTTGCCAAAGGGAAGTGGACCAAGAGATGGAGAGGGAGGAGAGGAGGAGAAAGGGATGAAAAAATAATTAAGATGTGTTATATACATGTTCTAACTGCCCACAATGCATATAATCATTATGTATTCCAAATATGTACTCATAAAAATAAAAACTTTAAGGTAACTAGCTTAACAGATGCTAAGAAAGAAGGGTTATCTTAGGCTTTGAAATTGAATAAATATCTTGGAATCTTCTGTCGGCTACTTTCTAGCCACGTGCTCTTTAAGTTCTAGTTTTCTTATCTGGAAATGCAAATATAATAATTACATCACCAAATTAGTAGCAGAATTAAATGAACAAATGAAACTAAATAAACGAACAAAAAACAGATCAAAAGTAAAAATATTCAACCCAGTGTCCAGCACATATCATATGCAATAAAAATTATTATTAAACAGAAAGGTATATTCACATATTTCCTTCTCTGTCTGCAGATCACTTTTTATAGCTTCCAGAAAGCAAGAAGCGAATAACAAGCTATGGCTCTTAACAAATGTCTGATTCCAAAGTAAAGTGACCCATATTGCTCTGTTCCCTCCATCTTCTTTTGCTCACTCTGACCCACTTAGCAATTAGCCTTGGTTTCAGAGTCATTTCAGGCTTAGAGAACACAGTGTCCCTACTCCAGGGAAAGATGTAAAGTGGCGTTGCTCAGTATGTTAAGTGGCATCCAGAGAGCCCTGTTGTTTGTCAGGTTACTTAACTCCTTTAGTAGCTAGGTTGCTAGTTCATGTTGACTCATCACCTTGGTAGGTCAATTCTAGTAATAAACATAAAAAGCCACTGTCTTTAGTCCATATCCCCTCAGAGAGGTTACATGTGAAGATGACAGCGAGGTTCTTTTGGCAAAAGGAGAAGTTCCTTCACCATCTTTTTTTCTTTAAACTCTTTGGCTGACCTCATCCTAGAAATAGGAAAGTAATGAGCCTTGCTGTTTTCATTCATTAGCAAAGAAACAACAGGCAATGCAGAGTGGTAGCTTTAACATTTTGTGTTTCTTTCCTTCTTCATTGGGGACATTTTTTTCTTTGGATCCCATGTTCCTACTTCAGGGATTCCCCTACTCCTTTCTGATCTGAAAAGAAAGTTATGTAGTGGTTTTTCTTCAGCTGTCTCCAGAAACAAATAAACCCACTCTTGCTTCTTATTCATAGAGCACCTAAATTGAGATATCTAGAGTCGTTTAAATCCAAAATGCTCAATAAAACTATGTGGCCATAATAAAATCAATACTCCTAGAATTGTGGCATCTCTAGATTTTATGTTTTCCTAGATGAAATTTTTTAAACACAGCATTTTATGGAACTTCAGGCCTACTTAGATAAGTATTGAATAATACATATGTATCATAGACAAAGATCTGAGTTCTAGAGACTCAAACTCAGCCAAGTACTTAAATCTTGCCCATGAGAGTTTGGCTGGAAGAACACTTTAAATAGTTCTAACTAGAACTGAGCTTACATTCTCAGGTAACTGCAGGATCCAGGAGTCCCTATTTTCTTATGGACTAACCAATTTACTCTCTTATGGTACTGTCGGCTTCTTATTATGCCTTGAGTTTGCTAAGTTTGAACTAGATGTCTCCAAAATTATGCATTTCCTTCAAAATATTCCAGGTAAAAGAGACTTCCTTGTTAAAAATCATCCTTAGATAATGAAAAATTTACAAATGCAATTTAAAACTTAATTATTAAGGTTTCATTAATTTAACAAAACTTCTGCTATCAGAGACATTGCACTTGTGTGCTGTGGGGCATTTAATGGCGTTGCAAGCATAAACTGATCAAGTATTCATAAACCAAGTCCTAGAAAATTAAATTACTTTTAAGCAATATGATTCACTTTAAGTAGGTAACAACTGAAAATAATTCAGAAGCATGGGATTGAAAGTTTAGTTATGTATCTTTTGTGTGTTCATTTTAACTTCCTTGCAGTTTTATATATACTTATTCATTAAATATCTAAAAACTTATGTGTAGCATATCTACCAAATTTCCAATTTAAGTAGAGAGATGTCCATAACTAATCTGCCATGACACAAAAACAAAACTAGTAATAGTTGAATAATATACTTAAATTTTAATGTGCATGTTTTATTAGGTATATATGCTTGAAAGCTATTTTATAACCATTATTTAAAAAATTAATACACAAATATACATATGTGTATGAAAACATATACAATTTTTAAAAAGTAGTTATCATCCCCACTTCACTCTCAAGAAGATTATTGTTAACAATTTGGGGCAATGCTTCCTAATGTTTCTTTTACTTTCCCAGATAGGTATATGTGTGCAGTACAGAAAATGAGCTATTAGTTCTATTTGATGAATATTCTGATTCCATCTCCTCTGGAACACAAAGATCAAAGATCAATATGCTTAATTTTTGCCAGTGATTTACAGCCAAAAGAAAATGCCACTTCTGAGCTGAAAAATAGCAGGTAATGAAGTTTTATTGTAGTTTTCCACTCTTTCTTCACCACAATTTGTATGAACAAAACACTGATTCATCAGTTTTGGTTCCAGAGTTAGAAGGGCCATGAGAGCAGAACACAGCTGGCTCATGATAAACACAATGCAAATACAGAAACACTGCTGTGTAAAGTTAATGATATCAGGTGGGTGGGTGTGGTGGTGCAGGCCTGTGATCCTAGCCCTCAAGAGGCTGAGACAGGAGGATCACTGCAAGTTCAAGGCCAGCCTCCCCTACATAGTGAGTTCAAGGTCAGCCTGAACTGCATAGTGAGACACTGTCTCAAAGAAAAAAAAAGTTACTGAATTGGTGTGATTTCTACAATAGGAAAACCTGGATTCCACTGACCAGTGAATGCACCACTCATGGCAGTAAATAAATTATTTGGTATGATTTATGTCTTGATGTAAGGAATATAGATTTCTCAAGAACAAAATGCACAACAATATGTTAAAAAGGAAACAAAGCAGAAATAATATAACAAAAATCCAGTGATTGAGAACCATATTTTTAAAACCAAATTCACATGCTGAGTAATGCATTGGTTAAATATGAAGATTTACTTTTTCCTAAAGTATACAAACATATTTGTAAATAGTTGTAAATCAAAGTAATAAACTTATTAGTACTATGGAAATATTTTTGACATTGGGTGACTGCCATCTCTGAAATATATCCAAGACCTTATTGTATGATCCCTATCATACACCTAGACAAGGTGAGCCCCTGGACCTTCTACTTTAGAAAGCATCTACTTTAGAAAGTATGGCTCTCTGCAATCCTGCTTTTTCTCAGGGGATGAAAGATCGAAGGACCAAATGGATGTATCCACCTGCAGTTTACAATATATTTCTGGGCTATTCTAAATCACTCAAGACTGACAATTTTGTACTAGTGATCTTGAGCCCAATCCAGGGCCTGAGAAGTCCTCTTTACTGGTCTGTCATCTTCAAAGCAGAAGATATTATTAGTGTGCACATTACTAGACTGGAAGTCTAAACCAACATACAATCTTGTAAGGCTGGGAGGGCACTGATTGGGCTTGGGTGGATGATTCATTAAAGGGGATGGTAAGGATCCCTTGTGCTACAGCACTGATCTGGGGGTGGAAGGGCAATCAATCAGCCCACAAGTGAGGGGCCTGTTCTCCAGCCAAGGACTTATGTGGATATCTAATAGTCAGAGAATTCTAAATTCAAACTTGATCTAGATCATTATGAAAATATATTTATCATGCCTGGAGGGCATGACATCATAATTTTTAAACATTTATCCATCTCCTACAAAATGTTAAGGATAATACTGCATATAATTAGTACTCTTGATCTTAATGTAAAACTATGATGATCAAAATATAATTTCTTATACAAGTGCTAATATAAATTCAATGTGACTGTAAAGAGCTTTACCTGTCATTGTTAATTAAAACTGTGCTTTGTCACCTGTGATAATCCATTTACTACAATAAAGTCATTAATTTTTGAACCAATAACAAATTACAAAATGTAATTGCAGGGGCTGTTTTATTTCTAAGGATAGGTGGCAAAGTCGCCTTAATATTCAACAATGGTGAAGTAATTTTTGAGTGTTACCATATCCTCATCTCACAGTCCATTGGGTTTACTATTGGCAACAGGTATGTAATTTTTCAGTTTCTTAATTATATTTAGCCATTAATTTAACTATTCTATCATACAGGAAAGAGAGAATAGCCCTATTTGTGAGTGCATTTTTTTTTCCTGCTTTTACTAAACTTTTTCTGATGAAGGCAAATGGTCACAATATTTGCATCTGGAATCTTGCTCTTCATTCAGTTTCTTGAGATTCAAATCATTGACTACCTATTGAGAGAGTACTGACTCAGTGTTCTTGTTTACTTTCTGCTGATTAAAAATTCAGAAATCCTTTCTGTAGTAATAATATGATTTGTATTTCTAGGAAAATTTATGAAGCACTTGTCAAGCATTATCTTGTTCATTCCTCATTACTACTTTGTGAAATATATGGTTATTGCCTTCATTTCAAAGATCAATTCAACTGAAGCTCATAGAAAATGAGGAATGTCCTCAAAGTCACACAGTAATTAAGTGGCAAATTGTTTGACTCCAAGGATTGTATTTTTTTCTTGATAATATGTTTCTCAAAAATAATGGTTTTAAATTGACTATCTGGCCACTTACAGAAAAAGTTTGTCAACTCATGGGCATCACAGCAGCCTCCCTGCCCTGTCTTCTCTCCCTTCCTCTCCTCTGTCTCCTTCTTGTCCCATAAAGATACATAGCTCAAGATGTGAACTTAAAAAATGTGGGGAAGGCCTTATTACTTTTAATATTTTGAATTAGGTCATGCCTGACCCCCAAAAGTAAATGGCCATAACTCCAAGATATTAAAATGTTTTCTTTATAAAAATTGTTTTATGATTAATCTTGAATAAATCACTTGATCACTCAAGTCATTATCTTTTAAGAAAAAATAAGTACTGCAGGGTGCATCTCATGAGGTCCTACTAGGCATAATGACACATAGTAGGCCTATTCTCAGTGGAACAGCTCTCATTAGCTAGAGTAACCATGGTCTACTGTTATGTCTTCCGCATTTATGTTAGCAAATATATGGCCCCATTGGGGTTTACCTTTGAAACCTGTTGGACAAATCCCCATTTTATGATCAAAACTGAATAATTTTTAAATTCCTTACCATGTGCTTATGTGTGTTGATTAAATTGTCTTTTAAGTAACTAAGAATATTAAACTAGATGGCTAGATTTTTGGGTAGCTAATCATGTTTCAGTTAAGAAAAAGGAAAAGAATGTTAAGATGAACTTTCCATTTATTTTAAGGAAATTTATACTAAAAACAATTACTCCCCTAGGTTAACTTGATTAAAAAAAATCACTTGAAATTATTTTATTAAAGAATCATGAATTTTTTATTTCTTTGGATAGAACAATTAAATTGCATAGTTATAACTAAAAATCAGTGAGTTTTCTTCTATCTATATTGAAAAAATTAGGGACTATTTCTTTGATAATGGAAGGAAGGCCATGACACAAAGGAAAAGGTAGGGGGGGAATAAGAGTGGGGGGGGATAAGAAAACTTTGTATTCCATTTTTAAGCAGTGTGTGTGTGTGTGTGTGTGTGAATTAAAAAAATAACTTTTATGGCAGACAGGGATGGAAATTCAGATGTACACAATACTGACTTAGTACCTTCTGCCAATCAGTAAATATCACCACATTATAACACATCTATGGATACAGAGGTAGGTAAGATATAATTACTACAACAAAAATCTTTCTAATGAGTAGTGAAATTTAGATAGGCCTAATCCAAAATAAGGCAATTGGATGTATAATAGGAGAATACCCACCATAGAAGTTCTATGGAGGAAGATAAGATTTCTCACAATAATCAAATTAGCTCTAGTTGTGTACATAGAGTAGAATCTGAGCTCAGCTTCACAGGACAAATCAAGGCAGATATGAGGCAATCAGTTTTTTGGTTGAGGAAATTTTATGAGCAAAGTCTTTCTTATAATAAAAGA
Organism: Heterocephalus glaber; assembly: GCF_000247695.1. The sequence goes on along the minus strand of NW_004624730.1, from coordinate 51,753,217 downwards.
CAAATATGTCTGTAGATATGGAAGTGAGTGTGTGTCTATAGCTATTGTTTACATCTATGTCTATAACTACTTCGATAATTATATTATTATGTTTATTTCTAAATCTATTTCTGTATGATTTATATGTTAATTTATAAATTGATATCTATAGGTAGTTGTTTATAGCTTTTAGCTTGATAATCCCTGCTAAATATGATAGCCACATAGCATAAGCCAGTAGTTTTACAAAACAATTAGATCTATTAAAGTAAAACAAAGGACAATATTAACATGGGATGTGGAAACCAAAATTTTTATACATTTATTGATGGGAATGTAAGGTAGAACCGTGTTATCTGCTTGAACATCTTTGGCACAGCAAATCTATGCTCAGAAACTTATACTGCTAAGAAAATTAAACAAATATGAAAAGATATATAAAGAACATTTGTTATGGTAATATTTATAATGGAGTCATTTGCAAACTGTTGGAATCCTAATTATACAGAATTGCTTAAATAAATTATAAGACATCTATTTTTAAAAACTGGAAAATGTATATGTATTAACAAGTCTGCATTGTTAGTGGGAATGTAAACTAGCACAACAATTATGGAAATTAGTATGAAGATTCACCAGAAAAACTAAAATTCCCCTTCTTGGTATCTTCCTGAAAGAGTTAAAGACATCATATTACATAGATACATGCACATCCATATTTATAGCAGAACAATTCATAATAGGTAAATCTTTGAAGAAGCCTATATATCCATTACCCAATGAATTGATAAAAATGTGGTATTTATTCACATTGGAGTACTACTCTGCCACAAAGAAGGACAAACTTGAGTCTTTTGCAGGAAAATGAATGCACCTTGAGACCATAATGTTCAGTGAAATAATTCAGACACAGAAGCTTAAATATCATGTGGTTTCTCTTATATGAGAAACTTAAAATAAAAATAAAGAGCAAAATAAAAGGTAAATAACAGGAAATAGGAAGATAAATCTTTTGCAAAAGGGAAAGAGGCCAAGAGCTAGAGTGAGGGAGGAAGAATAGGAAGGGAAGGGAATCAAATAGAATTAAAATGTTTTATGTACAAGTACTAAGTCCCCATGAAGACTGTAATCAGTACGTACTGCAAACATCTACTAATAACAAATAAAAATAAAAAACTAGCTTCCATTATAATCTTAAATGAAATGAGAAAGTAATAAAACAATAAATGCTGTACTTAAATTTAATAAAATACACTTACATCTGCCTAAAACGAATGGAGAATATATCAAATTATAAACTACTTTTACATCTACAAATAGGGCTACAAAGTATTTTCATGTTCTATTTAATAAGAATATTGTTTACTTGATTGTAAGGACTATGCAAAATATTTGTTTTGATATTTGAAGTTTTATTATTATAAATTATCATATACTCATAAGAAATTTTCCCCAAACCCCTTTAAATTTAAGTGATCAATTATTCAAATAATCTTAACCTTATTCAGAATTTTTCCCTTGGTTATATTTGATCCTTTGAAGATTACAAAAACATCATGACTACACCTGATTTTCATAAGATATATACACAATGAATACAAAATAAACATTTTGTGTATGTTTGTACGTGAGAGAGCAAGAGTCTAATAAAACATGAACAAGTTTAAGGGCTCATGCTCGCTCTAAATGGAAAATATTATCATGTATCAAACAATAAAATAAAATAGTGCTAGTAGGGTAGTCTTTCTCTATGATAACAGAATAAGTCTTCCATTTTTTTCATTGTCAGAAAATTCCAATGATTTAAATTAAAACTTTCTACCTGTTATTACTGGGTTTTCTATTTTCTCCATCTCTTTTCCATAAGAGAATGTTCCCTAAATTAATTGTGAAAAAATATTTTAATGGGCCATTTTCTTATGTAACTGTAAAATCCTCTTACATTTTCAAATCTCAGGTATGCTTCAAAGTAGCAAAAAACAGGTTTTTTTGCCTGCCTGAAATCCATTGCAGGTAATGCAAAGGGATTTTTCTGTGTTTCCTTTATCCAAGGAAAGAATTAAAAAGCAAAAGAATCTCAGAAAATAAATGTCTTAACACCACTATTTGCTTTTACAGCCACCTATTTCTTTATATCAGAAATGATATACTACCCACCAATATATTTCACTGCAACTTCATATGACATTGTTCAAACTTAGCTTCAAGTTTACCACTAGATGTAGGTCATAAATTCATTTAGCTTCTATTATTTAAGTAAAAACTTCTCCAAAAGACATTACCTACAATAATACCGATTTGTACATGCATAGTTTAAGGTTGTACATGCCCTTTGGGGGCTGATAATGGCAGATTTGAGTAAAGATGGCTTGGCATTTGGAATGGTTAAAAGCTTAGATGAAATAATTTCTTACTAAAAAAAAAATATATCATCAAAAGTACCCTGGCTGTTACCAGTTATATGGCAGCAAGAGTACACTTGCCTCAGTGTATGGTGATTGGCTAAGCAGATGATGCTGAGAGTGTAAAACACTAAATTTAAGCAAAATGGAACAAAAGGTACACAGAGTTTACTCTAGCTTGCTGAGAGCATATTGAAAAATGGCTACCAATTGGTTGTTTTATTTGGCAAATAACTCCAAGGTAACCTAGTGGTCAAAATAGCTCAGAAATATTTTCACAATAACATGATTATCTTTCAATATATTATTCACACTTGTAACATTTTAGACAATACTTCTATCAGATTTCACCAGTTGAGTCTCTGACTCATCATGTAAATTGAACTCTTTCAGAAATGAAATGTTGATTTTTACTACTGTTATAAGCACTTTTGAAAAGTACTCCTATTATTTACTTCAGTGAGCAACAAATGATTCTCATCATGAGAAACAAATAAACAAAAAAATGTTTTTGGTTAAATGAATGAATACATTCCCAAAGACTATAACTTGGCTACCAACTCGGACCATTTTTTAAAACAAATAAACCATTAAGTTACTTTAGAAAATGATTAATATTTTTTGTTTATATTTGAGGACAAAATTATTTGGAGGGCAATGCAGACCTTAGGAGATTATGCCATAAGCTTGCAGTATATAATATGTTCATCTCCTAGCTTATGCCTCCCAAATGGAGATTTTGCATTTGCTAACAATTATTCTATATACTTGCAAGGAGGTGAAGCTTCCACATCTGCTTCTGCAGGTAAAAAATAAAAGGCGGGCAATAACACAATATGTGTGTGATTTAAGAAGCAGTTCCACCACAGCCTCTAATTGCTCTCAGGATCTGAATTGGCAAAACCATAAGACATTCAACAAAAGACTCTATGCAGGTAGGCCTATAAAACCTAATTATTTCTCACAAAGCAGACCATTCTGTTTAAAATAAAAGAAAGCTATGAACAATAAAGAGCATGCCATTAACAATTAGTCTTCTGCACACATGATTAGACTTAGAGAGATAAAGAAGCTTCTAAATTTAATGACGAATCCCATATTTCTGGCAGGGTTCAATATTCTGTGCTAATTATGTTGAAAGACCGTGTGCTACTTAAAAGTACTTAGACTGCAAAGTATGACACTATCTCCATGTATTCACTGTTAACACTTAACATTTAACTTTAGAATTAAAATATGCTTGAATCCAGGAAATGTTTTTATTTTTGTTTCCTGAAATTATTTTTAGAAGTGGTTTCAAGTTTTGTCTAATTGTGCTATTTACTGATATGTATTTATTTTAGTATTTACAGAACTTTAAAAAAATCTTAGTGAAGCATATCAATCTTATTTTAAGGAGAAATTAAAATGAATCAAGAAGTTTAACCAGTAAAGATAGCCAGCATTTTTATAAAAAAGAAGTTCGAGTCATGGAATATTACCTGTTGATTTACCAAAACATTTTTTAAAAACTTATTTACAATTAATGAACCAAGAGAGGGCAGAATGGATCCATCGTAATTCAGAAAAGAAATACTAATGTAAAATTTCTTTATTAAACTGAATTGGCAACCCTTACCTATGTAGAAAAATTATTCTCTCAAATGACTTTGTACTGATTTGGTTCTATAAAGGGCACTTTCCTACTGGCATGTAAATGTAACTTCAGTTAATGTGAATGGAAGTTATCTATCCACCACAGCTGTGCAAAAGAACAAAATTGAAGTTATTGGTAACTTTTAGTGTATAAGTTATTTTAAAAATCTCACATAACATAATAACAAATAAGTTATAGATTTAGAAGCCACATCAAGGAAATACTATCTACGCCATTAAAAAGGGATAGCCAACAAAGATCTCATTTTCTGTAGGGCTGTGTTTAATTCATTAATGTTTATAGTCATCATGAAATAAAAGTGAATCCTATTGACATTCAATTAGTGGTGCTCAAAAAGAATACCATTTTAATTTTATTTCTGAATATGTGGAATAGAAACACAAGTAAGTCTGTTTTAAAGCACAGGAAGCTGAAGTCTTCTTTTTTTTTTTCTCCTAACTGCACAATAGTTAGTGTCTCCATAGAAACTGATGGCATTGCAGTGAAGTGTTATCAACAAACCCAGGCTTCTGAAATATACACAAATATGTTTCCAAAGACAAGGAAAAACATATGTATACATCCTCCACCAAATTAAAAGGCAAATATTCTTGTCTTGTAGGACAAGAATAAGAGCCCACAATCATGTCATGATTTCCTTATGAATCAAATTCTTTTTCAAGTATCAGCTTATTCAAAAACTATATAGATTAAGAGGAAAATCCTTGCATATAATGATCGAAGTCTGCTTAGCAGAACTTTCTTTCTTGCAAGTATTTTATCAATTATGACTATATTTATTTATGTTTGTCTTCTAAAAGGTACAAAGAGAGCAGGGGCTATGACCATTGAGTTCACTACTGATTCCCTACAGTTGGACTTAGCAAGATGTGTATCAAGTCATATTGTGAAGTGATACTTCTCCAGCCCCATTCCTTTGTCCTCCCATTCAGATATGTCTCTGCTCCTTATCACAATGCTGAAAATAATTCTTCAACACTTTTTGCATGCAAGAATATTCACATCATGGCGCATGAGGCACTTTGTAGAAATTAAGCATCAATGGTCTGAGAACCCCCCCTCTCCGCCAGGGTATCAGCAATCAAACTCAGGACTTTGTGCTTGCCAGGCAGGCACAGTGCCACTGAGCTCATCCCAGGGTCCTGAGAGTCTTGCATAATCCCAAATTGAACCTTATCTCTGACACAAGCTATGATACTGTGAAAAAGGCATTTATTTGGTCCAGCTCTAGTTTCTCCAGTGCGATAGACTCGAATCATTAAGATATGTTCGAGCTCTATATTCCAAAAAGACTAAGAGTATGGGTCAGGGTTGTTCTAGGTCCCTGTGTTCTAATTTAAACACCAGAATTCTGTTTACTAAAATACAAAAATTAGATTCATAACTGTGTATTAGTTTCCAATTAACAAATAGCACAATTTAATGACTTAAAACACCAGAAATGTATTATCTTACTGTTCTAGTAAAATTTTAAGTTTGAGCCTAGCTTGAACAATTCAGAGACTTACAGAGATCCTATCTTCAAATTGAAAAAATAAATAAATAAAAGGAATTACGGTATAGGTTGTTGGAAAGGCACTGGGTTCCATTCCCAATACAGAAAAAAGAATCCTAAATGAGTTTGGGTTCATTCTTTCTAGAGACTCAAAGGGAATCACTTCTTTGACCGTTCCAGCTTCTAGAGACTGCTCACACTTCTCACATTCCTTGGCTTGTGGCTTCAGTCCACTAACTTCGGCTTCCGTCATACTTTCTTTTCTACACTTGATCTTAGCCAAAAGGCCGAGAAGTGACATGCTTTCTTTTCTGACTCTAAATCTCATTACCTCTCTCTTCTACAGATCTTTTAATTACATTGGCATAATCCAGACAATCCAGCAATACCTTTCCATCTCTAGATAATGACATCTACAAAATCCCCTTTGCTATTTATAATAATATGCTCAGATTCCATGGATTAGAACATGGATATCTTTGGCAGGGCCATTATTCTGCCCACATGGTTCAGAAAAAACATTTTGATAAACTTTAATTGAATTTTCCTGACACCTTTTTGAGGTCTGGCAGTTTTAAAATGTCTATTATGCATGCCCAAATAGGCACCTGTGCACTCTGCTCTACTCTACATAATTGATTTGCCCTGACATGCATCAGGTATAATTTTTATACAAAAATCTTCCACATGAAAAAAAATAAATGTGACAGAAATTAGATTCAGATAACAGACACCGAAAACACAAAGGACTTTTATCTAAAGATGATATGTTAGAGAAGAGAATGTAGGCATTTAATTATATATAGATATTATGGAAACTCCATGAAAATATGGCAGGATTTCTGCATTCAATACAAGATACCATGAAAACATAAACGACTATTGTTCACCGTTCTTCATACAGTCTTAATTATGGTGGAATTTACTTGCTACTATGTGTAGAGTACAAACTACATTACATTAATACAGAAAACTTTATATCTTTTGTCACCTTGAGAAAGTAGTTACCAAAGTTCACATAGTAACAAGGCAGTTTTCTATGAGATTTAATTAAAATGAACTATTCTGGCTCTTTTGATTGCTTTCAAATTTATCTTGTATTTTTCAAAAACATGGAATGTTACAAAAGTAAGAAAATACAGCACTTCTACAGTAGTGCTTAACATGAGTGCATTTACAAGAATTTTTGTAGACATACAATTAACAATAATATTTTAGTTTATTTCCCAGGAGCATGTGGTTTTTGGTATTTGGGGAATACATTTCATTTTGCTGATTTACTCCATTGCCCATATCTTATCCAGTTATTTCCCAAAAGATGAATAACTAACTATGCTGGGTCTCCTCCTTCTGATGGGAAGAATGTAAATTTGCTCAGTTTGGTAGGTGAATTAGTCTTATGAGCCGCAAAGGTCCACTTAATAAATTATGCTCCAGTGCACTGTGCAAAATTATGTTCTGCGACCAGCAAAGTTCTTTTTTCTATTTTTCCCCCCATCTTCCACTGCTCTCTCAATGGTGGACAATTTTTCCCCACTGGTGTGAGAGGAGAGCTCATTAATTGTGGGGTACTTCACAACATTTCTACTAACAAGTCCTCAAAAAACTACCTGCTGTTACTCCTCTTACTCACAAAACTTAAAATATAAAATAATCTCTATCATATGTGCAATAGAATTCCCATTTTCAAGAGTAGGAAACAAGAATTCAAGATTACAGAGGCTACATGGTGACTCAGTGCTACAGACAGGGATTCAGATCAGTGACTTTAAAAGCTCTTATTCTATTGCTCAGTTCACTGAGACATGAAACTTATATTCATATTCACTGCAAGAGCAACATACTTCAAATAATCCATGAGAAATAGAGTAATTCTTTCTGCTGCCCTGAAAAAATCAGGCCATCTAGTTGCTCTTATGACACATTTGGATAAGAATACCAGGTTGAAAATTTAGGTCAAAGCAGAGAAAAAGAAGTGTTTGACAAGAGTAACCTAACATATTTAATGTCAAGTTGATTTTGGCTTTGCCCTAAAATTTATGGATGTAGGCTTTTAGACTGTATCAGTGACATTTAGTTTTGATTCTTTTATCTTGTGTTCATGCTTGGTAAATCATCAGGAAATGAGGCTTTGAAATGGAAAACTAGATAAAGTACATGAAATATAGAAAAATTAAGATGGAAGTGATGCCTATTCTTAAAATTACTCTTGTTTTAACTGGAAAATAAAGACAAATGCTTGCTCACATTTTAGGAATCTGAAAATCAACTAAAATAAATTACAAAATTTAACAATCAAAGTCACTGAGCATATTAGATGTATGTATGATCATTCTGAGTTAACTTTTATAAGTTTTTTTGTTGTAGTTACCAGGGATTGAACACAGGACCTTGTGCTTGTGAGGCAGGTGCCGGCACCACTGGGCTAAATCCCCGGCCCTATAAGATGGTTTTATAAATGTCGTGTTCCATGCTTGCAAGGCCATATCTTGCATTTAGAAGCCAAATGTATTTTAATATCATTATTATTATCATATTTATTTCAACTATAAGTAGAAGAAGATAGACTAGAAGAGTGCATAAAATCAGATATGAAAATGGATATATTATATTATACTTTATAGTATTAAAATCACGCTTTACAAGTTATTTAATGTTAATTCAAATAAAAGAATGTTAGATTTAATTTTTTTATCCTTCTTCAATTAATTCAAGAAAAATATTTTTTAAATTACTGATGTTATCCAAATTTAATAGTCAAAGGACTAAGTCAAAGCTGAGATATTTCTACAACAGTTAAAAATATTTGTCAGATTTGTACAAATAAGTAATCTAAAATTGTTATTTAGGACTGGATTATATAAAAATTTGCATTAATTTTCTCTTTTTAACAATAGAACAGTGAATAAATGTTTGTAAGTTTTTACAAAGTTTATCAGTACAGTCAAATAGATTACAGTTATGAGAACTGATTTTGCAATGATTAAAGAGATCAAGGGGCTCCTAGCTTACATGTTTTAAGTATTCAAAACCAATTTTGGTTTTAAATTGCACAATCCAATGTTTCTCCTCATTTCATTGTTGATGTTCATCTGATTTTAGAGTCAAATTACACAAAAATATAATTAAAGCTTTTATAAACCAATTATAATTCTTTAGGAAAGCTTGCCTCATTTATGTGTAGAAAACACAATGAAAATTTCTGAATTTTCCAATAAAATAGTAAAAGTTACCTAAAAAGAGGCCAGAGATTTGGCTCAATGGTTTCGCCACCTGCCTTGCAAGTGCAAGGTCCCGAATTCAATCCCCAGTACACCCACACCAAAATAAAGAAATAATTAAATAAATAAACAAACAAATAAATAAATAATTATAAATTTTAAAATGCGTTATTTTAAAAACAAAGTTACCTAAAAAGAATGGTGTTCCTTGTTGATATATTTCTTTTCTTTCTTTTTTTTTTTGGTACCGGGGATCGAACTCAGGTCCTTGCGCCTGCAAGGCAGGCACCAGAACCACTGAGCTAAATTCCCAGCCCAATATATTTCTTTTATGTACTTTATGGAGCAGAGAATAGAACAGGATATATAACGAGGTATGAAAAATGATGCATAATTGATCTAATCACTTAAAACCATTTGTTCATCAGTTGGTAAAGTTTTATGCATCAAAAGCAATCAAAAGGTGTGATTTTTCTTCTATTGGATGGTGAATAAAATCCGTCAAGTAACCATAATCTTTAACTGCATGGTTTGGGAGGTCTCTTATTTCTCATCAATGGAAAAATAGGTCTGTGAAAAAATACATGAGCAAACACTGATTTTTATTTTTATTTGCTAAAGAAAATAATCTTCTGTGTGGGTTTTTTTTAATAAAATGGAGTACTACTCAGCCATAAAAAACAAGAAACTAGAGTCATTTATAGCTAAATGGATGCATATTGAGGCCATACTCTTAAGTGAAATGACTAGGACACAGGTGTAAATACTGAATAGTTTCTCTAGTGTGAGAAACTGAAAGTGTAAATAAGGATTAAAAGAATTAATAACTAATAATTGATACTTTGAAATAGGAAAAGGTCCAAAGAGGTAGGGGTGGTGGGAGGGGATGGGGAAAGGAAAGGAGGGAAAGGAAAAATTATGAGAAAAGAAAAAAAAATGGAAACGAAGTCTGTGTAAATAGGGAAGGGTGGAGGAGGTGAGAGGCACACAGGTAATGGGGGGAAGAAATAAAAACCAAGACACATCATGTACAGGTACAAGCACCCAATGATAAATGTAAATGTATTATATACCTAAAATGTACCAATAAAAGAATTTAAGGGAAAAAACCCAAAATAATCTTCCATTTGATAATTCAGTATCATAAGGTGATGCCTCTTTCTCCTGAATTTCCATGTCTGAGGAAAAGATATCAGCACAATTATCAAATAGTGTTTAGTAGTTGCAGAATAGGTTACAAATCTTCACAAATCAGCCATCTTGTGCAACGAAGGAGTGATTCTCCAAAGGATTTATGTGCCTCATATATTAAAACAGGTTTTAAACTATCTTGTAATTGAGTCCATAGAAAGATATTTTTTCTCACTTTTTAATCTTACTTGGATATTTTTAGCCCATTGACTGCAACTGAATGTATAAGAGCCATTTGCAAAATGGCCTCAATATGTGAAAAATTAATGTATGATAATAAAGCTAGTAATTTACTCTCTAATCACACGAAGTCTTACCTATATAAGAAAATACTATTAGATAAAAAATACTTTACTTCCTTTTCTTACCCTCTCTCTAAAATCAATGCAGACATTTGTATGTTGCTTTCTTATTCTTATTAAAACATTCCATTAAATCAGACAAAAGATTAAAGTAGCCACTAAATTCATTTGTGAGTATCTATACCATATTGCCATTAAATTCTATCAAAACACTACCAAATATTCTGCTTGCACTATATATACAATTCTTACCAAAGATCTTGGGAAGCAAGCACTACTATTATCTGCATTTACTCTTTTAGCAGATGTAGAAACAGAGTTACATAGATAAAGTCATCGGCTTACGGAAACATGCCCCTTCTCCCCCCAAAAAGATGCAACTTCTTCTGGCCCACTCCCAAACCTGTGCTTCTAACATAGTGCCGCTAAATTTTATCAAGCTACTCTTTGGGTGGCTATGCACTTTTCCTGTAATTGAAATGTATATCTCTGTGTTAGCAAGTAAATCTTGGGAAGAAACATTTAACTTTCCCCAGGATCAAAATTAGCAATTAATATGGCAATATTATTTCTGCTTACATTTTAAAATGCAATGGGAGGTATAACATTGATGTTAATAGTTAATAACTATTATTACACTGTGGCTTACTTACATCAGACTGTTGTGCAGAAAAACATCACTCCCTTTCTTTTCTTCTTTTTTTGGGGGGACAGGGGTTACCAGGGATTGAACTGAGGACCTTGCATTTGCCAGGCGGACGTGGAGCCACTGAGCTACATCCTGGGCCCCATCACTCCTTTTCTTATAAAAATCTTATTCTTATACTGCAATATATTTCTATGAAATATACTAATCTGTTAAGATGTTTGTTCCCTAATGTCTGAAGAACACCTTCTAGGTGTATAGAAAAGATGGTGATGTACCCATCAAAGTGTGGTTATTTTGCAAAATTTCATTTCTTGTACACTATGGTAACATTTACGTGTGCTAAAACACAAAATAAACAAGGCAAGAAGCCTAACTTGTGTTCTTTCAGTAGCTAATTTACTAGAATCTTCTAGGTAAAGAAAAAGAAAGAGAAGGAAGGTGAAGATAAGAAATAAAGAATCCTTGTAAGAAACAGAGTTGTTTGCTCAGCACACTGGTTTTCCAGACACACGAGTCTACTCCCTCTTTGAGGATGTTCACACACAAATCTTACTTTAGTTGAGAACAACTCTGGTTGTGGGCCACAGCATTGGTTCAGCAGCAGGTGGATCTCTGAATCAACAGGACAACTCGAAGTCTCTTTAAATGTTTAAAGAACGGGAGCGGAGAATGAAAGTCACATGGGTAGCATTAAGTGCAAAATATGAGAGCTATACATGGTCATTTCCTATTATTTTCATAGGGAGCTGCTAGAGAGCTCAGGTAAGTACTGAACTCAAGAAACCAAGACGGGCAGAAATGAAAGATCAAGAGATAATGCTGTCAGTATTTAAAACCTTCTGAGGGCCAGTTGCTCCCTCCTCAAGCCACTGTAATATTATTTAATCTTTTCTCGAATGGCATAATCAAATAGATTTCCATGTTTTGGTGAAGCTAGTTGGAACTTAGTTCCTTCACAGGCATCATTAATAATCATGAACAAATGATTAAGCCATTCTGAATATCTCATTACATTCTGGGCACTATGCTCGGCATTGTACAAACTTTCTCTGTAATGCTTAGAGACATCTCATGATATAGGTATTTTTGTGCATCTGTACATATGAAATTGAATGAAAGCTAGAAACTAATTTGCCTGAAGTTTTATTGCACTGACTGATGTATACAGGTTGAGCTCTGCTTGTAGATAGGGTTTTTATAATATTAGGTGAAAACCCATAGAGGACTAACAAATATAAGATAAAAAGCCCAAACAAACTAAAAAAACTTTACAGGTAGTATGCTAGTGTGAATGGTACTGGAATAAAACATCTTTAAAATACTGGAATACTAGGCTCAGTTTTTTAAATAAAACTCTGTAATGACACAGAAAAATAAGTGAGTGGTTAAAAAACCTGTGTATGAACACATCCCTGTGGATATACTATGCTTTAGGAGTATTTTGTGCATCAGCCTAGGAAACTAAACACTATTTCCAACACAGAAAATATTTTTACTTCCAAGCTATTGATTAAAAGTGAAAATCAGAACACAACTCTTGTGAATCTTGGAGACTAACTATTCATAGTGTTCGGTTTTATGGAATATTTCAAACTAGAGAACAATATCTTCAGAATAATTCTAGGTACTGAAGGTAGATATGCTTTCCTTTCCGCTGAAACAGTAATTTTTCTTGCAACAAAATCTTTATTGGTTACTTTATTTATGCCATAAAATGTGGAATTAAACAATTAATTGACCTGGGCTGTAGCTGAGTGGAGCCGGCATCTGACTGGTATGTACAAGGTTGTGAGTTCGATTCTCTCTCCCTTGCTTGCTCTCTACCTCTTTACCTCTCTCGATCTCAGTAGAAGTATTGTACCCCTTTGAAAATAAAATAAATTCTCTTTATTAAAATAAGTTAATTAAAATATCACCTAGAAGGTTTTGCCTGTGAAGACCAGGATATGTAGTTAAAATTTTCTGGAAGAGGTCTAATACCAAAGCTAAAAGTGTTAAATCCATTAGTAGAAAAGTGAGAGAAAATAAAGATAAATGTGGAATCTGTTAGTGAAATCTGATAAATATGGAATTTTTTAACATCTCAACTATCTGTCCACACTTCGATGGAGGGCTAACAGTGAGCCATTTATTTGCCCACAATTTGGAGTTTATTTTTAGTTGATATTCTTTGCAGGAATTGATTGTGTGCATGCTGTGTTCATGGGTTGTGTCATAGTCAACAAAAGACAAGGTAAAATTACACTTGTGAACAATCTTCCAACCGAGGACATTGCAGATATTCTGTAGGCCCTACTTTTATAATGTCACCTTCTAATTTACAGTCAAAGCTAGAATCTATCAACCAAGTGACAATTTCAATAGCATTTATGCAAGCATGACACATTTTCACTTTGGATATGAAGAGCTTGTCTTATTTGTCCATGGACTCGGACGGGTTACCATAACCTTGTTTGATCTTGCTTCTTTTTGTAGCACCACAAGAAAAGGTGTTCTATTGAATGACTTCATACCTCAATTTATTTGAAGTCCTCACTGATGGACACGTCATGATGTCTTAATAAACAGGGAAACATTAAATGGGACCTTGTCACTGTTTGCAAGTTTAAGCACCTTGTTTGGCTCCAAAGTGTTCAAACCATTTTCAGTTAGTTTAGCACTTCTACAATATTTAATGTTTTATTGGTGTCTCATTTTATTACATCTCATCATAAGTGTCCCAAAATGGATCATTGACTTAAGACACAAAGAACAAATATAATTGAAAAGTGATCCTACTTAATTCAGACCACAAAGAGAAAAACCATAGTTTCACTCTAACCAGCAACAACTAATATACTGTACGTCGCAGAAAAATCACTAATAGTTCATTAGTCTCTGAATTCTTTTAGTTGACACTTTGAGATTCAGGTTCTTGCTCTTTCTAAGGATTGTTTTCTTTCTCTTCTTCTCCTATATTTTCTTTAATTTCTCACTATCACCAGTGCATTGCCCTTAAACAACGTTCTTTAAACTTTACAAATTTCCTTATGCAGTATGAACTACATAGCCCCACAGGAATAGTTTTTAACAATATTAAATTTGTCTTCCAATCCACTGCTTCCAACATACTCTAAAAATATTTGTTCAGGACAATGTTTTAATAAACATTAAAAAAACTGGACTTTTACCACTTTGTGTAAACTCACCTTTTCAAAATTTTCCTAACACTGTTTCTGTTTCCTGTTTTTATACTATTTTCTCCCCCAAATATTATGTATTTGTAATTCTTTTCCATGGCCAATAGAAGGGGGAAAAGCACTCTAATTAATGTTATTTAATTGTGGAGAAGAAATACTAATATAACTCAAAGTTATAATAAACATGAATGTAGCCAGATTGTCAGTGCAATGCTTAATAAAGAAAATTCTCTGTGAATAGATGATTTTTATAAATATTTAAAAACATTTTCATTAGCATATGTATGCAATATTTAATAAATGTATTCGTTTGGGGTATTAGTGTATATAAATATTGCATCCTGATCCTTTTTATTTCCCTTACTCTTACCCCCCTCCTGTCTGCCCCATTCCCAGACTCTCATTTCATCTCCAAAACGTCTATCTCCCTTTTTCCTATCATCTTTCTTTTCTTTTCTGTCCTTTGAATTACTAATATCTTGGGTTTCTCATGCTATATCAATTATAAAGTAACTTTTTTATAAGATTTGACAGAATTGGTAAAGTCTGAGCTTCTTCCCTTATGTTCCACTATTCCCTATTATTTTCTACTCATAAGTTACATATCTGCTATCTACTTATCCATGAAGGAATTTTCAATAACAACATTTCTTTTCCATGAGAAGAAGGTAAATTTTATTTTAGTTCCTTGTTAAATATCATGATTAAAACAAAGTCCAACATTCCAAAATAAATACTGCCTTCAATACTACAGGGTCCCCACTTTTTGCTTTGAGATGTCCAAGTCACGTGGTTTATTATTTTCCTCAATAGTGCCATACATAATTCTCAGTCAGTTTCTCAGAACTAGCTCTTACTCTCAGTGTACACTTGAACAAGTCAAATCTCTTTAGGTCACAAATTTGAACCATGCAAAACAGCCAGAATACTTGACTTGATTGAATTGTCTCTCCATTGCAGAAGATACTGTGTGACCAGGTCTTTCTGAGATCAGGTGTACGTTTTTAACTTGACACAGTACCTGTCAAAGGGAAAGTGACCTCCTTATGTTATTTGCATCAATGCTTCTTCCAATGCATTTAACCTTGTTTACAGAAACCATTTTCATAGATGTATTCTGAGGATTAGAAGTAATGCAGTTAAAGTCTTCTAAATATGTTACCAAAAAAAGTTAGCTTTTAAGTATAAGGTATTATCATTTTGTTTCATACTAAATTCAAAAAACTCATTTTTCCCTCTGGAGTCTGGAGTTTTGTGTGTACTTTCAAATCTCAGCTATCAAACACATTTCTGAAATACTCAATAAAAACGTTAAAGTAAGTAATATGTTACCAAGCATTATCAACACCCACTGCAAAGAAATGGAATTGAAACTGTTGTATTTTTACTTTTATAATATTTTATATTTTCAAATACATACTTGATCACTTATTTTATTTTATATCCATCACATGGCATTTGAGGAATATATAGATAATTATCAGTTAATAGTCCTCTACAAATGTCAGATTATTGATTTTTTAATTAAATAGAAATAGAATTTTGCTATCCAAAGAGAAGTGATAACTGCCAAGTAAAGATCTGCAGCTTTCTCCTTTTTATATTTGAAGAGACAGTGAATATATTAGTAAGTAATGTCATGATGCTTTATCAGATTCAATAGCAGAATAATTTTCTTCTTTAAATTTTAATGGGCTTGACAAAATGTTGATTTCAAAATAAAATTTCATATCTCTAACAACTAAATATAAAAATAATCATGACAATGTTGTATTTTGATATAATTAGTAATACATTAAATTTAATTTCTAATTTATTATTACCTGAAAATAATCTACTGATTTTTGTACTATTAAAACTACAATATCAAAGATAATGTTTGTAACTAAGTCCAATACAATTAATGGTTAGTTCTGTTATAAAAAGATATGTTATGTTTTACAATCTTGGTTTTCACATGACTGATGTCCTTCCATTAACAGGAATTTAACTTGTATTTTCCGTTGTCACTCATAAACCAATAACTATTACTTTACTAGAGAAATCTTTACTAGTTCAGCTCTAGCAAACACTTTTTGTTGTTTTGGTTTGTTTTATTTTTGAGACAGAGTAATATCATGCCAAACCAAGTATGAGAATCCAGGACATGATGAAGTTAGGTATTAACAAGAGTCAAAAACATGATGAAAACTGTTAAGTGTTGATTTCATATATTACCTCAACCCACGCTGGATGGAGTATATAGGAACATAACATACAATCTGTTACTGCAAAGATTTTATTTTCTATAATTATACAATAAAACAAAATCAATTAAAGACATAGACATTAAGAAACTCTTAATTTGCTAAAAGATAACATAGGTAAAACTCCAGAAGACATAGTCAAAAGCAAGAATTTTCTGAACAGAACTCCAATTGCACAAAAAATAACACCAAGAATCAGGAACTGGTATTGTATTAAATTTAAAAACTTCTGTACAACAAAGTGAATAACCAACAAAGTGAAGATTCACTTTACAGAATGGGAAAAAATTTGTCAGCAATTTATATAAATAATATAAACAATATAAATAAATATAAATAATTTAAACATCCAAATAAATCATAGATGATAGCACACATGGAAGAAGACCTTTTGTAGATGGGAGAGGATCTAGGAATAGAGGGAGGGGAGAGAAGGAGAGAAGAAACAGAAGTAAAAAGGCTCAAGATGTCACATGTATATGAACCAACTCCCCTCAGTGAACGTATACATTATGTATCACAAACTTATACTAATAAGAATAAACAAATAAATAAAATTAACTAAGGAAAAGTGACAAAAAGAAGTTCCAGATATACTAAAAGACATTTTTTTGGGGGGGGGCACCAGGGGTCAAACTCAGGACCTTGCACTTGCGAGGCAGGTGGTGGAACCACTGAGCTAAATCCCCGGCCCCTAAAAGACAATATTTAAAAAAATATCTTTGAAATAGTTTATTAGAACCCAAGAATAGTGAATTGGGAGTCTAATTTTTCAGTGAAAGCAATAAACACACACAAGACAGAGAGAGACAGAGACAGAGAGACACACACACAGAGACAGACATACAGAAACACAGAGACCCATAGACACAGAGACACAGAGAGCCAGAGAGGCATTGACTGGATTCAGGAGAAAATCTTGTATGATTGGTTGAAGGACATGAATTAAGCCTTAAAGAAATGGGCTAAAGAGAAGTTGGGAAGAAAGGAAAAGAAATCCTCCAGATGGGAAAACAGCATGAGCAAAGGATGGGAGTAGGAGTATTATCCCCTAAATGTTATTTCAAGTTCCCCTTCTAAGAAGCCAACACTGGTTCCCAATTATCCCTTGAATATAATTAAGATGCCTAATCAAAAGCTTCAAAGCTTCTACACTCCATCCCCTAGATTCCCAAGCTAATACTTCAGTAAGGCATATCAATTTAATGTACTTCACACACAACTTGCGTTCACCCTTCTACAACTCCTGCAATTTTTACTGCTTCTCCTAAGGCACTTTCCCTAAGGCACCAAACCTGCTCAGGCTGTATTTCAAAAATAGTTTAAACTCAAATTTTCCTGCATTTGGCTCCCTTTAACCACTCTTGGCTGTGATTTTCTACATACAAACTGTAATTAGTCATGTATCCATGTTTCTCATAGTTTTAATCTTTTTTTTAAATCTATGCTGCATTGTGCTTTTATTGTTAAATACATTTATTGCTGCTGTAAACAAAAGCAGAAACTATGTTCTTCATTAACAGATGAAATGAGATCCTTGAACCTTTTATGTACTACAAGTTTCTATGGAATTTAGAATCCTAGTGTTTCATTGCATATTTCACTATTGACTCACCAAATATTTGTGGATAACAGTGAGAAAAGCATATATATATTATTTGGAGGACAAAAAGCTTTCAATTCAATGAGAAATCAAAGTGTGAAAAATACCACAAAGGGTAACTTCAAAAGCTGACAGCTTATTTCTAGATGTGATCATCATCCGAGTTGCATTTATCAACAAGGACATGTGTAAGCATGAAAAAAATATGCCTAGAAGTGAGAGATATTCCAGTAATAAGTAACAGAAACCACAAAGATATTGAATATGTAAGACATGTTGGGGATGATCAGTAACCCCATTTAGTCAGACCAGAGAATTTGTGAATAGACTGTATTACATTATTTAACATAAGCCACCTGCCTGGACCCAAGGCAAAACCATTATTTCATTTCATTTTTTTAGGTGTCATCTATAAAATGGCTTCACTCATTAAGGATTCTTGAGTCCTGCCTTTACACCTAATGATTGATATTTGGAATCTTGATCAGAACCACCCAATTTCTTTAAACATTCTAATATCTTCTAGTTTAATGATGTGATTTTTCCTTGATAACATTACTACAGTTTAGGCTGGGGATTTAGCTCAGTGGTTTCACCGCCTGCTGCGCAAGCACAAGGACCCAAGTTCGATCCCCGGTACCAGAAAAACAGACAAACAAACAAACATAAAAACCCAAAAAACACATTACTACAGTTTATTTCACTTGTATATTATTTATTTGTATATTTCTTTATTTGTATATTATATCTATTTTCTACAGATAGAATGTTGGCTCCATGCATTTAAATCATCATGTCTCTCTTCTTTACTGTTGTTTCCACAATGTCTAGTGTACTAGAAAATATGTTTTGCAAGTCATTAAATTGTTTCTGTAGTTTAAATTTTTAAGAACAATATTTTTATTGTAGTCCACCCAAGTTATCTAGTTGAATAGAGTCGAGTCAAGTGGGATGATTGGGGTTTACTACAGATTGAAGGCAAAAAGTTAAATATCAAAAGAAAATTTACCTTTTTATGTTCAAAATATGATTTTTCAGCACATGTGAGCCTTGCAAACAAGGCTATGATCTTCAGAAATGTTGTCAAAATTCCTTTGGCTTATGCTTTAGGGTAACAAGAGGGAAACTTGGTGCTGAAAACAAGGAAAGGCTGTGGGGTCAAATGCTGCTCACTCTTTTCTGGCTCCAGAGAATAGAAGGGAAACGACAGGAAATTTGAACAGCCATTTCAGTAAGTGAATGATCTCACTTTCCCAGACTTCTCCATTACCCTAGACTCTGTATCTTTGGAGGAAGTCTCAGTCCAGGATGACGCACATTGCTCAGTAATGCAGCTCAGTATTATACTTAGTAGCAAAAGTAGTCTGAGGGAGACCTAGCTTTTGGTTTTATCATACTGCAAGCACAGTCCTGCCTGGCCAGGATGTTGAATTGAATATTTCCAGGCCTGCCTGTCTTGTTATGGGGTAATCTAGAAGAATTCAAAGCACTAGCTGAAAGAGACTCAGGTCTGAAACTAGGGTTCGATTTCCATGGAGGTGAGTGGAACCAAGACAGCCAATCAGAGTAGGTCAGGGTCTACCAAAGAGGGACAGAAATCATATCAACTGCAGATGTCAGTCGTAAATAATTGGTATGCCTAAGTGGAAGGTCCAGAGACTAAACACAACACCGACATGCAGAAACAGAGAAACTAATCTTTTTTGGTGCATTTGGTCAAACTCTCCTGTGCTATTTTAGGAAGAGGAAAGACAATAGGAGGAAAGTATTTCAAAATTAACATTTATGTCCATGAGGTTTTAAAGAATTATTTTGAGTGGTGACTGTAAGAATTGTTTATTTAATCATATTTTACCTAAACATGAAAATAGATTGGACACTTAAGTGTTTTTATACATTCAGTTTGTGTTAGACCATGTGATTCACCTACAATATTTTTACTAACATGGTGTCTGGCATATGTTTAGTGTTTGATAAACGGCTTTATTTTAACAACCAAAACAATGAAAGGGCTCTCTAAACAGCTATAATACTTTATTCCAATGTAGTGCTATGATTAAAAGGAAATATGGGTGACCTTTTAGTGACTGTCTCCCACCCAGCCATGCAGAACTCAGAGGTAGACAAAGTCCTAAGACAACAGAATTGTTTTTTGAGGCCCAGATGCAAAGCCAAACATTTTGACTCATCTGACTTAAATTTATTATCTCAGGAGATCAAATAAAATAAGAGGATTCTATTCCTTCTCAGGAACCATTAAAAAATCCTTCTGTCATTATTTAAGGAAATATACATAATAGCATTGATAACATTTTTCATTGGCTTAACACTTTAAAAAAAGTATGTTCATATACAGTATGCCATGGAACTCACAAGTAGGAAGAAGGGGTAGTGTAATTTAATATTTCAAGAAATGTGCTTTGAAAGGTTAAGGCACAGAACAGACTCAGAGTTAATCTAGTCTAGGTCCACAATCCAATTGAATGATAACTTTCTAAGCACAAAGTGAAGAATACCCATAATATCAGATTCATTACATATTAGTATATCTTAGTATTTTCTCCACTACTGTATATTATTTTAGGCTTTTCTCAGAGAACTATTGTTTTCTGAAATGTGATCAAGATTTTAAAACCTGCTACACTCATTTAAAGAAATATTTTTCTCCTACAGTAGTTGTGTTCTCTGCCATATATTTTTTATTTTGTACTTGAATTTGGGATTGTCTTTCATTGGTTGCTGGGAACTACTTGCTAGCTGTGCATTATTCATGGAGCAATCCTATAGTGTAAAGTATTGTCCCACATGTCACACAGTTTGTAAATACCTAGTGAAATAGTGTAAAAAATTACTTGAGTTCATGACCTAACTTCATTTTGCGTATCACTGTTTCAACTTCTTGTTTCTCTTTAACACAAGCATAAATTCTCTCCAAATACAACTCTTTTCTTAAGAGAGTTTTTTTCAGAGCTTTATCGAGAGTCAATTATCATTTAGGAGAATCAGGTGACTGAGAGTGAAGATGCTCCTGTTTTGGAGTCAACAGCGTACTCATCATCTGTTTGATTTCAGTCATAAGCATATTACTGCTTCATCTATCTTCTAATGAAGACATCCTCATCCATTTATATAATAAAGTACATCATTTTATAATTACTTTTAAAAATCATAGTTGTGGGTCGAGAATGTAATCTGTTAACTTTAGTAAAAAGTGCATTACAAAAGATTTTTTATCGAGGAGTTATTGAGTTTATTTTATTAAGAATTATTTTTCAAAGGAATCCATCAAGGTGCCACAAATGTATGTCCAAGTCCAAAATTTGAGCCCAGTGGTCTGACTTTGGATTCTATTTGAAGTTTCTTTACAACTTCAGGAGAACCCTGAATACATAGACTATCTCAGAATCAGCGCTGCATGTTTTCTCACCTATAATCACCAATGGCCCTGGTTACCCATCACCATACCACACACACAATTCAGATTTTATATGTGGTCCTACAGAACCTATTTACAGACAGCATGTTGGTGTGTGAGTTATTTATTTTCTTTGTATAGCTAAGGGAAGCATGGATTAGCAACAGTATAGCTGCATTTAAAGATGACAAAATTTTTCATTAAGATTAAAACCAAAACTTAACCATCCCTAGAAATCACCAGAAAGAATATTTTCACTAAATCATCAGGAAACCATTATTCTTCTTATTTCTATCCAATTAGATTCCACCCCAGAATTCACAAACATTGAAAAACATAATTGTAACTTGAAGCAAAAGTTCAGTAAAATTAAAAAAAAGAAATCCCTTTTGACAATAAATGAAGGGGAGAAAGTAAAATAAACTTTCACTCATTAAACAGTCTTATTTTCTTTGGATTTTGTGTTGATTCTTAAATAATCCAAATACTTTGAGTTCACTCCCTTACCATACTACAATATTAAGAGAATTCTGAATTGAGTAACTCCAAGGATTAACAATTGAATTCAATATTACTCCAGTTACATTATAAAATGCTAATTGAGCAGTTTGACAAAAATGTTGTTTTGTCCTGTGATTTTGTCTCATTGCATTTCCCCATTAAATGTTTTAAAATTTTCAAATGACCTACAAATTTTAAGCTACATCAACAAGAGAGTACAATCAGTGATGCTGAGAGTATTCCATGTCTCTTTTTCATCTCCCCATAGCTTGAATCCCCATCACCTCTACTTCATAAACCTCATGTTTTAATTCTCTCAACCAAGTGAGAGGCATCTTTATCTCATACGTCATCCTCTGAAGTGGAAGACCAGTAAATATCACTCACAAACACCCTCTCATCATGCCTCCTTTTGTTTTACCTCAGCATATACAGAAACCCACAGCCCATTCTTCTGAGCCACTCAGTGGATCCACTCTTGGTCCAACTTACTTAGTTCCTTGATTTGAGCTTTGATCACACAGTTTCTCTCTGCCCTATCCACATAGAACTCACCATCTGGGATCATTGCCTTCAATTCTGTCTCTGATAACTGGACTTTAATGTCTTATTTTCTTCAGATTTCATGACTTCTTGGCAGCCTTTTTTATGCAGGGTTGAGGGCTGACAGTAGCAATACTAACCTCCGGGATCACAAATTATCCAGCAGTTTTGCTTGGGTGAGAATATTGGGAATATTTTTATAAAAGTGTTGAAATTATTGATGCATTTAAAACATGTTTAACATTTAATTTTCATAAGATATTAGTAAACTCAACCCACATAGCTCATGAAACCTAGGAATGTGTCTTAATCATACATAAAATATTACTCAAATATGTTCTCTTCATGTCCTCAGGGCTCTTAATGATTTTTGTGTCATAATTAATAATTACAAATAAACTTCATTTTCTGTCTATGGTAATACTGGGAACAGCTTATTTAAACTGATTTTCAGCTGAAGTCACTAATGGGTGCTATACTTATCTTCAACATAACACAAGCCATACATTATTAAGTGAGTTTCTATTATTAACGAGAAAGGCAGCTAGATGGTCTAATAATGAGAGCCAACATCATGATAAGGATCATCTGATGACATAAGGTGTTATGGAGGATTAAAATGGAGGCAGAAATTAAATTCTACCAGTATGAAATATATATTATCTACAACATAAATTTTATTGAAAACAATAACTTTGGAATCATATGATATAGTCCAAAGGTTATGTACCTTTAAAAGGCTTTTGGAATAACATTTCCTTATTAATTCACTAAGTTTGGAAATAGCTGTAATGTTAACTATGTCCAGAAAATACTAAATTCAGATTAATGTGCAGTTAAGTAGAATAATGTACAACATTCAATTTTCAGATATCTTCATCATAACCTGTAGTTTAAAACTAATAAAAAAGAAAATAAGCTGATTTAGTGACTGATGCTTTCAATATGTTCTGTTGGACATAATCTGACCTCAAGAAAATAGTGGGATCACTTCACCACATTTTAAAAATGAAGTTTATTGAATATCACAGGTATATCTTTCTTTAGTCTATTTTTCAAAGCCCCAGTATATGAAAGCTATTAGCCTGTAAGTTACAGCAATAAACATCTTTTGGGTGTATTACCTATATACACTCCAGATTCACACCATTAATACATACATGAAAAGTATAGTGAGCAAATCCTGCCTTAATGGTTACATTCATCCTTCTCAAATACATTTTATCTATTTCTGGATCTCAAAGTGAAAAGACACCGTAGAGGCCCATCAGTCTATCCAAAGTAAATTTTGGAAAACTGTACAGAAATGAAATCTTTAAATATCAAAATTGTACCTTAATTGTGTTAGAAACCAAATTATTCTATATAATAGAATAGATACCTTGTCTGTGAAGGTAAATAATTCATTGAAAAGTTAATTACTCCAAATTATTTTCTATGTAACAAATTTGAAATTTGGTTTGCTGAATACAATAAGGTGCATTTGTTAGGACTAAAAATATCTTATGTTTGCATATTGCACTTGAGAAAAATAGAAATCAGTAGCTTTGGAATCAGTTGGATCTGGAGTAAAATGTAACCCAACGACCACTTCTTAGCATGTATTCTTACCCACTGATTCTTCATCTACAAAATGGTATTAATATGCATCACTTAGAGTCAAAATGATTACATTTGAAAACATATGCAAAGTACAAAGCATAATACTTGCTATATGCTTCCCAACTTCACAGTTCATCTCGTGCCTTCATAGACTTACTTGGTTGTGCAAAGCACAAGTGAGAGAAATCGTGCTTTAATTAAGCTGTGGGATTTGTGGTTACATAAGAATAAATAATTTACCCCATCCATGTAAGTGATTAATCTGAAGTTAAATAATTAAATCGTGTGATTGCTATGAAAATAAAGGAGTGAGAAAAAGACTGTAGGGAAATCACACTTAAGTTACTACCTCTGTGGTATCAAATCCAGTCCTTTCTGTAATTTACACCTCTCGGCAACAGTTAGTGTTCTGTCACTTGGAGATCCTCCAATTTGGAGTCAATTCCACATCCTCAGTGCTGACAGGCTGTGGAGAGCTTAGTGGGATCTGAGGAAATTTCAACTCTATTTCCCAGAAAGATAACACAGCAGTCACTAAACGTGATATTTTCAACACAGAGTGCACGAAGCAGTATTCAAGTCCTGGAGATAGGGGAGGGTAAGGGAAGGAGAACTTGAAAGTATAGGATTGATAGTTCTTCCACTGAGAACTCAAAGGGATAAAAAAATGAAAGAAAGGCAAATCAAATGAAATCTCTGTATTTTAGAAGGAGCAAAAAATAGCTACTTATACATCATTTATAAATATATGCCAGCTGCATATTAATCCTGAATGGGAGAAAGCAACATTTAAATTTATTTTTGTAAAACTAACCGCAAAAATGCATGCTGTATACAGAAATTCCTATAATGCAAAGCACAGCTTTAATCTCTGTCAACAATTGCAAGAGCAGCAACTTTATAGGGTGACAATTTAATAAAAATCTCTACATACTCTCATTCTAGAACAATCTTTAAATTACAATAGTTTTGGTGGCTTTCCTTATATAAAAAAGATATCTAAATTTGATATGAACCTCAGATTTCAACATCTTTGGATTTCTATAATATAATCCATTGATGCCTTAGGTAGCAATTTAAAACACCTAAGCTCTTAAATATGGAAAATCATGGTTTATGTAGTCATAGCTATTGTTGAGCAGAGACAACTTTCTCCAGCATATATTTTAATGAAAAATTTCAAATTTATATTAATAATAACAGTGATCATTTCTTGAAGCTAATATAGCAGCCACCATGTAAAGTACTACATGCATTTATATGGTGCATGTATGTATGTATGTATATATATATATATATATATATGTATATACTATATATTTTTTCTCATCATTTAATTCTTTAAAAACCCTGTAAGGTAGATTATACTGGTGTCTTCAACATTTCGAAAAAGAGAAAAGAGACCAAAAGGAGTTTAAGCAAACTGCCATAGATAAACACTAGTAAATGGCATGGTCAGGTTTAAATAGAGTCTGAAAGACTTCTAGCCAACTTTCTTATAAAATAGGGTTTATAATGTCACTTCTGAGTCATAAACTATTTTAAAATTTCAAAAATCTCAGAATCCTTTACAAACATTTTGTTCAGATGTTTTAAAATAAAGAGGTTGACTAGGATAGTGAAATGAATTTCTAAAGCATCAAAATAAGTACACTAGCAAGCACTTACTGAGCACATGTTAGCTCTGTGCTGAGGGTATCACGTGTGCAAATGGAACTCTGGCCTTGTGGGTGGGGTTACGACTTGTCAGTATTCCATTCCCAGCATTGGAACTGGATGTGGAGAACTTAAATAAGTTGCCCAGCCATATACCAATAAGTAGTTACTGGCAGCCCAGGTCTAAAGCTCAAGCACTTAATCAGAGCACAAATTTCCCTTAAAATTAGAGCCAGAAAAGAAGTGCAGGTACAGAACACAGAGATAATCCTCAAGTCCAGCAGCCACAGAGGTTTGGCGAGGCCAAGGACAAATCCATCACACAGTTCTGGAGAACTGGTGTCACAAAAATACCTACTTATTATTATTAATAACAGCTGGAGTCACAGAAATCTATTATTTGGAATGACAGAAAGAAAGTAACAATGCAAATTCATCCCTGGATTTAGAAAAGTGAGAACAGCTAAGAGTCGATTATTATCCATCAAAACATCAACCTTCTTGAATTCCTCTTTCATAATCAGACACTGATCATAAAGTCATTTTGTTACCGTGGCATGGAGCACACATTCTATATTTCTATTCCTTCCCCATTGAAAATAACAACTGCTGCTTATCTCACAGAATGGAACAGAAAATGTTGAATATATTTGGGAGAGATAGCAGACTGTACATGTACAAAGCTGTCAATCATGTTGCCTGCATCAATTGTCTAACAAATTTCAAATAAAATCGTGTAACTAAAATTCCTACTGGTAAACATTTTCTTGAAATTGCAACTGGAAACACTACATTTACTTCAGTTTTTGGTCAAGAACATTCTTTTCCCTGACTTTATACAAAATAAGATTTTTAAAAATACATATTTTCAGGTCAAAGAATATTCTGGGCCAGGAACTAAAAAAAATCAGTATTTTATTCCCAGAATTACTTCCTCTTCCAACATGTCTCCTAGGAGCAGAGGTCTAACTTGGTTGTCAAGCAATGTCCTCTCCTTTAATTCCATGCCATCAACACCTTTCACGTGCTGGGATTTCATCACTTTCATAATATGGTGTTTCTGAGCAAACACAAGCATTATGTTTTCATCCATCTTCCTGCATGTCACTCAGACAATTAGAATTGAAAATGATTTTTTTTAATTTAAAAAAATTACCATTTTTATAACAAGAGAACATCATTCAAAAAACTGATAACTGATTATAATTAAATTTAACTCAAAGATTGCATTATTACTTTTTAATGTTTGCTTTTACTTTAGGATTTTCTAGAGCTGTGAGAGTATAGTTTATAACACTGAAAATATATTTATCATCTCTAAAATAATATATCCTTTTTCAAATTAATACTTTTTCCTTTATATAAATTACTTTATCAAGACAATGCAGAAGTAAAATTCCTAACCAAGTTGAAGTATACTAACATCACTTAACAAAAATTCATCATCGCTTTTTAGTTCATCCTAAGTTCTAACTAAATCGTCTCCTGCCCTGTGGTCTTTGCCACTGGTAAGTCTCACCTTATAAATATTCAAGTTGCAAACTTTCACACATACCAGTAGATTATGAATATTCATTATGAACATTCATAGATGCGAACAAATCGTGGAAGTAGCTCACATGTCTGCTGGACCCTCATAGTTGTGCTGCTGTGTGTTTACTGCAGTGTGATAGAGTACAGTAGTACAGGTGCTCAGTCAGAGCCCAGGATGTCCAGAAGCAAGAGGAGAAGCAGTGGTGATGTGGAGGGGACTGCTAGATGTGCACAGCAATATGCTTTGTATATTTGTGTCAAAGGTGTATAAGACTCACTTTGTTGGACTTAGGAAGAAATCCAATTTACAAATATTCTCCTGGAACAGAACTGGTTCATAAGTTGGGAACTTACTATAACACAGTGCCCCTGCTAATAAAACAAAGGAATAAACAAACTGGCTGGTAATGTAGTTCAGTGGTAAAGCATCTGCTTAGCATGAATGAAACTCTAAGTTTAATTAATGAGAGAGAGAGAGAGAGAGAGAGAGAGAGAGCAGGGAAGGAAGGAAGGAAGGAAGGAAGACAGGGTGAGCAAACAACATAACAATGAACTCTTTCAAAAGCTCATTTTTCCTAAGAGTGAAGCCTTTCCATCTTCATCTCTGTTCACAGTGGAATCAAAATATTCACTGTTCAGAAATATTTCCTCTTACTCTTTCTTCACTTTTTTCCCCAGCCAAAATCTCATATGCCTTTCAACTATTTGTTCACTTTCGTTTGCTTTTTATTTTGTTTTTGGTACCGGGAATCGAACTCGGGTCCTTGCGCTTGAGGGGCAGGCGGCAGAACCACAGAGCTTAACAGCCGGCCCCAATTTGTTCACTTTTGTATGACAAGCCCTGATTAATTCTCTCAGTCATACCTATTTCCTCAGCAGATGCTTTCCAAAGGACCTCTATTATAAACCATCGTAAAATGGCAGAGGTAGAGCAGAATGCCATGTCTTATCCATCTGAATATGGTGACTGGTCATGTACATGTACTGGTGAGTTGTCATGGTACAATAATTGCTATCATGTAGTGACTATCCAGGGCACTTTTCTGGCTTCTGACTCATCTTGAAGAATACAACTAGTTCATTCTTGAAAAATATTCTCTCTCTAAAAGAATATAATTAATTATACTGCCCTCTGTTCTTGTATGCCTCCCGCACTCATTTCTTCCACTGTCTTCCAAGACCTTCTACACTCATAGAGAAAAATAGTTCTTGGTTTTCAGCCTCCCTCCTCAACTCACTCATGCAGTAATATGGAATGATTATAGTGCATGAAAAAAGCCTATGCATTTTTCTACCTTTTTGATTTTTTTAATCTTTCCTAAAATATATTTATCCTCAATTCATTTCAGCAACCCAGTCATATATCTCTAATCTATGTAATACCATATGACACAGAATTCATTCTGCTTGTGTAAACTTTATACTCTCATCAACTCCTTTATCCTCTTACTCTTTTTTGATATTCCAGAGCTTCCAATATCATCAGGTGGGTATTTATGTTCTTTTGTGCCAATCTATCAGTTTCTTCCTATCTTTTTTTCTTTCTGTGCTGGAGACTTACTCTGGGCAATATGCATGCTAGGTAAGCCTTCTGCAACTCCACCCTGTATCATTCTCTTTTTTATTTCACCCTGGTTAATCAGCTACATTTTCCTTTTATCAAAAAAACCTTAGCTCTTCTAATGCTCTTTCATCAACTTTAGATTAAAAATCTTTCTGCTCATTTTTAAAACTCTCAGCTGCACAACACAGTGGAATGGAAATTTCTGTACTGACAGCCTGGCTTACTACCAGTGGGTGGTTTCCAAGACTTCTTCAAATCCAACAACATGCCAAAACAAAGTTCATTTAATTTCTCAATTTAACCTTGCCATTTTAGTATACAATCCCTTCCAGTTAACGAAATCATCCAGTTATTACAGATTCTTTAATTGCAACAAGTGGCAAAGCAATACTTTTTCTTAAAAATCTCTGAAATCTGCTTCTCTTTTCTCCTTCTTTTTCTCCTTTTCCTCCTTTTCCCTCCCTTCCTCCTTCCCCTCCTCTTCTTCCTCCATCCTTCATTTTTTTTGTGGTCCTGGGGACTGAACCTAGGTCCTTTACATTGAGCCACATTCCCAGTCCTAGCTCATTAAGTTGCCCAAGCTAGGCTCAAACGTGTAGTGTTTCTGCCTCATCATGCCAGAGATCTAAAATTACAGGTGTTGGCCACCATGCCTGGCTATGACCCTATTAAGTTCCTACTGTCTCTGCCTTAGTTGAATCCCCTAATATTTCTCAGCTACAATCCAGTCCCTGGGTTCCTGATCAGTTTTCATTCAGTTTTTACAAATTTATTTGCCATATTTTCCAAAGGATCATTGTGTAACTTATATGTAATCACATGACTCTTCCAACAGAAAAAAAATGTCATATGAAGGCATATCTTTACCAAGATAATAGAGTTTAATTCCTTAGCTAATGTACAAAGTCTTTTAAAAATATGACTCCAGGGTTGGGGGAGTAACCTAGTGGTACAGCCCTGGCCTACCATGTGCAAGGACCTGGGTTTGATCCCAAGAACCAACTTCCAAAAGAAATCTGACTCTAATATACCTCTCTAACCCTCAACTTTTGTGACTTCCTCAACTTCACAGTGAACAATTGGAGTACTCGGGCAACCACTATGATGTGGGTTTTTCCATTTGGAATGAAATCTATTCTATATCCTGCTCCTATGTCTATATGTAGGTCAAGAATCAACTCCTTTGTGAAGTCTGCCCTAATTTCCCTGTGGTATCAAAAGAAGTAGGTAGAATTTCTTTGTAGAATTAAGGGTCTGTTCTTTCACCTCTATTGCTGCATATGATGGCTTCCTTTGTGGTAACCATTTCTTGTATATCCCTCTAACCAATCTGTGCATTTCTTTAGAACAGGGCCCAAGTTATCATTTTTTCAGTCCATAGAAAAAGTTCTAATACACAAAAAGCATTTAATATATGGTTTTTGAAATACGATGTCACACACCATGTGAAAATATGCTGCCCTTGTCACATTAAAGGCCTATGGCACTCAGGTCAATGTGATGGATTGTATTTCAATTCAGAAACCATTTCAACACCTCATACCATAAGTGCTTCTATATACAATAAGACAAGGACCAACTAAAGAAATTACACATACACAATCCTCCATACACACCTGCACAGGAAGAAAGGAAATTGTACCAGAGACAGTAGATAATGGAAATTTAAATTGTATAAAAACACTAGGTCTTTTTATCTGAAAATTGTTACTTGGTGTTGCAGAATGAATCGGACTGTGCTGTCAGTCATCAAATATTTTCCCATCTCTAGTTATTTCTAAAAAGCACTTTCTGTAATTTACTCAGTATTTCAAGGTTTAATTGGTGTATCTACCTAATACAAAATTCAGAGAGGATTATTATAGAAAGTATGGGACTCCAGAACATATACTGTAGTGTCTATTTTATTGTAGACAGTGTAGTTGTGTTAGTTGCTTTCTCCCACGGAGCCAAATCTCTCTGTCTCTCTATCTCCTTCTCTGTCTCTGACTCTTTCTCTTCATTTCTCTGTCTCACTGTATGTTTGTATGTTTAAAATATTTTTATCCAGGTGTGGTGGTGCATGCCTGTAATCCCAGCACTTCAGAGGTGGAGACAGGAGGATCACTGCAAGTTTGTGGCCAGCCTGGGCTACAAAGTGAGTTCAAGGCCAGTCTGAACTATATAGCAAGACTCAGTCTCAAAAACACAAAGTAAAACACAACATATATATATATATATGTATATATATATATATATATTCATGTTTATAATACATAAGCTTATATAATGATTATGACAGCAGATCTATGTTGTGGTCTTTGGGGAGCAAACATTTCTATTCCTCTGTGTAAAAACTCTGTGTTAAAAATAAAAAAGCTAAAGAAATCATAATTAGTTCCTCAATAATTTACATACACTTGCAGGTTTTAATTGTCAAGTTTATTAGTAAATTAAGGCAAATGAAAACCAAGCAATAAAAACAAATTAAAGATGTAAAAATGAAATGTATGAAATTATATGAGAGAAAGATTTATACTTTGTACATGGACTGGATTGACTGACAGAAAGATATTCTAACATCTAGCTGCAAGTAGAGACAAGATTGCACTATATTTGTATCTAATAAGAAACGAGCATTCCATGAAATCTGTTCCTAATTTACATCCCAGGTGTGAATCTTGATCTCCAGGTTACCTTCTGGCCAGGTGATAGCTCCTTTCACTCTACAGTTGCTGCTCTATCTCCTCTAGTCCTCGACAAAGCACCTGTTGGATGGGTACGCAAATTATCTTTCTCTGGATCCCAAGCTCTTATGTCTTTATTTTCAATGAGGACAAGGATCTTTCACTTTTAAGTGTATTCTGCTTTCCTGAAAATTTAATATGCTCTGGAAATTTACACAGATCCTGTCACCAGATTTTCTCCCACCATTCACTGTAAAATTAATTCAGCAAACATTAAGCACCTACTATTTGCAAAATTTTGCTAGACAATGAAGACCACAGTTAAACGATGGTGTCAAAGGATGAAAGGACACAAACAAGTTAAGAAAAATTGTTCATCAATCCTAGGACTCTGTGTACACAAGAGAGAACCATACAAACAAAAAATTATAAGAAAATATCACAATTGTCTTTTGGGGTATATTGAGATATATAGTTGAAATTTAGACATTTGTAAATTTAAAATAGCTATTTACATAATACTGCCAGTCTATAGTAACTACTTGCTCACAATAAAAATCTTATTTTATTCCAATATATTGCTCAAGTTGTGAATTTATATGCAGATTACTGTAAGACATGCACTTAAAATCAGTTATTCATTCAATATATTTATTTCATTAATCACAAAAAACCTTATTATCTGGAAAATCCAGCAAGTATTCCTTATATGTTGGCAATTATTGGGAGTTGAATGAACACTGTCAGGATCTAAGAAGGGTGGATTGGCCAAAATTCTTCAATTGGGATTTGCACCATTTTAGAACAAAGTAGGTCTTTGGTCCTCCTCTCTCATTTCTAGTTAGTGCTTGCTAAACTCCATCCCTGTTACTCTGGCTGCTGGCGTATTTGAATTCTTCCATCTGTCAAAAGCATCACTATCTCAGCTGTCTGGCTGTTAAAAAAGGGAGATCAACAGGCCAAAAGCACACTGAAGGTCTACCTTTAAAATCTTCTTTTGCTTCCAAGTATCATTAAACTTTTTATTTTGAGATGTTTGCATATTCATATGTAGCTGTATGAAATATTACATAGAGATGTTTGGTACTCTTTAGCTAGTTTCCTCAAATAGTAACATCTTGCAAAATTATAGTATAATATCAGGATATTGACAAAAATATAATCCACTAATCTTATTCAAATTACCCCGTTTACTTTGTACACTGTGTGTGTGTGTGTGTGTGTGTGTGTGTGTGCAGTTCTAGGCACTTTTATCACAAGTGTAAGTTCATGTCTGCATGCATTACCTGTGGCAAATGCAAAGCATTTACATCTAATGTTCTTCTTATATAGCCACATCCACTGCTCTTCTGCCCACCCCACTCTCCTTCATCACCATTAATGTTTTCCATTTCTCTAATTTTGTCATTTCAAGAATGTTATATAAATGGAATCAAACAGTATGTAATTTTTTGAGATTAGCTTTTCACTTAGCATAATTCTCTTGAGATTCATCCAAATTGCTGCTTGTATCAATAATTCATTTTTTTATTGCTGAGTACTGAACCATGATACCTTCACTATAACTTTTAGTACACTGAATTTAAAAGTAACAACAGAAGTAATCATGGACCTCTGTGTCAGGAAAGTGTAGGTTCAACCTTAAGATATGTAATGTTTTGGGAAACATTAAATTTGATTATTTGCAAAATATGTATCTAATATATTTGGTATCCATTAGTTGGTAGTTAGTACAGAATTATTAGCCACTCAGAATAAAAGAATTTTTAGAATTTTTGGACATCATGACAGTCTACTTACTTGGAACTATTTTTCCTTGTTTACTTATGGTTTCTTAATCAGATGAATATTTCTATATAAGACCTTAGAGTTTTTCTTGTTTATTAGTTCTAATAAATTGTTCAGCTTATGTGAGCTACCTGAAAACTCCTGGATAAATTAAAATTGTCAGCTCTAAAGACTTAGCTTCCTGGTCAATTGTAAGCTTTATATACAATTAAATGAGTCTGGCATACTGGCATTTTGAAAATCAATAACTTTGAACTCCAAAAAGAAAAAAGAAGATTTGATTGATATTCACTCATGTCAGGATAAAAATATTTTAAAAGATTCACATATACATCAATACACTTATTCTCAAACCCCTAATCAACAAGGATTTCTCCCCTTTAATAACATCTTCTTTCCTTTATACTAAATGTAGAACTTTCTATTCTTAAAGATTAACAGACACCACTTACTAATAGTAAATATATCTTATGAACTAAGATATATTTATGGCTGTCAATAAAATTTTTGGTCAACATAAGAATAATAATGTTACCACAATTGTTAATATCATTCATGTAAAATACAAAGAAAATAGATTGATTTGAGTAATCCAATCATACAAACTGTGGAAAACATTAAAATGTTTATATACATAAAAATAAATCTTAAGTCCTTGTTACTACTGTTAAAGATTTCTGGGAGCCAGAAAACCAGTCTAATCTCCTACAAGTTTATGAACCTATGTGTCATCCTAAGTCTAAATTTTATCATCCCAAATTGAATAAAAAGTGCATTTGAAAAAGGCATCCTTCTAGAAATTTTAAAAACTACTATAATGATTAATAAGTTTCAATCCTTAATATACTAGTCTTAATTAACTCCTCAGTAATGGTTTCTTCTACAAAGAATCATCCATTCGTTTAAGAAAGAATAATTTCTATTTCTTTAATAGTTTTCCCATAGCTTTGAATAACATTTTCAAAATTTATTACAATTCTTTTTTTCATACAAGTCTCTTTTTCTACAGGGCTTTCAAGACATAGCGATTAAGGGCAGACGTTGAACTCCTCCAGACATTGGCTTAATTACCAGCTTTTCCTTTGAACAAATTATTTTAAATCCCTTAGCCTCAGTCTCCTCATATAAAAAATTGGGGTGATAAAGTGAATGTGTAGGGCTCAATATACAATAAGGGTTCAATAATTATTCTTGATACAATATTTAATAATGCAAATATGAAATGGCTAAATTTCAGACAAAACCTTTTGGCTTCAGACTATTTGTTATTATATTTTCTACCAAAATATAGAAATCTACCAAAAGACATTTATAATTTTGTATATTTTTCAGGATTTCAGATGCTGATGATTATTAGATGATTATATAATTAAAGGAAAACAAGCCTCATGTCTTTAAAAAAGAGTGAGATACAATCCTGATGTTAAACTAATTTATCACATTAACAAGATAATAACCCTCTCCATTCCCTACCTTCCTCAAGTGCAAAATAGGATAAAACCTCTGAGCTCACATGAACTAAATGAAATGTTGTAGATAAGATCCTTAGCACCACGTTTGGTTCTTGTATTCATGTCTGCATAATTTACATTTTTATTATCACTACAAAAAATCTTAGTCAACAGAAGCACATTTATACATTAGACCAGTATTTCAAAATAGTAAATCAGGTTATCTTTTAATATCTTATCTCTTAATTAGGCCTTAATTTCCTGATACTGCTTGGGGAAAAAATGTACAGTAACCCACCGCAGCAAATCAAAGGTATCAACTTCCTCTGTGTGCACGACATGACCATATCATTTATATATTAGGAGTTACAGCTGGCATTAACCAGTACTGGTACCTACTTATTGCTAAAGTGATGCCCCAACTATTTTAGTATTTTACTATTTTATACAAAGGTACATTTTATAGCAACAAGACAATGCCACTATGATCATGTATAGTTATCCCAGATTATCCATCAGGGAGAAAAATCTGATGGTGATAACATAAATCTACCAAATAATTTCCTAAAGTTTCCATTCAGTATTTTTTAAAAACCCATCTTTTATCACAAACTACCTTTCATGTCATATGCTTACAGTTCTTAAAAATACAACTCAGTCATTCCAAATCCCTTTATTCTGAGAGATCAATTGTTTATCAAGAAAGCTTAAACTAGGAAAACTCAGAGTAGCTCCCTAAATGTCTGCCAGCTAGAATGCCCCCTAAATCATAAGTAATACATGATCTCTTACATTGTTATAAAGTGACATTGACCTCTCAGAGTGCGAAACAAAATAACAAAGTCAAAAGAGATACATTGCAATAGGCATTTCAAATGAAAGATAAAAATATAAACGGCTAGAAATATGGCAATGAGCTAAATAGTAACAAGGCTTGATTGAGGTAAGCTAAGCTGAAATAATAAAGTGTCTTACATAGTGCAAAGAGGAGACAGAGCGAAGACAGTTTTCTCGCATGTGTCAGGATTATGTGTCTCTTCCATTTCATTCTTATGTCAACACTATCCAATAGGTGTTATCGGCATCGCCATTGTGCTGAGGAAATGACAGAGTTTCTCAGAGGTTTAATAACTTGTCCAAAGCCACTGAGAATGCAGTAAGCATTTTATCTTCTATTATTCAAGGATTTCTACATCATTAGGTATCAGAATAGGTCCTGCTATGAACACCGAACTTATACAGATCCTTAAAATATTAAGGCTTGGCTTTTAGAAACTTTAATGCATTTATTTTTTATTTAATTTAGTTTATTAGAACATGTGCGCAGTTTACATTCCTTGTATGGAGTTAGAACATATACTGAACACATTTTCATCCTTCCTTTTCATCCCTTTTCCCTCCCCATCCTCTCCCCTTGACCCTTCTCTTGGTCCCTTTCCTCATTTTGGGGTATACATTTGCAGTCTGCTACCATATAGCCATTATCTGCTATCTCATACTTATACATGGTAACATTTGAAAAATGTCAGTATATTTTTGCAGTGAAGTCAGCATATCTCCAGCATTGCTCTGCTAAAACTTCAAAAACTGGTATAACTTCATGACTGCAGCTAAACTATTCCTATCGTGTTTGAACACCAAGAAGAGCAGTAAGTCCTTATTGTGCATTAAAATGTTACTTTAACTGCAATGCTGCACAGTGCAGCACTAACCTGGAAAGACCCACATTATAATGTCACCCTTTCAAGGCAGGAAGCAATGTTTCCCCTGTGGTCAGATACTTAAAATATTAGAGCCTTGGTTTCCATACCCATCCAATGAGATTTCCTGTCTTATCTGCATCATGAAGGAGAAAAAGAAAAAGTATAAATGAGCATGTTGGGAAATTGAGCAAAATGCCAAATGTAAATTGGTAGGAACCTTGTTACGAGTATAGTAAAGCACGGAGTTTTGGTTGTTGTTTGTTTCTAAATCTTTCTTCCAACCTGAATAACCACGTGAAGGCAAAAATTCATCCAATTTCTGTATACTTTTACTAGAAGTTTTATGCTACTATTTTCAATTGCCAGAAATTTTGTCAGGGACCCAAAATTATATCTAGTCAAATATATTAATGGCCATCCTTATATTTAAGATTGAATAGCACATGTGTACACAGTATACTATCAAAGTATCATTTAATATCATTTTATAAGAATAAAATTAAGCCACCATTGTACTGAATAAAGTTATCTCATATCTGTATCATTCTTGTAATTTATTTGAATTCATTATAAGCACTTTTTGAGTATTGTGTTTCCTTTATGTACATCTGGAGTAACAATATAACAGATGCTTAAATTTAGCCTTTATTTTTATTCTAAGAACTTTTGACATTTTAAATTTTAACACCAATGATTAAAATCTTTGCTTTATACCAGAAGCTAAAAGCTGATAGGCTCCTGAAAATAGTGACAACTTTCAATAGCCACACACTCCAGTGGTTACTAATTTTCCAACCCAGTACCTGAAGATGACATTTTGATAAATTTCCAAAGGACTTTCTGAACTATTTATTAGTTCAGAATATGAAAAAGTACACCTTCAGTAATGACATTTTAGTCCAAAAATAACTTCATAAATTTTGTCCATTTTTAAAATTTTTAAATAGAGCTAACTTACACAATTTTTGAAAAAGTACTAATAACTCATAATTAACAAATGACTCACATCTATTTCTCATTTCACAGTATGAAAAAGCACTGCGTTTTTGAGTTCAAAATCATTTTTCCAACAAAACATCCTACAATAATGCTTCAAATTTTGCTGTGAGTGAATGAGAAACAGACCACGTTTTCATCCTTACACTAAGTTACAGTATGAACTATGTTCTATCCACTTTTCATGTCAATTTGAGAAGTAATAGTAATAATCATTTGAAGACACTACGTATAAAGCTCTATGTGTTCAGAATTATGATCTTAGCTTTCAAACTGCATAGAAACCAAAATCTGGGACTCAGAGCTTACTGTTTATATTTATTTTTGTATTTCAGGTAAGGGAAATTGAACCCAGGGTTTCACGTTGTGAGCTTTCTTCTACTGAGCTATAGCTCCAGCCTTTTAAATTTTCTTTAAAAAGGTTTGACATGAGATATTTCTTTCTCTCTCTCTCTCTCTCTGTCTCTCTCTCTCTTCAGGACACACCAAAATCTCTCTCTCTAGTTTTCAGTACACACTAGAATCTGGGTCTTTCAAGGTCAGTGCCCCACTGCATAGTACTTTATTTATTTTTGAACCCACAAGCACTTTACCACAGAAGTACAACCTCAGCTCCTGTTTCATTTTGAGTCAGGGTCTTTCTAAGTTGCCCAGGCTTGTCTTGCATGCATTATCCTCCTGCAACAGCCTATATATTACTTCCTTGTTAACCAGGATTATAGGCACGTACCACTCCACCTGGCTCAACGTGTTCAACTAATTTAATAAATCAGTTAATGCTTTGCATTTATCTGATTTATTCTTTTGTAGGGTAAAAATCTGAAAGACAATTTTGAAAACAATTCATTATTATTATTACCATTATAAAACCAATACTATTTTATTTATTAAATTTCAGACAATCATATACATGTATATTAGTTACATAGTTTTAATTACGCTATAAAACATATTTTATATCTTGCTTTTCAATACCGTTCATCAACTGACAATTGTGCCCTGCCTTATTTAAGAATGTACACATCAGTCCCTGGAAGTTACATATACTATCTCACGCTAGCCTAGCACTTGAATGGCATGTGTTTAATTAACACCAATGGGCAGACTTAGTCTTATTACAAAACATGTTATAACCAAACGTGGTTAAAAATTTTCATCTTTAATGTGAAGAGCTACAGTGTCGGGGTACACTTAGAAGGGAACACTTATCACTAAAGTCAGAAAGAACAATTTTACGGGTTAAATTGTGTACCTGAAAATTTGTATGTTGAAGTCTTAATTCCAGGTACCTCACAATGTGACCTGATTCTATAATAGGTTTGTCACAGATATAATTAGATACTTTAAGATGAGATCATATTGGGAGTAATGTTGGGCTCCTAATGCAATATTACTGGCCTCCTTATTTAAAAAAAAATACAGCCGTCTGAAAGGACAATCACACACATGGTCAGACACTGTGGGAAAGGCGGAGTTATGCTGCCACGAGCCACGCATCTACCAGTAGCTAGAAGCGCCTTTCCCAAGGCCTTCCCAGGGACCGCAGTCCTGGCTTCATCTTGATTACAGACTTTTGGACTCCAGAATTGTGTGGCAGTAAATTTTTGTTGTCCTGAGCCACCTACCTTGAGGTACTTTTTTTTTTTTACAGCAACCCTAGAAAGCTAGCACACAGTACTACGTACTCCCGTACGCACCTAACAAATGAAATTCCTTCCGAAGACCTAGCGTCGCTTAAGTCTCTTCATGTCATCCCTCAGATTGCCACACCTTCCTCTGCTTTAAGTGAAGAACGTGAAATTTGCAATCCAGGATGGTTATGTCTGCCCCTTTGCTGTTTTTACGCGGTATTATTTTGGCTATTCTGGGCCTTTTGGATTTCACATAGATTTCAGGATTGTTATTTTTAGTTTTGTGCAGAATGCTATTCCTATTTTGATAAGAATTGCATTAAATTTATCTATTCTTTGTGTTGATATGCCCATTTTGGTAATATCGGTTCTGCCTATACAGGACCAGGAAATGTCTTTCCATTTTGTAATGTCCTCTTCAGTCTCATTCCTCAGAGTACAATACTTTCCATTACAGAGGTCTTTCACCTTCTTGTTTAGATTCTTAGGTATTTAATTTTTTGAAGCTACTGTGAAGGGAATTGTTTTCCTAATTTCTGGCACAGTGGGTTTACTATTTGTGTAGAGGACTGGTATTGATTTTGGTGTGGTTATTTTTTATCCTGCCACTTCGATGAATTTGATTATTAGCTCTAAATGTCTTCTGATAGAGTTTTTTTTAGATCATATCATCTACAGATAAAGACAGCTTGACTTCTTCCTTTCTTATTCATATCCCATTTATTTCTTTTTCTTGGGTCATTGACCTCATTTAATTTTGAGTGGTTTTGAGAGTCAACACTTTTGTCTCATTCCTGACTTTAGACAGAATGTTTTCAGTTTTTTCCTATTTAGTTTGTTGTTGGCAGTGGGTTTGTCATAATAGCTTTCATCTTTTGAGGAAAGATTCTTTTATGTCTATTTTACTAGGGATTTTACTATGAGTAGATGCTGGATTTTGACAAAGGCTTTTTCCAAATCTATAGAGATGATTATGTGATTTTTGTCCCTAGTTTTATTGATGCGGTGTATTACATTTGTTGACTCACATATGTTGTACAGTCTTTGTATCTCAGGGATAAACCCAACTTAAGAATGATATATGGTCTTTTGAATTATTTGCTGCAGCCAGTTTTCAAGTATCTTGTTGAGAACTTTTGCATCTATGCTCACCAACAGTATTGGCATGTAGTTTTCTTTTTGTGCTGAGTCCTTTTAGAGTTTTGGTATCAGGATATGGCTGTGTTGATGGAATTAATTTTGTAGTGTTCTTTCCTTTAAACTGAATCAAAGAGTCTGGGGAGAACTAGCATTACTTCTTTATGAAGCAATATTATTGAAAAAGCATGATACTGGCACAAAAAACAGACACATAGCCCAGTAAAATGGAATAGAAGACACAGAAACAGCCCTGTGTCCTTTAGCTATCTGATCTTTAACAAAGAACATAAAACCCTGTACTGGAGAAAAGAGTCTCTTTAACAAAATGTGTTGGAAAATCTGGTTATCAACATGTGAAAGAATGAATCTATACCCATGTCTCTCACCCTGTAGTAAGATCAAATCAAAATGGACCAAAGATCTTGATACAAAAACAGAAACTCTGAAACTAGTGGAAGGCAAAATACAGAAAACTTAAAGTCACAGGTACAGGCAAGGAGTTCTAGCATAGAACTCCAATAGCAGAAGAAATGATACAAAATACCAACAAATGGGATTATATTAATTTTAAAAGCTTTTGCACAGCAAAGGAACTGAGCATTGGTGAAGAAATGACTTACAGAATGAGAAAAAAATTTCCAGCTATTCTTCTGAGAAATTACTAATATCTAAAATTTGAAGAACTCAAAATTATTAGACCCCCTCAAAACAAATGATCCAATCAAAAAATGGGCAAAAGAAATGAACAGACACTTCACAAATGGCTAATAATTATATACTTAAAAATGTCCATCTTACTTAGCCATCAGAGAAATTCAAATCAAAACAACTCTGAGATTCCAACTTACTCCAGTAAAAATGGCTATCAACAAGAGAACAAAAAACAAAAATTCTGGTGAAAATGTAGAGGCAAAGGAACTCTCTACATTGTTTGTGAGAATGTATTCTGGTACAACCTCTAAGGAAATCAATTAGGAAATTCTTCAAAAAACTGAAAATGTAGGGCCAGGGATTTACTTAGTGGTTCTGCCTCCTGCCTTGTAAGCTCAAGGTCGTGACTTCAATCCTTGGTTACAGAAAAAAAAAAAAAAAGTCATCAATTTCAAGTTTCTCTTCTTGGGCTGGGGATTTAGCTCAGTGGTGCCACAGCCTGCCTTGAAAGTCCAAGGTCCTGAGTTTGATCTCCGGTACAAATGAGTTTGATCCCCGGTACAAAAAACAAAAACCAAAAAACTGAAAATGTGAATTCTATTTGACCCAATTATACTTCTCCTGTGTATCTTCCCCAAAGAGCTAACGCCATAATACTATAGTGATACTTGCATATCCATGTTTATCACAGTGCAATTCATAATAATTAAACTATAGAAACCTAGAAGTCCATCAACAGATAAATGGATAAAGAAACAGTGAAGTATTTATGCATAATGGATATTTCTCAGCTACAAAGAAGGGTGAATTTGAGTCATTGTTAAGAAAAGGGACATATCTTGAGAGCATGATGTTAAGTGAAATGTCAGGCACAGAAGATTAAATATCATAGGTTTTATTTGAAAAACCAAAAGAGCAAAATAGAGGAGATGGAAGGGGATGGTGAGGTAGACTTTTTGAAGATGGAGAAGGGGACAAGAGTAAGGAAAGTGAAGATAGGATAGGGATTTGGGGGGTTCAAATATATATATATATCCCTAATTATACCCCTAATTATATATCCCTAATTATACCCCTAATTATACCCCTAATTATATATAGATCCCTAATTATATGTATCAAAGACATACCAATAAGGGAAAAATTTTAAAATAGAGAAAATTCTAAATAGAATGTAATCATATTACTCTTCTACTAAAAACCTAGTTAAACCTTCCCAAAGTCAACAGGAAAAAATTGAATATTGTATGCCAATATAACAATAAGAACTTTACCATTTATAATAATCTCCTATATATGAACACTTGCTATTTTGCTTTGAATTATATATTAATATTTTCATATTAAAGGTAAAATAAGTGAGATTTAACCAGAAAGTGAATTGTTCATGAGAACACTCAGAATACCATAGTATAATTTCACCCAGTGGTTTATATTCCTTGAGAACTCTCACAATACTATGTAAAAATAAGTCTCTTCCAGATATGGCCTTTTTTTGTGTTGCACTTCTATGTCATTTAATCGGCCTTCTCTACTATTTTACTAACCTAAAATGCACCCATTTTCAATTATGAAGCTTTTAGTGTAAATGGCCATTTCCCATTTCGTCATATGTCCTGGCATCTGTTTTTTGTTTTGACCTAAGAAAGCCAAAACAAACTACTTTTTAATATTAAAGACCTGACAATTTTGTTTATTTCCATGAAATTTAGTTATATTTTCCTTGATGAAAATTTGATCAGTGGCAAGTCACTAAATTCATGAAAATCTATAAAAGACACCAATCAGAGCATTTAGACAATCATATTATACACAGGTCTATTTCTTTCTACTACACTGTAAGTTTCTTAAGGAAATCACATTGTATCCCTTACGCCTACAAAGTATGATGAATATTGTGGATTGCATAAATGAATTAATGATTGGATGAATAAGATATAACACATTACTAAGTTAAGAAGTTTTATGCATTTCCAGTTTATTGCTATTACAAACGATGCTGCAATATTTCTATTAAAATGTCGATCCTTATCTTCAGTGGATGCTCACAGAGAATAGAGCATTTCCTGGCCCCATCATAATTGCTCAATAAGTGTATTGAATGAATGTTGAATTTTAAGCCTATTTCTTCAAATTTATGACATTGTTTTGGAATAAAATGAACAAAATGTATGGATTGACATCAATAAATCTGAAAGACACAATGTTAATACAGATGGCCAAAAGCAAGTATACTTGGAGTTGGATATGTTTTGGATGAATATTTAAGTGGATATTTTACAACATTAATGATTGCATACACATGAACAGATATAACTAAAAATAACTAAAAATCCATGTGGATGAGAAATACCAAAGTCCTTGAGAAGAAAGGAAAGTGAAAATAGAAGGGAAAAAATAATCAAATTTAAAGATATGCAAAATAATAAATCTAAAGTTAACATGTCACTCATAACTATTTTACTGGAGTGAGGGAGCATAGATATCTGAGTATTTTTATTGTTTTCTGCATATTTAGAAGTGTTACAAAATTAAAAATAGAAACACATCATTTAAAAAGTGTGGAATCACCTTTGAGGGAAAAAGTAAAATAGAAAAATCATCATCAGTCAGACATGACAGTAATGACTATTGTAGAGAAGATTCACTCGAGGATGCAAAATGAATGCAAAATGATGCAAAAATTGGGGAGGAAAAGGACATCTGCATAGTCTCAAAATATCTTGTCCATAATACCTACTCATTACATAGGGAAATGTAGCAACTTTACTGTGGAGAAAACCAACCATGTACCAACTTTACCATGTGAATAGACATATGAGCTCATGACCTAGATATTATGCACTGTGAAGGATACAATGTGATTTCTCTCACATTCTTGCCAGAAATATATAACCCTATTCAAATCACAAGAAAACAGACAATTCCAAACTGAGGAATTTTCCACAAAACAATGGACTGGTATTCTTCAAAAGTGTCACAGTCATGAAAGATAAAGACTGAGGAATTGTCACACATTGGAAGAGTTTAAGAAATAAAAGCAATCAAATGCAACACTGGAATCTACATAGGATCCTGTTACAGAGCAGTTTAGATAATAGTAGCAAATCAGTGTAATTTTCTGGTGTGGATAATTGAACTTTCGTTATGCTTGACATTAATAATTAGAGAAAACTGTGCGGGGAAAGTTGAAGTTGTCTGTATTACTTTTTCAAATTTCTGTAAGTATAAAATTAGATT
The DNA here is from genome assembly GCF_000247695.1 of Heterocephalus glaber. Next base: position 51,709,213 of record NW_004624730.1, on the reverse strand, counting down.
TAAAACCATTTAAAGTTAAGAGTATCTATTGGTGGATCTCACAATTTTGCCTGTAAAACTGTATCCTAAGGAAATAATCAGAAAAGCCTACAAAGCTATAATTGCACAAAGCTATATATTTGTGTGTGTGCATTCAGTATAGCAAAATTTGAAAATTTGAATTAGAAATAAACCAAGTATCCAACAAATAAATTCTATTACATGCACCCAAAGCCACATGCGGCCAGAAAATTTATGATATTCCTTTAAATGTACTGACATACACATATGCTTACAGTTACTGTTGGGTAAAAAAGCAAAATAAAATACATGTAAAATACAACCTAATTATTATTTTATGCAACTGTATGTGTTCTAACTTTTTGTAATTTAAGTTCAAATGTTTCCTATTTCTGAACAAATGCAAAGAAATTAATCTTAAACAATATAAAATAAAATATTAACATTTGCTTTTAAATGAGTTAGGATAATGAGCATTCTGTTTGTTAATCTGTATTTTCTATAGTTCTAATAGTGCAATTAAAATGATGTTATTTTAAGAATTCAAGATGTCTTGCTATGGGTACATTAAAAAGCAAACTATCATAAGTAAAACTTCTCATATTTATTGTCATTTTATTTATTATTCACTCAAATGATTTTTTAAAAAATTTGTCACTGGAGCAGAGTGTTCGCCCTCAAGACAGCAATGAATCTGTGACACACTCAAAAAGAACTAGGTTCACTTTCAAAGAAAGAGAATATCATCAAGAGATTCCCTGTTATGAATGATTGATCTGTTAATCATAGTTCTGTGCAGGAGAAGAGATCCTTAAAATCTGACAACCCCTGATTAAAAAAGACTGTAGTTGCAGCACTATATAGTGAATTTGATGCCAGTTTGGACTTCATAGCAAGTACTTGTCTCAAAAAACACAAACAAAAATATTAGAATATATCAATAGAACATCAGTATCAGAGGAGGAAATGGCACATAGGTTGTACTCTATGATATACTTGCCAAGAGCTCAAAATTATATTAATATGTATATATTGTGTTCATTTATATTTTTATATCTAGTACAGATATATGTTATTACTTAATAGGATGTCAGATCTCAGTGACTATCAATAGTTTATATGTGTGTGTGTGTGTGTGTGTGTGTGTGCACGCGTACATCAACCACAACACTAGGATATTACTTATCCAGAATTTAAAGTCAGGAGACATTTAAGAGAGAAGTTAAACCTAGAGCTTCCATTCCAGGCATAATGCTTTTCTGACTATGTCATAATTTGCATCCTCAGTCACACACACACACACACACACACACACACTATGTTAATGTATGAATTAACTCATTATCCATCTGCAAGGATATAAAGTTAAATGGTCATTCTTTTCAAGTGTTAAGGAGAAGAGGGCAAGCATATAAACAATAGACATTGGGCCCCTTTCCTTTTTAGCACAAATGAAAGTATTATCAATTATGAGTCCAAAAACTTAAATAATTATACATTCTTCATGGTATTGGAACAATTTGCCAAGTGGATTTTGTCACTGCAGTCTTAAAATTGTTAATCATAGTTTATTTTTGCCTCTATACATTAAGAAATGCACACAGCATCATAAATAATATATGTCTTCAAGTTGAAATATACATTTTTAAATTTTTCTTCTGTTGTTCTAGACAACTATTTCTGAACACACAACCAAAAGATATTTTTTGGTTCTGTCATTCAAATAGACTGAAGTTAGACACAGTTTACACTTGTTAGAGTCTATCAATTATGTAAACCTTGTCACTTCTGTGGAAATATAACCATGCGTTTATGTAACATTGATCTTCAGAATATCTAAATACTTTGACAGGTGTGCTATTCTACCACCTTTGTTTGACTAACATAGGGAGAAATCTTTCTCCTATGCTTTAGATACTGGCATTTATTTAATAAATAGATTTCAAAGTGGTTTTTTTTGTTTTGTTTTTTTGTGGTACTGGGGATTGAACTCAGGTCCTTGTGCTTGCAAGGCAAGCAGCTGAACCACTGAGCTAAATTAAGCACCAATCATGTGCCATCCATTAATATGGGATAGGTGATGAGCACAGAAATCTTCAAGTCAGTATCCCTGCCACTAAAGAATTTATCTAGTAGTGGTTTAGAAATGCTTAAGTAAAAACAAAAATTTCAAAATGGTTTGGAAAATGTTTAAGGAAAAACACATAAAATAACAGCTATTAATGCAAGAAGTATGATATAGAGGGAAGATAATTAAACTTTATTTGATGCCTGAATTTGAAGACAATTCATTGACCTGGTAATTGAATGGGCTTAAGCTCTCTGTAGCTTAGCATCCTTATTTATGACAAACATGTAATTCAGCTCCAGTCACCCTGCATGTGTGCTCTGAGGATTCCATGTGAACCTGTGTGAAGGCATCACAAGAGTACTTCAGTCATGCTGGTACCCAGTGAACAGAAATTTCCTTTCCCTTTGCCTTACGATTACTGCTGAAGGAATTTTTGTTCTCATTTAGTGGTCATTTACTTTTAACATTTTCATTGCTCTCTCACTCAAGTTACCTATTGCTTAGTCCTAAAGATTGGGCCATATTTGTTCTAAAACAGTCCTTATATACAATACACTGGTTGTATATTTCTAAAAATTAGGCACTGATTCCATTCAGATGCTTTTTTCCAGAAGAAATAATCTTAATAAAAAGAAGAGATGATGACTACCGTCTATTTTACATAAATGTAGTGGGCTTTCAGAGAAACTGACATTTTTCACACGTTCACCCTGGGTCTAACTGGGAACATAGCCCTTACAATGTACTGAGAAAGACTTTAAGTATGCATTTTTGCTTTTCCAAAATGGTGTGGGTTTTTTATTCAGAAAAATGTTATTCTTTTAGCTAAGATGTATACATAATTCAATAGAGATCCAATTCTATTGTTTCATTTTGTGGTGAAGTACATTTTTTAACAATTCATATTGTTTTGGCACAGAAATAAATTACAGTGCTGAAAGGACCAGAATAAATACAATAAAAGCATACCTCATGCTGAATACTCCTCCATCTCCCAACAGTTTGCTGAAGGGGAAAAACACCTAAGAAGTACTTCATGGTTCTTTCAAACAATGCCCTCCTACTCATCAGGCAGGATTCCTTTGGGAAAAAGACCGCTCAAATGGAAAAATAATAACAGATTCATGATTTTAAACTGATAATTTCTAAGGAGTTTAGCTTTCAGGTGTCTATGAATTCTCTGCTCTATACTTGATCATTTTTTTTAAATACTACTAAGACTTTCTGAACTTTTTAGGGCAGAAAAGAAGGGATGCTTAGAAATGGGGCATGTGGAAAACTATTCCCAGCTCAGCTTCCAAGACATTTGTAGTCAACTTTCAGCTGCAGTTTCTTTCTGATTCATTTGTGGGTGGCTTTAATATCTTTAGGAGCTTCTCTTGTTCAGCATAGTTCTTTATAGTTTCTTTCCAATGCTATTTATTATTTTGGCACCATCTCCTATATATGCAAGTGTTTTCTTTTTTACAGCATATGAAAAAATTTTTTCTATATTTTAAATGGCAAAATTTCTTTAAAAGTTGCTTTTGTCCTATTTTCCACTTGTTTCAACAGAAGCATATTTCAATATTTCTTTTCTGCTATAAAACCTTAAAGAAATTAAAAAACTTTTTGCAAAGAAAACTTTGACTCATAGGATTGTTTTTAGTAAGTCATTTAACAAAATAAAACTATTCACTAAAATCATCATTAAACCAATGTTTGGCACATATCAGTTTTAAATAGCTTCTAGTAAGAATCACTTAATTTTCTTTTAAGTATTATAAGAATGAAAAGAAGGTATGAAACAGTTTTTCAGTTGAGAGAATTAATACTCAATAAAAGAGAAGTAATTTGTCCAAGGTCATATGACAATCAGATGATAAAGTGAACCTGGGATTGACTATTCAAGAGTCCACGCTCTTATTAACCAGTCCACTGACTTAAAATTTTTTCTCCATACAAATAGAGACTAATTATTAACTAAGTATTATATGGTGTTTTTAAAATGCTTAATACAGAGATTTTATCTTTTTCTACAATGTAGTTTATAATATTTGGAACTAAAAGAGGTCTCCTAGACTAGTTTCTGTCTAAAGCAGATATTTAGTTTAATCTCTCTCTCTCTCTCTCTCAATGTATTGGTGAAATTTTGGGCAAGACAACTCTTATTTGTTGAGCTTATGGGGCAGCTCTATGAATTGTAAGATGTAATACAGCAGTTCTGGCCTATAGTTATTAGATACCAGTAGTATAAGCCAATTTTGGACAATCAAACATGTTTCCAGACATTGCCAATATCTGTAGTTGGAAACCAGTGATTGTGTAAAGGAAATTCATGCAATCACATGCAAATGGCTAAAAACTGTCCAGTTCTCCTTGGAGAACCCAACATCTATTAGTACATAAGGAATAAGTCTTTATGGCTTATGTCATATGCTGGAATGTAGCATATGTTTTCTTGGGGAAAAAATCCCAGATATCTCATAAGGATAAATTCTGAATCAACCAACTTTGATCTGCACAGGTTATTAAAAACCTTAATGTATTTTATAAATTAAACATAGTGAGGCGAGCAGGACTTAAGATGTTATGATTGAAAGACACCACAAGTTATAAAACCTCTTTTTGATATGTGGGGAAACTAGGATAAACTATCTTGGTTAAAGTTACAAATTTTATATGATAGTAATAATAATAATAACAGAACTCTCACTAGAAGTAAATTATCTGAGTCTAATCTGATATTCCTTTTTATGTATTAAGTTTGGGGTTCCATAAATAACCTCATAAGAATCTATTTGACAGTGGGTCGGACAGTTGTTATTTTTTTTGAGATCTCATAATGTTCTTTATCATGAATGTATGTGAGCTGTAAAGAATTCAGCAACTAGTAGTAAAAGGAAGGACAACTTGCTTATCCTTTGGTGGAAAAATCACTGAATTATAAGCCACACAATCAAGAATAAAATGACAAAGGAATTTATTATGTATGAACATTTGCATGAATCTTGTCAGTTGAGTTCTGACAGGATAATGCCTTCAACAATCAACCCACAGAAATTTAATTAATAAAAAGCAACTGTTGTGTGATTAGCCAGAATCTGAAGTGCTGCTGCAAGCAGTGCTTCATGCTCTGATTTGCCCTGTTACCATGCACATGACATAAATAGATCACTCCTCTTATTAAATATATTGGTAAACTTCTCCTTTAATCAATGAAATGGTATTCTAATGACTTCCACTAAGTAGACAAAAAATGCTGGATTATGCTATTTACTTAATGACTCTACATAATTTATGGTCATGCATTGCAGCTGCATTAAATGTTAGCTTAAGACAAACAATCACAAAAATAAAGTTAGGTTCCCTGAAACATAGTCCTAGCAACACCCATGTTACTATTTGATAAAAGAAGACATTCGTTTTTTAATGCTTGAAGATAAAGTCAGTATTCTACCCCTCCTCATCCTCACTGATCACTATATGCTGTAATAACAAAAATGTACCCCTTCTACATACTTTGGAAAGCTTTTTCAGTCCATGATGAGAACTTTGAATTGAGGTTAGATATATGTAGAGTAACATCCCCATGTTCCCACATATGACCCATGTGATGTTAGGCAAGGATCATACCTTTTGGGATTTCAAGTTACCCATTCAGAAAACTTAGGTAATACCATTCATCTTTAATTAGGATGTATAGTAATAAACCTCTAAATAAGCATGAAGTATTATAATTATCAGAGCATCATCATCCAAATTTATTCTCTGAGAATTCTAAGGTTAACTTCAAAAAGTTTTTACTCACCACTGTACTTTCAAGCAACATGGTCCTATTCATCTCAGTATTTTTTTAACTAGTTCACGTGCAACCATCTTTACTGCTACTGCTTTGAGTAAAAGACATTAATGTTATCAAATGGACTGTGGCGACATGCACTTAACTGAACACTATTCACTTACACTTGGTTGCTAGTCTTTTCAAATAACATTTTGAGTGTTCACCCACTTTCTGGGTTTACAGATGAAGGATCTGGGAAAGACCATTAACACATAAAGAGTAAATGGCTGAGGCTGAAACTGAACCAAAATTTTTTTTCAGCACACCATGACACCTCCAAGTTTAATGTGAAGAGGATAAGTTAGGGACATCCCTATAAAATGAACTTGTATTCTCTCATCAGAAAGACTCCAGAACAGAGAACATGTATTTGAGACCTTTTTTTTCATTTCATACTAGTTGTAAGATTTGAGCATTTCAACAGGGTCTTAAGTGGGAAACCATACATTAAAGAAGTGTTTGCTCTATGTAATTTTTATTTTTTCCTCCTGTCTGTAAAGCTAAATTAATATATAAAATATATTCCAAAGTTCATTCAAAATGACCTGTTCATATTAACTGACTATAATTCGTTTGATCTTCTATTATCCAAGCAACTTAGTAGTTTCAGTAACTTTTCAGAGGTTAAAATACTGCAAATATGTACAGAAAATTATAACACAGTTTTTGAAAGTTGAAGGACATGAATTTCAATACATATATCCAAAAAATACATTTAACGGACTCCTGAGAATATTTTTGTAAACTTGACTAATAAGAGAATTATTGGACCAGTGTGGGGTTCTGTCTTTCTTTGATAACCAACTTCCTGTGCCCAGTAGCTGTGATAACTGAAACAAGAGTTCCACGGATGTCAATGGACTTTAATGAGTAGTTCACTGCACAATACAAACTACTTTGCATTTCCTCTAGATCCTTTTACTGTATGAGAAAGATAAAGATGTATTTAGCTTGGGGCTGATATAGTAGAATATAATTCACTGTCCCCACTGTCTATGCAATGGAGGTTTCTACAGAATGGCAAATATGATCATTCATTTTACTAGAACATATACCACATTTTTCTCTTGTTCTGTCCCTAGGACAGGTGACCTACACAAATCAAAAGAACACAGGAGGCCGAATCTTGTCTATCAACTAAAGGCAACAATTAAGGATATTTAAAATAAAACACACATTACTTTCAGATTTCAAACTAACCCTGTAGGATGAATACCGGGGTGGAAAACTATAGTCATAAGGGATTTTGAGAAGAAAGAGATCCACAAACATATAATTCCCAGTTAAACACAAAGAAGATCAAGTGAATGATGAAAGCAGTGAAGGAGTCACACCCAAAAAGGGCACACCAAAGCCCAGAGAGTCATAAACGAACAAAATAAGGCACACAGCAAGATTTGAGGCTAGCAATATTGTAACATTTGTGAATCAGGGATCAAAGCAACATAGTGTCCCTTTTATATAATAAACCCAATACGTTAGCTGGTAAAGTAGACCCTGTGGCCCAAAACTACTTTTCAAACTACTGCTCTGGAAGGTTTTAAGTGCTACATAATCCTGGTCTTATTTTCTTCCTTTTTAAATGACTCCCACATGGTTAATATTTCTGACATATCCTTGTATACACTAGGTAGATGGCTATGTCGTGCAGTGATTGTCATTTCAGCTGTCACGAAGAGTTGACAATTTGGCAAAAAGAGCTCAACAAATAGAACAGTCTAAGAGATCACAGCTTAGTCTGAAAAATCTACAATGGAATTGTCCTTTCTTTAATCCAATTGAATAGCTTTCCTCATCACTATTGAATATGGGCATGAGTGTATCTGAATTTGGTGGTCATTTAAACTCTCCAAATTCTTTACATTCCTGTTTTATTTGCACTGGATATTTTATTATTGCTTGGATTTACTATAGCTCACAATAATGCTAATGCCAAGCTATGATTTTTTGGTTAAGTAAAGTTAGAAGTAATGGAAGCTAAGGGACTCATCTGCCAAATGAGGAAACCCGAGCATCAAGTTCCTGGAGTTACATTTTGCTACTGGAGAAGTGAGAACTGCAGTTATTGTGCACTTATATTCACAAAACCATCAGTAAGGCCATCTGGTAGGCTTTTCCCCTCTCTTTGAATAATTCTTATTTTACAAGGTAGTTTTTAAGAACATCTTGAGGATGAACTGTCATTTTATACCTGTACATAAGCCATACAGAGGCAGTACTATGTGAATACATAGGTTACAATGTACATGATACACCACAAAAAGATAATTTGTCCCAGTAGATTATTTGGAGCCTCTCCTAGAGACCACTTTTATACAGCACTGGAAAAAACGCCGTGCCTCCATACCCCTGAAACAGATGGTTGAGAAAGACTAGCAAGATAAACCCAAAAGAAAGACCTCGCTTAGCAGTGCCTTTAGCGTTAAGCCAAAACAAAGTAACAACAGGGCTTTGATTTCTCCTTCACCCTGATTGGTTTTCTAGCTCCTAAAGAGCCTGCACAAATAAGAGTAGCACTGAGAAGACTTATAAAAGAACAGGAGGCATATGCTATTTCCAAATTAAGGTCACAGTGGTCAAAATGCTTCCGTGTATAGATTAGTAGTAGAATTACTTTACTATGGAACAAATTCTGATTGTCAATGTTATATATGACTATCTTAGATTCCAGAATAATGCATAGGTTGTTTTTCTCATTTCTCATCTGTTCCTAAGCCTCTTTCCTATAAAGCAATTAATGGAGTTATACCCAATAATGAGTCAGTGAAAGAATAAATTAAGTTGCTAAAACTTCCTAATCACACATCTGGTAGCAATAAGCCCATGGAAAATGAGAGACAGGACTTATGTCTGCAAATATTTCCTGATGGCTGACAGTTGTATTACGTGGTATATTAGACTTATAGTATAGATATGTACAGCCACAACATCTACTCTCAAAACATGCTGTCACCATATCTTTTGTAATGTCCTTAAATATACAAGTATGTCATTATTCTTTCCTTGATTACCCACATTTAACTGTTAGAGTTGCTAAATCCTAACATTTCCCAAGTCCCCTTACTGAATTTTGATAAAAATCTTTATGTGTTTATACACTTGTGTTAATCAGTCTCATAGTACACTCAGGCAAATATCTGCTATCAGACATATCAATTTCTCCATGAAAATAAATGAAGTTTCAAGAAACATTGGAGAAAAACATTACTGACAAAATCACCATCCGGTGTATTTTTAAATTAATAATTACTCCTGGCTCCCTCTCTCAACAGCACTTGTTGTTTTGTACATTGTTGCCGATTAGGAAAAGAGAAGGCCTTAGAAGTGCACTGGATGATTCTGGTATTTGAAGCTGAAGGTCAAATGTGCTTACTGTATTTTAAAACATTCTAACAATAGAGTGAATCAACTTTTAAGGTAATTATTTTTAAACAAGCATTTACATTTTAGAAGAATAACTTCAAAACATAAATTTTTATCAGCATATCTTCCTACTGCCTAATATCTCTTATAATGATAGCAAAGAAATTTTAAAAGAGGCAAAAATCTCACATAACAAAAGAATTCAAAGAAGACAATAGCGCTATTTGGCAAGCTAGACCATAGAAAGACAAGAGGTAAGGTCCTTAGGTAAGAAAATGGATTCCATGGATTCCTATACAGGGAACAAAAGGACACAAACCAACCCTATTTGAACTGTGGAACTCTAAATGCCCTAAAAATGGGCAGCCCAAGTAGCTGGAAGGGTGAATAAAAAAACTCAAAAGGTAGTGACAGTGCTTGAAGATCTACCTAAGATGCATAAGGGTATTCAAATTCCTTCAGACCTAGCCTCTTACCTTAGGTATCAGAAAGAAGAATTTAGGAGTAAACCACACAATGAGATCCCAAAACTTCTATGATATGCAACATCCTAATTAGATTATAAAACTACATGTTTTCATGAGAACTGACTCATATTTTTATTTCATGGTTTTCAAAGCATGTTTGTATTTATTGTGTAGTATAATCCTCACAACAATTCTCTCTGGTGAGTAAAACAAATAATTTCTTCTATTTTTAGATAAGAAACTGAGTTGACAATATTGACTTAGCTATTGTAAGATCTTGTATAGTGGTATTCAAAGTCTTCAAAATACACATTACTCATTAAATTGCACATTAAGTTGCCCTTTGAAACTTTCAAACAGTTCTACTTTTCTAAGTAAGTTATTTTCCAACTTGTGTATTCATAATAATCCTTTTAGGAGCTTGACTAAAATAAACCTGTCTGAAAGACTCTAGATGTATAAGACTGAGGTAAAGTTGTGGACCATATATTTTGACAAATTATTCAGGTGATTCTAAGGCAGATTGCAGGGGCTCATTTTGAAATATATTTCATCAAAAAATCTAATTTATCTCTAACAGAAGGCAAAATAACTAGACCAAATTAACCGAGTCTCACCAAAAACAGAAACAGTAAGCCAAAACCAAAGTGAACTCGCAGTTTCACTAAATGATATCAGCAAGTCCACCTTTGACTTTGATCAAAACTGGGTTGGTATGTAACAAATATCTTTATATCTTTTGAAAAAGCTCAATAAAGGATATTCTTCCTCATTAGGTAGGAAACACCAAAAAATACTTTTTAGAATTTAAGAAAAGGAAAGAAAATTGTCATTAGCTCTCAATAACTCAGATTACATCTTGTAATCAGTGCTCATGTTTGTCTTGGACATTAAGAAGTTCAAGACAAAATTTAATCCTACCAGGTTCCTAGGCATATGTACTTTTTGACTGAGAACCTCACTCTCTAAACACTCATATCCATGGGACTTTCAGCTATTTTTATTTTGTGTTATTATACATGAATTTTAAAAGGCTATTTTAAAATCATTTGTAAAGTAGCCAGAGTATAACTTTTAAATTAATACTCATGAGAAATATAAAATAAACAAATTAATGCAAGAAAAATTTCAACATGAAGAAAGAACAGGGAGCTAGAGGTTTGCAGTGATACTTTTTTTCAAAGCATAATTCTTTCAGGCACAGTTGGTAACTACACCTGTCACACATACTTCCAAAAATGGAGCTCAAAATGATAACATACTGAGAGAAAAACAAAGCTCAAGAATGCAAAATTCATTTGTTATAATCAGTTTTGCTTACACTTTCTCAAAATAGTCATCAGTACTAAAATGTGTACGTAACAGAATGATTTGCTGCAATACAGAAAGATTCATTTTAATTTAGATTTTAGAACTTTCAAAGTCTTGAAAAGTTTTCAGAAGCACCTTTCGTACTTGCTACACAGACAAAAAGTGTCAGTGAACAAGAACTGCTGTAAAGAAACAGCACCTGCTTAAATAAGTCCTGCTATAATGCTATTGGTCTTATTTTTCTTTTCCTTTTTTCCTCCTACAGTATTTATTTAGCTATTTATTCCCTTTTGAGATCCTTGTTGTCTTTTAACTTTATTTAATTTGACAATATTTTTGCATGACGCATATTGTATGCAATTACTTTCCTGGCCTGCTTCATGAGGACTAAGATGTTTAATATTCATAGCAAACTCTAGTGTAGTCAAAATTTCTAAAGGTCACACAGGTACCACAGAAGAGCTTGAATCTCAACACACAAAGTGTGGTTTCAACATCTGTAACCACTACACAACATATTGAGTTGAACTTATATGTCTGTATTTATCATCAGTCTATCATCTATCTATCTATCTATCTATCTATCTATCTATCTATCTATCTAACTGCTTTAGTAGAGAAAAATGAACTCTGTTCTCCACTAATTTCTCACATCTGATGCAAATTTATCTACCTTTCTATGTATACTAGCCATTTCCAACACAATGTTTAAAGTCTTCTTGAAGCTATTGGACATCTATACATGCTTACTTTATTTCAGTAAGGAAAAATGCTTCGGAATATATCCATTGGTCCTCAATCCTGAGATCTTTCATTGATTTGATAATAATTTTGGGGGGAAAGAGAAAAACTTCATCAAAGGTGTATGTCAATATTAAGAGGCATCAAACTTGGAAAATATTAAAATATTAAAAGAGTAAAAATTAGAAACCAGAAAATACTGATACAACTTAATCCCTATTTCATTTTATAACTTTCTCTTTCTATTTTGTTACACTAAGGCATGAATGTATAGGTTTTTATTGGCAATTTATTAGAAGAAATCACTTAGAGAAAAGCCTTTCTTTGATTTGTCTACTTGTTTACTCTATTAAATGAGTTATTTTGAAATAACAGTATATTTCAAAGAATTACTCTTTTTATTAGCATGTGTTTGCAGTACATGCAGTTTGCAGTCAGCTTGGGGAGTGAGTACATGTACATAATATAGTTTGACACTTTAAAATCTTCTTCCCTCTTGTCTCCCTCCTTCCTTGGATGTGTAAATTTTTAACTGCCTAAATATTTATTTGAAGTAAATATGACTAACATAATAAGCAAATTGGTTTTAACTGTCAGAAATCATTTATTCTATGAAGATAAGTGTGCTACAATACTATTCAGGATCAATATTTTATAAGATGCTACTAGTAATGTTGATGTGTTTAATGTAAAATATTTTATTTAAATAGATTTTACTGTAATCCTATTACATTAATTAAATAAATTAAGTACAAAGAATTCACAAAGGTATCTTTGTACAAGGTGGAAAGTTTAAACGTTATCCAGTTTTAATTCTCACTAAGTTAAATTCTTTGGCATAAAACAACAGTAGCCTTTAATAATTGTTTATTAGTCTTTTTGATAAATTTGCAATTTGAGTAGGGATGACTCATTTCTGCTCCATCTAATATCAGCTGGACAACTTCATTAGTGTCAGAGGATAAAATTGTCAGAAAACTCATCCACAGGACCAGTTGTTAGAGACTGTTGACTCAGCCAGGCTTATTGAACAGAAGCTTTGGTTCCTGTCCATGGGGCTTCATATGCTGAATGTTCATATGAAGATAAAGCAGGGAGAACACTTAGAAAATCTATATAAAGGAAGAGTAAATCTGTAGAAAAGCATAGCAGTCTTGCCAGACACCCCCTAAAAACACCCTATACCCTCTCTAAGGGAACAACGAATGATCTCCAGTGGAACAACAAATGATCAGAAGTTCTCTTTAACATGTATAGAAACTTAGTGTCCTGTAAAAGTATATCTCAAATTACTGTGGAGAAGAATCAAATTAGTTCTTTACCTAACATTATGTGTCATAATGTCTTCCAAATAAAATAGGAATTCAAGTGAATTTTTAAAAATGTAAACCATAGAAATACTACAAGGAAATATAAATTGATGGAATTCTTTATAAGCTTGATGTATGGAAAGCTTTCTAAACTGTAATTAAATATCCAGAGACAATAAAACTTTACTAAGTTCAACTACAACAAAAAACCTTCATGTTCTAAAAAGAAAAGGAGAGTGAAGAAAATTATTATGCAGAAGGATTTGAGTATATATTTTTATGTAGTTTATTTGGGGTCCATATCAATGTTCTATATTCGAAATTAAATTAGAGGATGGAAAGAGGCAAATCATAAAGCTCAATCCAAATATAAATAAATATATTGTTACCTAAAGATCAAATTTATAGCTTTCCTGGATGAAGAAAAAGTTATAGTCTCTTTATTGTTTGTTTTCTTTGCTGTGCAGTTTTTCAAATTTGATATAATCCCATTTTCTGATTTTTGGTACTATTTTTTATGCCTGTCACTATTAGTTTTCTCATACTTATAATCACTCCTTGTCTCTCCTCTTTAGTGCCCCCTTCCATCAAACACATTCATGCTCTTTCTTAAGTATAGATTAGTTTGTATTTTGTAAAGTTTTACAAAAATGGAGTTACCTGGTATATATTCCTTTTGACAGAAGGTCTGCCTCTGCCTTCTTTCATTCAACGTAATTGTTTTGAGAGTCACCCATGTTGCTTGTATCAATAGTTCTTCCTTTTTAATTATCGAATGATATTCCAGTTTATGTTTATTCCACAACTGGTTCATCTATTCATTTATTGACAGATATTTTAGGTGTTTCAGATTTGTGGCTAATATAAACAAGGTTTCTATGAGCATTCACATAGACTCTTGATTAAATATTAATAACTAGTATGTTTGGATCATATTGGGATTCCATTACTATTTTAAGAATCCAACTGTTTTCCAAAATCATTGTACCCTTTTAAATTCCCATCAGTGTAAAGGACTTACAGTTTTCTGTCTTCTACTGACTGGGTAGGGTCAGTCATAATAACTTGTGTATTGTAATACATGTGAAGTGGTACCCCATTTTTGTTTTAATTTGCATTTTCTCTATGAGTAATCAATATTTAACATCGTCATATGCTCTTATTTTTCATCCCTTTTCTTGTTTGGTGAAGTGTTTGTACGGATATGTAACCAGTTTTCATTTTGTATTATGATTTCTAATTATTGTGTTTTGAGATTTTGTTATATAAATAATTTACAGATATGTAATTTTCAGATATTTTCCTCAATTTGTGGCATATTTGATCTTTTTATTTTCGGTACCGGGGATCGAACTCCGTTCCACTTTCGAGGCAGGCAGCGGAACTCTGAGCTAAATCTCTGGCCCTATTTGATCATTTTTTAAAGAAAGCCCTCTTATGAACAAAATTTTGAAAATTTTGGAGAAATCTAATTTATTAGTTTTTTTCTTGAAATCAGACATTAGTTTTCTTATTTAGTATTTAGTTTAGCCTCTTTTTAAAAAGTTTTTGGAAACTAGTAGTCCTTGTATTTTCAGATAAACTTAACATTCAGCTTGTCAGTTTTTTAAAACAAATATGTTTATATTTTTTATTGGCCTGGCATGAGTCCCTGAATTACTAGAGGAAAAAGTAACATCTTAACAATGGTGTTCCTTCTGATAAATGATAATTTATTTTGATTTCTATGATTTCTCTTTACAATACTTTCAATTTTCAGAATATAAGCCTTTAACAACTTTTGTCAGATCCATCCATAAATATTTCCTAATTAGATGTTAAATTTGGGTAAAGTTTTCAGGTATTTTATAATTTGAGAACTTCCTTTCTTTCTAATACTGGGTTTTACTGGTATACATTTTATCCTATGTTTGGCTTTAGAGGAAGCACATAAATTCTGATATTGTATTTTCATTTTCATTAAGCTTAAAATACTCTTGGATATTCACTCTGATTTGTTTTGACCCAGGTATCATTTAATTTTATATATTTGGGAATTTTCTTCAGATTTTGTCTTATTGATTACTAATTTAATTCCATTGAGATTAGAAAACATAATTTCCATGACTTGAATCCTGTTAAATTAATCAAGACTTTTTAAAAAATTCTTAGCATCATCTGTATTAGCAAATCTTTCTGAGCTTGAAACAAATGTGTATTCAGCTCTGGTTGAGTGGGCCCTCAGCATATGTGTTAGTTTTGTCAAGGTGTTTTTTCATGGTTCAAAATTTTTATATCCTTGTTGACTTTCTGTACACTGGCTGTATCAATTACAGAAAGATGCGAATTGCAATTTTTGACTAACGTTTTGAATTTGCCTGTTTCTCAATGGGGTTTGATCGGATTTTAATTTATGGATTTTGAAGCAGTTACTAGAGGCAAAGGCATTTAGCCTTATGTTGTCTTCTTGATAAATTAACCCTTTTATCATTAGAAAATCATTGAAAAGAATCACTGCATATAATGTGTTATATGCTTTATCTAAAATTAACAGAATTGATGTAACTGATATTTATATAGCCATTCCACCGTTCTTTTGACTGGTGTTAGCATGGCATATATTTACCATCCTTCTGCCTTTACTATGTGCTTTTGCATTAAATAATTTTTATTTTAGTCAAAAAATGTTTCAATTTTGCATTTTTATTTACTCTAAAGATACTTGCCTTTTAAATGGGATGATTTACACCATTAATGTGATTATTGATATGGTTAGCTTTACTATATCTTCTTACATGTTTTTAATTTGTTCCATCTGGTCTGTGTTCCCTTTTTCTGACTGTTTTCTTTTGAAATAATTGAATATTTTATAACTCCATGATATATCTTTTGGCTTAGTATATTTTATTCATTGATTTATGGTGAATAATATATATCCTTCAGTTATTATAGGCTACCTACTAGGAACATTATACAACTCCTCTGTAATATATACTTCATCTCACCACTCCTGGATGTTTGTTATTGTTGTCATGCGTTTTCTTTATTCATATATTATAAAAACTTTTAACTGTTTTGTTTAAATAACCAATTTTCTTTTCAAGAGATTTAAATAGTAAGAAAGGCAATATTATACTCTTTTTTTTTGGTACCGGGGATCGAACTCTGTTCTCTGCTCTTGTGCAGCAGGTGGCGGAACCACTGAGCTAAATCCCCGGCCTGAAATATTATACTCTTACCTATGAGGTTACTTGCTCCAGTGCTCTTTACCCCATTGTGTAGACCCGAGTTTCTAACTGGTGCTATATTTCTACTGCCTCAAGGAGTCCTGTTATCATTTTTTAGTCTTTCCACCATCGGTTAATACTTTTGGCTTTCAAAAGGTCTTAATTTTTGCTGTAGTTTTAAAAATATATTTTGTTGAGTATAGAGAATTTCAAATTGATAGTACTTTCTTTTAAAAAGTACTTTTTTTGTTTTTTGGTACCGGGCATTGGACTCAGGACCCTGCACTTGCCAGGCAGGTGGCAGAATCACTGAGCTAAATCCCCAGCCCAACAACTTTCTTTTCATTCTCCTGGAAGTTTTTGGTTTTGTTTTTGGTGTTTTTTTTGGTACCGGGGATCAAACTCGGCACCTTGTGCTTGTGAGGCAGGCACTGGACCAACTGAGCTAAATCTCTGGCCCTAAAATGTTCTTTTTTTAAAAAAAAGTAATTTGTTCATTGTCTATTCACATCCTTTCTGATGAAAATGGGGCTGTCATCATTACCTTTTATGTATGTCAAATATCTTTTTTTCTCCAATGCTTCTCATATTTCCTCACTAATACAGTTTTGAGCAATTTTAATACTATGTGCTTGGTGTCATTTTCTTAATATTTCTTGTGATTGGGACTCATTGAACTTCATAGATCCAAAGCTTTATCATTTTAATCACATTTAGAAAATTTTCAACAATTGTCTCTTCAAATGTTTTTTTCTGTAACCCTTTTTTTTTTTTTTGTGCTTTGGACAACCCAGTTATGTGCATATCAGGCCTCTTAAACTTATCCCACAGATCATCATTGTTATGTTCATTTTTCTAAATTCTCTCCTTTCTTTGTTTTCATTTGAATAATATCAATTATTATGTCTTCAAGTTCATACCTTATCTTCTCCAATGTTAATTTTTCACAACCACATTTAATGAATTTTTCATCTTACATCATGTAGTTTTTTTGTTTAAAAGCTAGTACAGGTTTTTTGGATCTTACATGTCTTTTTAAAAAACATCGTCAGTAAAGTTATGTAACTGTGTTTATGTAAACATTTGTGTACTAATCCTAATACTTTTCTCATCTTTAGTTCAGTGTCAGTAGACTTACCTTTACTTTCAATAAAAGCTATGCATGCGTTACTTCATCTATTATTCCTTCATATTTTTAAAAATTCTTTAATACATGTCTGCAGGACATAATAATTCCATTGATTATGGTGAATTGGAACATGAACATAATATATCTTAATTCAATTATTTCATCCTATTCTCCTCCCTTCCTCTCCTCTCCCTCAATTTTCTTATCCCCTTCCCTTTTAAAAGAGAAATATCTCCCTGTTTCCCATAACGTTTTACTTTGGACTGTAATTTGTTTATTCTGGGTTTCTCATATAAAAGAAATCATGTGGCATTTCATCTTTTGTGCCTGATTTATTTCACTTAATATTATGGCCTCAAGGTGCATCCATTTTCCTACAAATGACTCAATTTATCATTCAAAAGTTTTGATTGAATGTCAAACATTTTGAATTTTACTGATAATGGATACATATGCATTCCTAAAAAACTTTTTTGATTTTTTTTTTTCTGGAGGTGTATTAAATTACAAGGAAACAATTTGGTTTGGGGCTCTTGCTTTAAGAAGTGTCAGACCCAAAACAGCTCTCTAACTAGGGCTAATTATTTCTCACTCCCTAGGTAAGTCCAAAGTATTCCTTCCCATGTTGCAGGATCTTTGAGTTTACTCTTTAGCTCATTAGGAACACACAGTGGTCTTACGTTTTTTGTGTGTGTGTACCAGGGATTGAACTCAGGACCTTGCGCTTGCGAGGCAGGTGCGGTGCCACTGAGCTAAATCCCCAGCCCCAGTGATTCTACTTTAAAAATTGCTTATTTTAATAATTTTGAGCAATTATTGCTTTCTTCTCTGACAGGGATTTTTAGATGCATGTTATAATCCTTGTGCTGGATACTCAGGGGGTGCCTTCTGAAGATCTCTGGGCTTTTTTTTTTTTTTAATCTCAGCAGGTACTTTTCCTCTGAACACCTAGCCGTACTGGTGTCCTACATCCACCTCCTAGTTCGGAAAGTCAGCTCTATTCCACCTGAGTCTCTTTCCCTATTCTGTGGTCTGGAAACTTTCTCAAGACAAGATATTGTGACAGTGGTAGGGTACATTGTTTTCTGCTTCTCAAGGATTGCTCTCCTTTATCTTACATCATTGTCTTATATCCATTGTCTTGAAAATGTGTTTTAATATACTCTATATAATTAGTTTAGTTGTGTTATTTGGTGATTTCAGATGGGAGGAAAAATCGGTTAATCTACTTGGCTAAAGAAAGGTAAACTGCTAACATTTTCTAACATTTCTTACTAACACTGCACTGCAAACATCTAGTTTTGGTAAATTTTTAAAAAGTTTATGTAAAGGGTTAGATTGTATGTATTTTAGACATTGTAGACCATATGATCTCTATTTCAACTAAACAACATACCATAGTATTTTGTAAACAGCAATAGATAGCAAGTAAAAAACTGAGGATAATTGTTCTAATAAAATATTATATAAAAACCAGGAAGCAGATTAGAATTGGATCATAAGATCTAGATTACTCGCTTCTAAGCTAGATCTATGTGACCCCCATGGTAAGGATCAAATTTAGCATCAACATCTCAATTCCATAGTACTATATGATAATATATTGTATTATAATAATATATTCCATTAAAAAGAAAGGACAGCTTCAACAGAAATGTCTTAGTTTGGGTCTGATGTAGGAAAGTACAAAGCAAGCTTAGAATATTTTGTTGTACTTATTAGGAGGCAAGAAGTACATAAAGAGGAATGGCATCAAAAAGACCCACAGGGGCTGAATGAAAAAGTTTTTAGTGGACAATTTTAAAAATTAGAGTACACAAAAGAGAACAGCTGGAGTACAGTTCAGTGGTACAGCACTTCCCTAGTATACATGAGGCCTGGTTCCATCCCCATACCACACACACACACACACACACACACACACACACTAAAAGAAATAAAGAATAATGATTCTAATTTAGTACAGCAAAACTGAATCTCTTAAAAATATTGTAAGTACAACATGATTAGAAAATTAAAATTTTTCTCCCACTAGTATGATTTTTCCATTCAAGGATTATCAAAGAGCTATCACAAATATCTCAAAATATCACAGTGCGGTTTACCTGCTATTTACAAAGAGAACATATTTTTTAAAGGTAAAGTATAACGGCTATTGTCTTCACAAAGTGCTCAAATATATGATTGAAAAATATGATAAATGGGTAAATATTTAATTTAAAAATCTATTACAATAAAAGATACAGTGCCATTAATCCCCCTAAACACTCTTGCCACTTTCTTAAGCAGTTCAGGAAGTCCTCTTTCCTGTCTAGCTGTTTCGTCTTGGCTGCCTCAATGTCCTGAATCAATTCAAAATGATTACCTTTAGTGATCATTTTGATTACGGGGAAGAATCAGAAATCACAGGGTGCCAGATCCTGTGAGTAAGTTTGATGAAGACATACCATAATGATTTTATGAGTCTTTCTTTCCACTGGATAATACTTACTAGTGACACTCAACACATTTTTGATCGCACCTCCTAAAAAACACTCATAAAATAAGACTTTCAGAACTATTTCAGAAGGCGTCAAGAATAATTAGATAAATGTGTTTGAAGCAAGGGGGAGTATTTTCAGGCTCCTAATGATAATGAATCTTTAATGTCATTATTTTTTCATTTAAACACAGTGTTATTTAATCAGCACTTACATAGTATGAGTGATGGAAAATATTAATATTATTGCCTCCTGATACAAGTAAACAATGCCATATAAGTAATCCTCTTGTAAAAAATGTTTAACCTGCCTGGCCCAACTATGAGAAAATAATCAAATAAATACAAAAGATGGGCTATTTTAAATCATACTTGAAGTGAGCCATGAAGGATGACAGAGTCATGAAAAATTAAAAATTTGAAATTAGAATTTGAAGGGACTACGCTAAGACATTAAATAGACTATTCATACATTGTGATTAGTTGCCTGATAAAATTAAAGCATTGAAGTTCTAAAAAATTTATTGAGGAAAGATGTACAAATTTACGTATGGACCATGTGTTAGGCTATTTCATTTGAGTTAATGATATATTATAGTTGTAAGGCATACACTGAAGTATTATTTTTGGTGGAGTGTTGTGATATCTATAAGTCAGTTTCAAATGACTTAATATATTGTTAATAGATAAACAGATAGATATAAAGCATATGTATAAACATACTAACAAGTGATGAGTTTAGATTATTTATATAAAATAAAAAAGTAAAAATGCAAAATAATGAAATTTATACATATGTTCACTGTACATTGTTATATTAAGGACCACTGTCCTTAAAAGATAACACATAAAGTATTATGCAGATAGGTGAACTCAAAAGTTTTCTTTTTTTCTTTTTTTTTTTTTTTTTTTTGCAGGAACATATGAGAATACTGGATTTTCAAATATTATTAAGAGCCAAACATGGAAGGGGAGAAGAAAAATGGGGGGGGGATGGAAAGAAAGAGAAGGGTAAAAGAAGAGAAAGGAAAAAGGGAAAGAAATAAAGGAAGAAAAAAGTAGAAAGGAAAGAAAAGACAACACAACCAAAAAAAGAAAAAAAACACCAAGAAATAGACAGCTGAATAGTGAATAATATAAAATTACTATACACGTCTCCCCGACGGCAAGGTTTTTCTCCTGTAAACCAGAGCCTGGGCTTGCAGCTTTGGACTCTGCCCCAAATTCAACCTAGGCATTTCTTCAGGAAACTTTCAAAACTTCTAGTTCAAAGCTGAAGAGATTCAGTTAAGTCAAAGCCATTGCTAAATCCTTTTCTGATCATACTAAATTGTTCTTGTAACTATTTCTGCCTTCAAAACCCCATTTTCAGCGACTGGATCCCATGACAAGCCTGGTGCCATTGTACACGAGTAGATGGTAGCTTTGCACTCATCCCTTGCCACAAACCACAGGACTGAGAGAACACCCAGCAGCTGAGCCTGGCTCCATTTCCCAGCAGCTTGCTTTTTGCCATGTTGCTTGCCCCCAGACTGAGTTCTGTACTCTTTACTCCATTTCCTCACTCAAATTAGTCACCTGGCTGCTTGAAGTTTCAGACTGAGAGACTCCAGTGACTACCTCGATTCATTGCTGCTTGGCACCAGTTTCCTAGGATGCAGCCTGAATTGAGCCAGAAAGAATATTCATGCAGGAAATCATTGAGCAGATATTGTACTCTAAATGGTCCTTTCCACTCATGATTTGAGGGGGAAGGTAAATACGATAACATAAGCTTCTAATGGACAAACCATCTTACAATAAAGATTCAAGCTCAATAATACTTTTCCACTATCCCCATGGTCATCCTCCCTTCAGTATTCCTGTTGACCACACAAAACAGGTCACAAATAATACTAAGGAATCACAATCACTCCTTTTAATGTTTCCCTTTTTTTCTATTTTAATAAGCACCTCTCTTTTATGCAACAAAAATTTAATCCTGTACTTCTTATTTTACATGAAAGATTCATCTTTGGTAGCAGCAGATATGTATATTCTAGAGTTTAAAAATTGGATTTGCATAAAACCAGGAGCTAAATTTGAACTTTTCCTTTAATTCCTACTTCTTTGCATTTTTTTATATTATTATTATGCTTCTTACAATTTATGGACCAAATAATCTATACTTGGTGGGTGATGGGAGGGAGCTGTTGAAAAATAAAAACAAAATATTTATAAGCATATTATCTTAAGTGTTATTTAAAAATTCTCCATTTATACTTCTTTTAATGATGCCTCCCCACCTGCAACTATATTGTGTATTTAATTTTGCAATGATTTTTGCATAATAACCTTTTCCCATTAAAGGACAAAATCAACATCTGTCTATTGAAGTTGACTGAACCATCAAACTCATTTTACACCCACTTCATTTCACAGCTACAATTACATTTTCTCAGCCTGGAACATCAAAACAGAGGTAAAGCCAAGCTTTTTCACCTTTGTGGCTACATAAAAGAAATATAAAAAATACATTTTCCCATCTATTCATTGGTTTTAAAAAATGAAGAAGCGCTCTATTGACGGGAGTGAAGTGGCATAAAGCTAGTGTTTAATCATAAGTTAAAATAAATCCAATCTCAAGTTTTAGATCTCTTAAGAATGTAGGGAAAGCAAACATCTTTATTAAAATCTACCAGTATGCCTCTTAGTATCTATCTTCAACTGTAGTGAGTGGTTAATCATCAAAGTTTCACAGCTTTCTGCTTCCAAATGTTGAATGGTAAGGAATGAAACAACGCTGCTGATGTTTACCTGAGTCCAGAAGACCAGATCCAAAATATAGATACAGAGAAGGACAAATATCCATTTAGATATATAACATGTGACCTAAGGCATGCTATGGGGAAAGAGGCACAAAAGGAACTTTTATGAATCTGGATAATGGTACAGTTCATATATGTAATTTCCCCTTGGTCTTCTCACTCATAATTCAACTTTATTTTTAAGGCATTATGGTAGCTTTCTTAGGTTCATAATATCACAATATATCAATAACCTAACTATAAAATAATGACTTTGAAAACAATTAAAATTTGTATAAATCAAATCGTGACTACCCTAGGAGCCTCAATTAAAATACTATTATTTGATTGGTTTCTTAAATGAATGCTTTTATCATTTGATCACAACTGAAACAAGAGAATATCAAAAGTTTATATATGAAGGAATAATGGTAAAAATAATTTTATATGGTTCACACCAAGTACAAGTAATTCAGTGTGAATGTTATTCAGATGCAAAAAGTAGATCACTCTGTCTACTATTTCCTTTATGGATTATAATAGAAGATCATGTTGTAAAGAAAAGGGAAATGAGAAAATTATCCTCAATATTTCAAATTGTGCATATTTCTGAAAGTATTTTAGGAAATCTATATTTTAGATACAATTGTCTAACCACTCCATGCATAATATGATAATAAGTCTTAGAGGCATCTCTAATTATTTTCCTTGACCTTCAAATTCTAAATATTGATGTCCATAAACAACCACATCCTTTAGAAGGGGGGAGTAAAGAATGTTCCATATCACCCAATGTCTGCCACTCAGCTAAGGTAATAATTTTCTTATGAATTTATTAAAATGTGGATTATTTTATTTATTATTAAATTAATATAAAAAGACAAAAACATTCTGAATTTGTCTTATTTCAACTTGTGCTTCAAATGATATATTTAATAACTGAAAATGTCTTCATATTTTATACTGGTTTAACGACCAACTCTCCTAAGACAACTCACTGTCCTCTCTTGATCTCTTTTCATTGAAATTATTTTCATCATAATTCTTTAATAGTATTTCTAATTTTATTCTAAATGATCTTTAATATATACTAACGGTCCCCAATTGTGTATGAGTCATCATTGTGTTATCTATATATCTAGAAAACAACTGTCCTAGCCAACCTTAAAGTTACATAAAGATAACATTAAGTCCGACAGAATCATTTCCCAGCCCCTCCCAAGGTTGAACAAAATGTTTAAAAGAGTTGTGTTTTAAAATTCTAGAACATGAACTCAATTCTCTTCATTTCAAGGTTTTTATTTGCAAAGTAACTCACCAAAGTCCTAGGTGAACCGCAAAAAATATTACACTAAGGGTGCAGTGAAAGGTATTCTGGTTAATAAAATAAATAAAACACAAACAAAATATTATGTAAGGAAGGAAAGAAGAATAAAAGAGAAATGTGACCACCAAACTGTGAACATTATTGCCACCTGCTTCACGTCAGTTTCCTAACCTATATAATAGTTGTGATTTCTTTGAAGGCATAGAAAAGCACTTGCTGCTATTCATAGTGGAAAAGTCAGTTGGTTTATACACTCTTGGAAATATACAAATGAAATGACCAAATATGGAGTTCTGTGCAAGGATGCAGTGGTGGAAAGGTGGAATTACAGATATGATTTACATAGGGCATTTCCCAACTTATACCAACTGATTACATTACAGCAAACAGCAAATTGATATGCTGTATACCATTATTCAGCTATTCTTCTCACTTTTCAATATAAAAATAGGAATAGAAGTAAGCAATTTACCAAATATCAAATTAAAATCATTTCAAAGCTGTGGATGAAATATTGCCACTCTTGGTGACATACTTAATAAATCCTCTAGAGTTCTCTGCTACAGAATTGCACATTGAGAGCCTGCATAATGTTCTCCATCACTATCTTCTTCCATACCTATTTATTAACAGACTCAATAGTAAAAGAATTTAATAGAAATGAGTCTCATTTTACTGAATATAAAACTCACTCCTTATAAAAATATTTTATCTAATTAAGTCTTCACAGATATTTTCTCAAATTCTGAGGAAGAAAGAAAGAGATTTCAAGCTTTTAATTAACACAAAATCTATGTTTTAATTAATAACAGAAAAGAGAATATTAAGATAACAAAGGTGCACTATTCACCAATATAGGAAATACCCAAAGGAAAATAATTCAAATTTTACTCAGTTCTTCAAATAGTCTTCTGTGCACTTATTTCCCCAAAATTACTTTCTGAAATAAGTTTTCCTTTAGAAAAATCTCAAGTATCAATATTATAAGTATCATTAAGACACTATCAGTACCTGTGATTTTTTTCTATTCTGATAAAGAAAAATGATTTTCAACTCAAAATAGAATGAGGAATCTTTCAAAAATAAGAGGATTGTACTTTGATACCCATTATATTTCATGTTGTATTTCTCTACGCACCAATGAGAATTAATATTGCAAATATGAGCTCCCTTGACCTTATCTGTAGAAGCAGTTTAGTTCCAGAGATAACTCTCTATTAACTGAAATTAGCTAATATGTCTGAGCCCCATTAATAAAATAAAGCAAAGATGATAATATCTGTCCTAAAGGGCCATAGGATGTTGAGGTGGGGACATCCAGTGACATGTAGAAATTTCCATTACTATTCATGTCATTATATAACTATTAGTATCTTCAGGAAAAATAAACGTTCATAAAACTATACATAGCAGAGATTTATTATTAAAACTGTTGTAAGTGTGTTACATTTTAGAAGAGACCCAAAATTTAATTAGCCTATCCATGTTCCATAAAAGTAAGATTCCTGCATTGTGGAGCAGAACACTGTCTTACTGTCTTTTCCAAAGCTACTTGAAAGTCTTCTCACGGGCTCCTGGTCTGATCGTGCTTTCTCCTCTTCTTATGCTCAAAACCCCCTCTCTGCCACCCGGCTCCACCTTTCTCCATCCTAAATCTAGATCACCACGAAGGTAAAATTGTTTCTTTTTCTTCCCCAATTCCAGTTCTTTCTAAACAATGATAACAGAGCGATCTTTTAAAGCATAGTTCTCACTGATAAGAGTAAATAAATAGAATTATAAATACAGCAAATAAAATAATACTTAAGGGCTGTGGATTTAGCTCAGTGGCGCCGAGCCTGCCTTACCAGCACAAGGTCCTGAGTTTGATCCCTGGTACCAAACAATAATAATAGTAATAATTGATAGGTCTCCCACCACCTCAGCAGCTATTATGTATAGTAGCTGCCCTCTTCCTATCGTGTCTTGCCCCCTCCTCTGTGTGATGTCATGCCAAGATGGTTGCTCCCACCAAAGAATAAACCCTTCTTCCCAGCATGCCCGTTCCCGCCTAGAGAGTAACCTAATACTCGCTCACCTCCTACCACCTAGTGACATCATGGGCTCCTCCGTTCCCTAGTCATTACCTCACTCAACCCCACCTCTGCCCCTACAAACCCCACCCCAGTCTCTATAAAAGACTCTCCCTGCCCCGGCCATATTGCTTTTGTCTCTCCTTTGTTCAGAGACAGCCCAGCCCGGCAGATCTATGCCCCTAATAAAGGCTTGTTGTGGCCTGGTCTGGTCTTGGTCTTCGGCCCTTTTACCTGACAATAATTAACAACAACAATAATAATAATACTTAATGTGCATTTTTAAAATAAGTTTTCAAGTAGGAATGATTGAATAAATCATGATACTCTTCTCCACCTGTGCATGTATTAAAAATCAGTAAAACCTGTTGTACACTAATGATATGGAAGGGGGGCTATAATTCATTCTTAATTGAAAAACAATGCAGATCATCTATTACCCTATTGTGTAAAAGTAAATTGTATACTTACACAACTAAGAATTTAAAATATTTTTGTGACAATGACATGAGGTACAGTAATATATGCCAATATCCAATGTTATGGATGTGTCCATAATGATCACATATTTTGAGATAGGCTCTAGGGGCCCATGAGGAAGGGTATTTATTACTTATTCACTTTTTCTGTGGGAGATATAATGGGAACTTTCTTCGATTTTTGTTTTTTAACATATTTTTGATTTATGCTATCAACAAATTATCTAAGGCTCCAAGTCCGTGGTGATTTTTTACTTACTTCATCCAGTCCTATGTTGTTTACTTTTTAAAAGAAAAAAATGAAGAATGTGCATTTCCTTGATTATTTTAAAAAATTAAACATGCTATAATATTTTTAATTAAAAATGTGTTTGGGCAAGGTTATGTTTATTGGAAGACACAGCCTTGAGATTGTTTTTATTCTGGTAGACAATTACTTATGCAAGTTCTGATTTATCACACGATCTCAGAATTCTATTAAAACAGGCAACAGAACAATGTCTTGCGGTGTTGTGAATATAAGCTAATATAAGTGGATTATATATAAGAGGTTTAACTAGCTATAGGGATCAGAAAGGGTTATAGAAAATGAAATCCAGCTCAATGTATTCTTTTTCTATAAATACCGTGCTGCTAAAAGAGAATTAGAAGATAAGAAAAAACAGGAAGGTTTTGTTTTGGGGGGTATTTTTTGCTAGCCCTAGAATTCTAATATTGTACATCTGATAGACTTCACAGAAATTCTTTCCTCAGAGAATCTGTTTGTCAGAGAAGCTCACTGGGCTGGGTTTCCTGCACACAGGGCAAGAGCCCTGCTTGACGCCGGAGGTGTCCACAAAGAACCCTTGTGGCCACTTTTAATACCATGGTAAAATGATTAATACCTCTGAGATTCTACATACATGCTTCTGAGCCATAAAATTTCTCTTCTCAGAAATTGACAAAATCTCTTTCCTAAAAAATCAGCTGCTAATGCTCAGCTTATTACTTAGTGATAATAAAGTCAGCTATATGTGGCTGAAAGCAATCAATAGAGAAACTGCCCTACGGAGAGGTACATTGTAAAGACAAATAGAAAGATAAAGTGACTTCAGAGGACAACAAAGGTGAGAACAGAATCAGATAAAGCGAGAAAAAACTGGCAGAAGACAAACTGTGGAGGATTTTATAGGAAGAACAACTGAATGTCACAGAAGAATTTTTAGTTGGCTATAAGGTCTGGAAAGATGGTGAAATGATCAGAAGCATAATAGAAAGATATGGATTCGAGCTGTAGTATTAGGAACAGATTGAAAGAGGGGCAATAGAAGTCAGCCCATGTCAATCCCTCCCTCACTCACAGTCTTTCAAAGGCTCCTCACCTTAAACAGAACAAGAAGCCAAGCACCCTACAAAGCTTTCTAGGGTCTGCCCCTCCCCCTTTTTCTCACCTTTGGTTCCCACTAATTTTTTTCTTCTTCTTTCTTTTGCCCCATTAAGTCTGTTGGTACATTTTAGGTGTAAAATATAGTTGCATTCATCATTGGGATCTTGTACCTTTACGTGAGGATCTTGGTTCTTATTTTTTCCCCTTCCAATGCTCTCCCTTCACCCCCTCCACCCTTCCCTATTTGCAAAGCCTTTGTCTCCATTTTTTTTTCCTTTTCTCATATTTTTTCTTTTCCCTTCTTTCCTTTTCCCACCCCTCCCATTTCCCCTACTCCTTTAGACCTTTTCTTCCTATTACACAATATCAATTATACATTTTTAAAATTACAATATCAAGATCTAGGAGACATTACCACAGATTTTACAGAATTTAAAAGGAAAGCATATTACAAAAATCATTTTTGAAATAAATTTGACAACTTCTATGAAGTACCTTGGAAGACAAATTAATGAAACTAAATCTGGAGGAAATATAAAATTTGAATAGCACCTATTAAACAAAGTGTATTACTAGTTTGAAAACCTACCTATATGACAACAACAGGCTCATATACATTTTAACTGATGAATTATATCAAACATTCAAAGCAGAAAAAACAAGGTAACTTCTCCCCTCATTTTAGGAAATCAACATTGTGCTAATACTAAATTATTCTAATAGCACACAACACACATTTCACTACTGAGATTTTCTTGAAGAAATTGTATCATACTGCTCTCAGACTGCAGGAAATAAAATGGTTCCATCCATCCCTTCTTTGGAAGACAACAAATATAAAAATTTGCCTTTAGAAAGACATATCTAAAATCCTGTTTGTGTTTCTAGCAGATGCATATTATTAAAAATATACAAATGTCTGGCTTTTAATTTCATAAATCAAAGATTGGAGTGGAGTACAGTGAACTGCAAGAAATCCTATCTCTTTAAACTTATCAGATGATGCAAATATTTGGCATACAACTGGTTTTCAAATATTTAATGACTGAGTGAGTGAATTATTTGAACCTACAGGAAGCCAAAAAAGGCAGAGCTAAAAGTAAACTAAGGTAAAAATTTTTTCTGCTATTCTTAGTTTATGATCATTCTTTGTGTACACAGGAACTATCAGCGCAAGCATGCATTCAGACAATAAACTCTTAGTGACTAAGCACTTCCCATAAGAGTTGAATGCATCAAAATTTTTGAAAGAAGTACAAGATGAAATTCTTCACTATATTTCTAGAGATTATATAGCTCCTTTTCTCAGACACTGGAAGAAAAAGAAGCAGGACAAATGTTTGCACAACCACCAGTTGGGAAGCCCCACACTGCGACAAAAATATCTAATGAAATTCAAGAAGCACTAAGTGATAATGTACAGCAGACTAAACCCATTTCCACTGATGCTGCTCTATGCAAAATGAATATGTCCTCTTTCGTCTAAGAGAGGAACACACTTTATTCCCTACAATCTGGAATGCTCTAGATAGGCATTGCAGATGTATCTGAAAACAAACTTCTATACTGTCAGCAAATCATGAAGATTGAAGGCTGCCTCCCAGCACTACTAGATTTAAAGTAATGGCAGCATTTGTATTATAAAGGCCATTTTCCAAGAGTTTATAGTCCAGCTGTAAAAAGCCTGCCTCAGGTTCAAGTTTTGTAGGTTTAAGAAGAAAATTTTTAAAGTTCATTATAAAATAAAGAATATTTCAGATTTTACCTGGAAATTGCAAATTACAAAACAGCAAGTTTCAATTTTTGTGCCACAATTTAATTTTGACAAATAATACAAGAAGATAATGACCAAATATTTATGAGATGAAAACCCATTTTACTTATTCTGAATAAATGTTGAAAAATAACTTCAAAGAAAACTATGTCATTCTAGAGAAATTTACATAGTTAGATTACGTTTATTCCTGCTACTATGGCTAGCAAAAGTAATCATGAATATCTTTATTTACTGAATTGTCAAATGATGTTATATTATCCTGGGCAAAAATCTGCATCCATGAAGTACAAAGATAGATATGAAAAGTATGCTCCCACACACATACACATAAATTTTTTCTTTCTTTCTCACATACATACATATAAATTCATGTAACACTTGTCTTGTCCAGCCTCCAACAGGACACATACACAGAGATACACATACACACAAAGTGTAATACATTTTTTGCTACTCCATGGTAAAGAGAAAAGTTTCCAAATAAATAAGAAAGGGGAAAAAAAAGGGAAATATTAAGCCCAAATGGTTTTTTAAAGCTACTATTCGAAAGAATGGGAAAAAATTATAAATAAACCTTTTCAACACAAAGTATCTGTATTCTGAACACTGTAAGAATCTTGCCTTGTTTAGCAAAACATTTTTCACTCAGTGGTGATTTAATAGATTGTTGCTAATGATAATGGTATGGAACACAAATTTTACTTAAAATAACCACTTTCAGAATAGACTTTCTTCTTCTCAGTCATTTCAATAAAATATTGAAAACTATGTACACAATAACTAACCAAAAAGTGATCACCAAAGTGGCAGGGTTGTCATATGAAACCTTCTTGTCCCAAGAAGACAAATTACTTTTTGGCTTTCATCCTAAGACTTTCTCTGTAGCCCACATGAGAACCAGCTTCTTATCTTCCCAAACCAGAGGCTTAGGATACTTGAAAGAAAATTTATGTATAACAGGCAAGAAAATATTGTTCTACATTAATAAACATGTTAAGGAAGGGAATTTTAAAGAATAGTAGTACCTAGCAACAGATGTTCTTCAGAGATAATAAATAGTTCTCACAAAGTATTGAGTTTCTTTCTGTGAAAGAGAAGAAATTTTGAAGGTTGATAATACTAAATAAGAATGATGTTAACAATGAATTATTGAGAAAAAAGTGAATATAATTTTAAAAGCTCATAGTGGACTACTTGGTTTTTAAGGAAATGTAGAACATTACCAAAAACAACATATTCAACAAAGTTTTTAAAAATTTCTCTCTCTCTCTCTCTCTCTCTCTCTCTCTCTGTTCTAGCAGCATGTGGTCACAACCTTTTATCTAGCACATGCTTTTGGCATGGCATTCAGTCTCACCACAATCTCCAAAGCAACAGTGCCAATCAGTCATGGACTGAAACTTCTGAATCTCTAAGCCAAAATAAACATTTCTTCCTTTTAAAATTATTTAGCTTTCATACTTTTTTCATGGCAGCAGAAAGCTGACTAACAATGTAAGTGGAAAACACTGGTTTCCTGAAATTCGTCCTCATACTTCAGAGAGAATGTCATCCATTTACGTGCTTCTTTGAAAATACTTTTCTCTCTGTTGTGTAGATGTGGTAATAACTTCCAAAATAGCTTAGGTTCCCAATTACATTTAACTGGCTCTGCTTTTGTTAGCTATCTCTAGTATACCTCATAAGTAACTGAGAAGTGTAGTTTATTTTAGAGGCATGCACTTTTTACACTTTTCCTTTGTCTGAAAAATGGGAAATTCTCAAACAACTTCTGCCTCCTTTAGCCTTCAGCATTTTTCAAGTTCTCCTGAATTTTTATTACGTACTCTTTTTTCAAAAATCTTTTCTATAAAGCATAAAAGAAAGTTTTATTGAATGTTGAAGACTTTTTCAATTAAATGTATATGTCTGATAAATTCTGGAATGGGCACTGATTTCTTCAATGTTTTAACAACAGCTAAGTCTCTTTAAAAAAAATAGCAATGAAGGGATATACATTCACACCAACAATTTTAAACAAGATGTCAAGGAGCTGGAGATAAAGGGATTAGTTATGCATAGAGGATTCAGAGGAAGTTGTCTAGAAACTTGATATACAACTTGTTAAAATCTCTTTATCTAAAAATTCCCAAGTTTCAAATAACTCTTCACTGGAAATTTTATAACCTGTTGTCACATGGCTCTTTCTTTAAATCTACAAAATTATTTTCCTTGTTTAATGATAAAGTCTCCAAATAAAGGATTACTTTTTAACTTAAAAAATATTTGTTAATTTAAGGGTAACTGTGTCTTGATTACTGAGCTATTCTTAAAGTACAACTTTTAGGAAGTAAAAAGAAAAAATAATGTTTTCCAATGTAATTAAGTTAGATTAACTTCAGTCTGGTCCAGCCACAAATATACCAGATCCTTCTGTCTGAAAGACTTCTTAAAAATTGCAACAATCCATGCTAAAACTCAAGTATATCCCTTCATCACTGTAAATAAAGTGAAGACTATTGAAAAAGAAAAGGATTATAATCATCATAAATTTGCTTATGCAATAAAAATAGTTGTTTGTACAATCGTCTATAATGTACAAAGGTTTTTACTTCATTGGGAGAGGTAATTACCTTATATTTAGCTTTTTGGATAATATTTCAAAATCACATCAAGTCCTAAACAAGTTACTCTCCTAAAATACTAGATACAGCTCAAAGTATCTCAAAGGTTCTCCTCAGTTTTATTAGAACATAACTAATAATTTTATGTATTGATTCAATATATATTTAAAACTAATTTGAAGACTCTTCTATCTTCTCTCTTTCAGAGAACATTTAGACTGACTTCTTCGGATTTATGCAATCACAAGGCCACAGTATTGCTCCTTGCAGCTTGGATGCTTAATTCCCACAGTTAAAAGGCAAATCCGAAGACATTTTCACATGCATTATGTGCACAGGAAGTCAGTAACAAACAACAAAAGACATAGATTTTGTTTTTGTAACCTTCCTTCTACCCAGCTTTGTGAGCTTGCCCTCAGGTTACTGTTAAATGACAGTCTCATGCCTCCAAACAAGAACAGAAAATAGTCTCCAGGAGGAAGAGCATGTTATAGAACAAGGTCACCCCAGAGGTGAGGAATCCAAGCCCTTTTGGATGACCATAGGGCTCCATGAAGCTTGCTCATCAGGGCAGGCCAAAGTCAGTACAGACTATTTTTCTATGCTTAACTCCCAGCTATTCAAATGACACAAAAGAAGAGCAATATCTGGCAGGAAGAGAAGCAACTATTCACATAAAATGAAAGATACAAAAGAGAGAAATTCAACCTACAAATACAGGGATCAGGTACATTAACACAAAAATCGTAGGAAGATGGTAAAAGAATTCAGAAAGCAAGGCATACAGATTTTCAAAAATAACATTTTCTGAACAGGTAACATTTATTTTTTTAAATTCACCTCAATGAAATATATATTCAGCTGCTTGAATACGTTAAAGCATGAGTCCTTGCAAGAAAAAGTATGCAAAATAAATAATATTAAATTTCCTAAATGATAGGAAAAACTAAAGCTAGTATTTTAAAAATAAAAGTTAAAAAATAATAATCTTCAAAGTATGACATTCACACCAAGGGCCAAACAAAATCTCAAAACATCAGGAGAAATGATGCAAGTAAGAAGAAAAATTATGCTTTAGGACATAAATGCTGGAAAACTGCAAATTTCAAATGTTTCTATGTATTATATTCAATTAAAAACCATGGCAGATTCCTGAAAAGATTAAAAATAGAATTACCATGTGGTATATACATATATACATATATGCATATATACTTGTATATATATTTATATATGTATATATGTGTATGTATATATATCCAGAGGAACTTAAATCACTTTCTCATAGCCCTAGCTATACTCTGGTGTTCATCATTCACAAAAGCCAAGATAATAGTCAACCGCCATGTCCAGTGATTAAATGAATAAAGACATGTGCTACATACACGCAAATACACAATAAGATATTATGAAACCTTAAAAAACGAAAGAAATTCTCTCATTTGCAACAATATAGATGAACTTGGAGAATATGCTAACTGAAATAAGCCAAGCATAGAAAGAAAACATACTGTATGATTTAACTTACATGTGAAATTTTAAAAAGTCAAACTCAGCAAAGCAATAAGTAGAATGGTGATTTAAAGGAGCTGAAGGATGAGAGAAATGGAAAAACACTAGTCAAGGGTGACTTTCAGTGACTCAGGATGCATTTTAAATATTTATTGGACAACATGGTGACTCTATTTAATACTGCATTATATACCTAAACTTTGTTATGAGTGTAGACACACACACACACACACACAGTTAGCTATGTGATGTTGTATATCTGTTAATTACCTTGAGTGAGTGTGGTAATCATTTCACATGCATAACATATACCAGCATATCACATTTTACATTTTAAATATATAATTTTTGTCATTTATATTCAACTAAAGCCATAAAAACCAAGCAAATAAAAACTCATGGGAGGTCAGAGGAAAGAAAAGACAGCAAGAAAGAGGACATCATTTTTTATGACAAGTTCACTCATAAGCCAGTCTTATGAAAATATTTATTTCCTAGCAGTGACTTTCAAAAGATTCCATGAGAAATCTTTTTTTTTCCTAGAATGATTTTCTTAATTTTGGCAACAGCTAGTGTTATAATTTAGATTTAAAATGTTCCTCATAAGTTTGGACAGTAACTGGATCGTGTGGGTGCTATACTCATCAGTGAATTCATCTGTTGAGAATTTCAGTAATCAAATATGCTATTAAGGAGGTGGAGTCTGGTTGGAGGTTGGCCACTAGCAGCCTGAGCTGGAAAGGTATATTCTTGTCACCGGCTCTTGCCTTCTCTCTCTGCTTTCTGGTTCCCATGGGGTGAGCAATTTTCCTCTACCATTCCCTTCCACCATGCCATTTGTCTGTAGAGCTGCCCTATCAAGGACTGAATGAACTGAAACTGTGAGCCAAAATAAACCTCTCCTTTAAGTACAGAGTATTGGGTATTTTGTCCCAGTGATGGGAAATTGACTAATACAATTAATTTACAAAAATTAAAAATAGATAATGAATTATTATCATGGTTTAAAAATTATTTTAAATATTTAAATTATTTAAAATATTTCAACATTTATAATCATCAATTAAAAATATCAAAAAACAAAAAGCATGACATGCTTGTGAATAAAAAACAAGTCAGAATAATATCTCCAAGTGATGAAATCATTTTTGAAGGACTAGCTCTATGTGTGGCCCACACTGCTATATATCTCTATACATAGAAAATATGCCAAGCTGAAATTTCAGAAACAAAAACACTGATTCTTAACTGTATTATTTCTCTGAAAGAATATTACCAAAAGGACGCTATGTAAAATAGACCTGGTGGATAAGACTATTCTATTGGTTTTTGGTTTTAATTTTGAAATGTTGATTAAAAAATTTCAGCAAAAATATCTTCAAAGAGCCAGTGAAAATAAATTTTTTAAATGCCTGAAAACAAGCCACACTTGATGTACTCTGTTTGATCAAGTACTTTTCTTGTGGCAATTTCTAGCTATTAATTTTTAAATGAGAAATTGTTAAAATATAATGGTTAAGTTTTTATTTATATTTGATAATTCTAAATCACTTTTGCCTTTTTTCCAACTGATGGTAGTAATATTCATCTGGAGCTGTTCTGCCTAAAATGGTAGCAGTTAATCATACTGTAGTTAGATATTTTAATTTATATAAATAGAAATTAAATAAAACTAGTACCTTTGTCACATAAGCTATTTTTCAAATAGTCAATAGCCAAATTTAGCAGAAGCCTGCCATATTGGTCAGAGTAGATGGAGGCAATATGAACTTCATAAGCAGAGAAGATATGCTAAACATTTGAATGTGCGGTGAATTTTTTCAAGAACATCAATTATAAAAAGCTGTTTCTGGTGGAAAGAAAAATCAGCAATTCTAAATTTCAAACATGTTTCTATCATACTTCATAATACAATAAAGTCCATAGTCCTACAGTAAGTTTATTTTAGTTTTTTACTGAACTTTTCAAACCAGAAATATAATAAATGTCAGCTGATTTGTATCTCTGGGCTTCTTGAAAGCTTCTTTTATTATATTAAAATTCTAATATTTTTAGGCAGATTCAAGTGAAAAGGTCTAAGCTGAATGAATATTTCTGAATAACTTTGTTAGTTTAATAGCTAAAAATCTCTTTTCATGTTTCATCAGTAACAGAAATGTATTAGTTAATCCACAATAATTCATAATAGGTATTTAACAAACAATGAGACAAACATTCTCAGTCACACTGAAAGATGCAGGAACAAACATATCTCCATTTAACTAACTTTACTATAATTGATTAATGAATCCAGTTTTACTAATTGAGTTATAATCTGAGCATAAGTGCTGTCATGGTTTCTGTTTTGGGAGGATAGTCTTTTAGTATGTACAATCACAACATTTGTATACATGTTAAAAAATAGTACATATCAATTTATCCCCAAAACCTCTATTAAAGAAATTTTTAAGTTATAAAATGTCATTGTTTTTACTTAGTTCTTCCTCATTAAAGTTCCTCTGTCCTTTATTTTGTCTCCATGCAAAGAATGAGTAGAACTTCTCATGGTAAGATATGTATCCCCAGGACATTGACAAGACAAACTCTGCCTGTTAAATAGTATTTAAACATAACAGAGTAACTCTAGATATAGCTAATTATTTCCTAAAACAATTAGAAAAATGGCAAGTGGGTAGAGCTGTTGTTGTTGCTGCTGTTGTTGTTGTTATTATTGTATAGGAGTAGTGATTGAAACCAGGGCCTCACACATGCTAAGAGTTATGAATTTTTATCTCATTCAATCTCTACATTTTTTTCCAAATGGACACAGACGAATCTTCGACAATTCGTGTAAAGTACAAGTAGATTCTCATCTTCCTCACATCCTTTTTATAGACTGCCTAGAAGCCATCAGAAAAAGTGTACATAAAGAGAGAATGAATAATGCAAAAAGAGAATTATAAACCATATCATCTTCCTGTTTAAAGAAATAAGAAGACATCTATGAGTGATAAATTGGGCTGGAAAATACTACCTTTAATTGTGCACTATTCTCTATATTCCATTAGAATTAAGTATATAAAGTGAATAACTTATGCTCCTTAGTAATGGATGTAATAGCTGTCTTGCACTAATGTTTTTAAAACACTGCACATTATTGTTAGCTGATTTAAAATATTCTACATCAGTTACAACTAAGATATACCAATATTACACCACAGCTAACTTATTCAAGTTGGTATTCTAAGTCTTCTTAAATGTAAAGAGAAAAATGACTCTTTAATGTCTAGTTAATTCATTCTGCAATGCAGAGAGAAGCATCTGCAAAAGTTTAGCTTCTTGGAAAATGGGCAAACTGCAACAGTAGCATGACAGAAAAACATTAAAGATGGCATTTAAACTGTTACAACAAATGTAACAAGCCCATGTTACATTAAATCTATGCATGAAGTGAAGTTTTCAGACTTATCCTTTTCAATAGAATTTGTGGCAATTTAGTGAAATGGGCAGGAAAAATGCAGGAAGACATTAAGCCTATTATAAGCTACTATAATTCCTTTTGTTCCTATCAAGAACATGAAAATGCAAAATCCAGCAACTACTCTGGAGTTCATACAGCCCAAGCTAAGATTCCATACAAGTGGGAACTGAGGTTCAGAGAAGTAAAGTGACTTATTCAAAGTCATATAGCAACAAAATGGAATATGGTGACATGAATCGATAGCTGTCTACATAGCTAATCTGTTGCATGAAGCCAAAATCCCTGTACCTTTCATAAAGAATTATCTCTGAATTATACAAAGGTTTTTCCTGATACCTAGAGAAAGCTACTGGTGCTCTTTATGTCAGTCCACTGGAGCCTTTTAAATAATCAAGAGGAAGGCAAAAAATTTTAAATATGTATAAGGTCTAAATACTACTGATCAACTTCCTGTCAGATAACACAATTGCAAAAGCCTACTAACTACTTTTTTCCAAGGCTCAGTCTCCTGAAACATCAATCTAAGTAAAGACAACTGCCAAATTAATCTTCCTAAAACAGTTTTAATCGTCTCATTCTCTTATGCACAAACATCTGGTAGCTCCCCTTTGCCTACCAAATTAAATGTGAAATCCTCACACTGGCATTCAAAGCCCTTCATAATATGTCCCAATCAATCTTTCCTTCCTGGTGCTCATTAACTCTTCCCCAGCCCAACTCCAGCCATGTGATAGTCCAACCCTTGTTGTCCCCACCTCCAAGCTTCCATTGGCCCCTTGTATTCTCTCTTGCCACACATTCGCCTCTTCCATATTCACGGGTGAAAAGTCTTTTATTCAAGATCATGTTGAGTGCAATTATTTTCTTATTTTTCACACTAACCTTATCCAAAGCACATCCACAATTAGATCTTACCTCTGCTTTTTTTTTAACTCACAAAGATCTGTTTTCCTTCTCTCCTGAAAATTATCATGCTCCTTTAAAATAATATTATATATGTGCCTGTTAGAACTTCCCCATCAGTCTGAGCTTCCTGAGAACACAGTGAGTAGGCTCCACTGCTATCAGAATCTAATCAGTACTGCTAAATTGCATGTCAGAGGGTTTTAAGGACAGGCTACACAAACCTTCACCAGGGTTACCTTTTCCTAAGATATATAGAAAAAGCCTCACGAATGCCATCTGCACTTCTCACAGCAAATGCCATCTGTGGCTTAGCTGCTTTCACGTTCTATGGGTCCATTTCACTTCCCTGCAAACAAATACAGAACTTGATAAGAACAGTTAAATAGCTCAAAAATCAGGGTGTGTCTTTGTAATTGGGCTTGTATGTGCTCCTTGGTGTTGTCTTGTCAATCAGAATTATGCCCGTACAGCCTATGGCAAAAGGTGGCCTTTTAGAGAAAAGTGTTTTATTGGCCTGGGGATTTAGCTCAGTGGTTCCGGCACCTGCCTCGCAAGCGCAAGGTCCCGAGTTCAATCCCCAGCACACACACAAAAAAGTGTTATGTATCCTATCATTCTTCTTTTGGAAATGTAGAGCTATATACAGCTCAGAAATAACAGTAATGAGGAATATTAGTATGAAATGAATAGTAGTATCACCTTTTTCTTCTCTAGTTAAAAATCATAAATGTAGGATACTTCACAGCATTTCTTTGAACTGGTAAGGTCAATATTTTATTTGAACAAACAAAACAAAAATCATAGTTTTCTTACATGATCATATTAATCTAATAAATTCACTCACATCATCAATTTTGCTGAAAATTCTATAAATATATCTCTCCCTATAGTAGATTTAGAAGTATATTTTGGAGTATCATCTTCCTCCCAGACACTCTGACTCTAAACTGTTGTCCCCACTGTCAGTGCCTCCTTAGTCACCATCCCCTTCCATATACAGCCACTTTCTATTTATGCAAATTTCTGTTTTAAAATATCTTTCAAATCCATCATCTTTCCATTCCCACTGTCAACCACATTTCATATATACTAAAAGGCCGTTGCTTCCTAGCCAGTGTCCTTTCTTCCAGTCCTTCTCCATCCTTCCAATTTTTTGCTCACTTTCGACTGAAATCATACTTGTGTTATCATAGCTCCTTGCTTCAAAAGCATTTTTGTGGAGCTGAGGATTTAGCTCAGTGGTTCCACCATCTGCCTCACAGGCGCAAGGTCCAGAGTTTGATCCCTGGTACCAAAGAAAAAGCATTAATGTGTACTAGTTGACACTAAAATCATTCAGTTTGAATTTCTAAGCCTTTTATTATTATATCACAATTCCATGTTATTCATGAGTTATAACTGGACACATACTATGTTCAGAATTTATTAACTGTGGTACTTTCATTTTTCTAAACAAAGACCCTGCATCTCTTTGTGTTAAGTCCTTTTAAGGATGATCCAAACTATTAGTCTTGGATTTACTCCAACTCTATGAAGTTCTTGAATTCTAATGAACATCAATGCTTCTTCCTCCCCAATAACCCACTTAGTCTTGTAGTATCCATATTTGGTTATTTGTAATTTGTGTTTATATTAAATTTTAAGCACATGAATCCAGTACTTGTATATCCATGGTTGTCATTAATTCAGACAGACTAGATGTGTAGTTCAGCACCTAACAGAAAGCCTGACACACAATAAATGTTCAAAAACTGCATGTTGAATTTAATCAATATATGGTCTGTGAGTAAGTAGTGTTCTGAAATGTTATGTTCCTCTGTGTAGCCATTAATACAAATCTACATAAATTATCCATTTGTCTGTTCCTTTTAGTAATTTGCATTTGACAAAATGATTTTGCTTTCTCTCCAGGTAACAATTTATAACATGCTGTCTATGCATTTCTTTTTTCCTCATTTTCAAGCTTGCCCAAAGGTGAGACATTCAATCCATTCCTGTCTCCTTGCCACTCTTCTTTGTTGTGTCTCTATCTTATTCTGACACACACATCTCTTTCTCATTTTTAAAAGATAAATCAGCAAAATTAATTCAAATATGTGGCATTATCTTCAGAAATTTATGTTATATCCAGCATATGGGAGATTAAAAATGTCTTTAGTTTTTTATCTTGTCCTTCTATTTCTTTTCTGGAAATTTATCTCTTTTTTCTTCTTTGTCTTAGAGAATTTCCCCTTTCTCCAACATAACTTTATTCTTATTCTATCTCAGCCTCTATTCTGCATTTTCTTCTTGTGTCCTGGTGAAGAAGCCATGCCACAGAAGGCTCATTAAGGGAAGTGAGAGCAGCAGGGCAGGAAGAATCCTGGTCAGGGAGACATCCGGAATCATCCTGACTTGCATCTCATCCTCAACCCTCCCCAGCAACTAGCCAGTATCTAAACCCCATACAGTGCCCGTAAATATTTCACATTTCATTTTTATTCCTTTCTAAGAAATCAAACTATTCCATCAACTATTGCCTTGGGTGAGGCTTTCACTGTCTCTAAGACACTGTTGTAGTAAACATCGAATTACTCTCTAAAGTGGTTTATCATCCTTGAATTCCATCCTTTGCACTGTGGTCAGAGAGAACATTCAACAGTAAGAACCTCATCATGCCAAGCTTTTATGGAAATCCCTCAGTGAATTACTATCAACCAAAGAAAAACTCCAAGTTCCTCAGTCACCAAGATATGCATTCTGTGTGGAGCTCTGGGCTCACATCTCACTGCACTCTGATCACTTGAAGTTCTCTACCTAGCAGAATCATCTCTCACTCGCCCCAGTGCATCCCTTCCTCCTACTTCCCAGTCTATCTCAAGCATGATTACAATGACATTGACTTTTCTCATCAACTCCTATCAGAGACAGAGCTGGTCATTTCCTCCCTTGGGGTGCATCCTGCCATACATGAAGTTTACTTACTTCTCTTGCGGCTTCTCTAATAATATATATATTTTTACCTAGTGGCTAAGGGTACAAGGAAAGGCTCTAGATGGCCTGGCTTTGAATCCTTGCTCTGCGACCTTCCAGCTGTGGAGCTAAACAGTTTAAACTGAGTGCATTGTCTTTCTCCTAAGTGAGAAGAGATAGTAATCAAAACTTTTTCATCATTTTTGGTGAGAATGAAACAATATACAAACACTTTAAAACAATGCCTGGCCCATGTACAAGGAATTGTGCAAGTGATATCTATTATAATAAATTTTATTATCCATTGCTTTATTGTCCCTTACGGGCAAGTATCATGTCCCAGTGTTTTTAACCTCAGTGTCTAAGACTTATTAAACATTTAGTAAATGTATGACCAGATAATGAATAAGTGCATTAAAGTAAGAATAAGAGAACAGGTTTTTTATTTCCCCCAAGTTGCAGTATGGCTCTTTTTTCATTGTTCCCCTTAAATATGAAGAGAACTGTCAGAGTACAAACATAAGTGGAATGTTTCAATACAACTGTTGAATGGGCACAAGGACATTCTATTTTGTTATTTCTCAATATTATATGAGTATCTACAGGTGTTCACTAGGGGGAAATACCAGCAAAACCAGATAAAAAATTGGCAACATAATTTGTGAAGCCAAAGCAAAACAAAATGTAGGATCTATTGTCCAAAACTTATTATGAACTTCAAGATAATAAAAACACACTATTT
The DNA here is from genome assembly GCF_000247695.1 of Heterocephalus glaber. Next base: position 51,667,331 of record NW_004624730.1, on the reverse strand, counting down.
AGCCAAGTGTGGGGCATTTCAAATTTAGGCATTGGTTTGACTGTACAGATCACTGACCCACGAAACCAGCTTTTCTATTCTAACATCTAACCTCTATCAGTTCTCAGTTCATTGTGGGATATATATCTATTCTCATTGCTGGATCAATCTCTTGGACCTACATTGAAATGTTTGAGGTCAATAATATTCTTATTCAGCTTCCATTCACTACAAAATCTACCAGTCTCTTTTTCTCATTAGAGAAAAATTTTCCCAACATTTTGCCTAAGGTGCTATGCATACAATAACATCACACTGATTGGCTTCACTGTAGGTGATTTCAGGCTTTTCTTGGAAAATCTTGTAGTTGCTAATATCTAATGAAAGAACAAAAGAACAGAATAATGCGGAACACATCCATATTTTAATGATGAAGTGAACAAAGAGAAGGCCAAATGATATCAGAAAAGTCCACTGGAGGGGCTATGTCAGGCTGCCCTTGAATAAATCCAATAGCTCTTCCCTAACCTCAAATAAAATGCCTTCGATGAAAGTGGCAAGGAGTCCTATCACAGAGGTAGATTGTAGAACAAGGATAAAGAATTAGAAAAGAAGATGTATTGCCAGGGTAGGGAAATTGGGGTTGGGTTTGAGGAAAAGGAAATTAAAATAGAAGGTTGGAAGGCAAAATGAGGCGTCTGGGCTGGAAAAGGAAAATTATTCTCAGTCCTCCTATTACACAAATGCATTGTTGGGGTCCTGTATTAAAACATAAATTCAGTTCAGAGGCAGTAAGCCTGGCAGGTACATGCACAGGCTGAGAGCCAAGAGCCTCTTCTGTAGGCAGTCACTTGGCCTCAAGGGCCCCTGTGACAGAGTCTAGGTTCTATCTGTCAGACACTGAGCCACTGAACAATGTTTCTCCTTAGTTAAGAACTCTGATTCTGGCCTTGAAATTTTCTTCATTTGGGGACCACTGTGCCATAAACAAATAGTGATTACATGGCCAAAAGGAACAGATTTTACTATGTCTGGTGTGGATTGATAACGTGTAGTATCACTCAAATAAATGCTGATGGTGGAAGATGGAGGCTCTTTCCAACCAAGCGCATTGTTTCTTAAGGCTTTTATGTTTTTAGTGAATATTAGTTGAATCCCTTGTAACAGCAGGGCGAGTAAATAGTGAACAAGAGAAGTGCCCTTCCGGGGAAGACAGAATAAATTTTTAACCACATAAGAGAACAAGATAATTTCATATTGAGATAAAAATATAATGAAGGAAATAACCAAGGAGATGGAAAAGAATAACCAAAGGAAGAGGATGGCATTACCTTAACTGAATGGTCAGCAAAGGCTGATTTGATAAAGAGTCACATTGCTAATGTATAGCCAGACAAGGGAAGAGGCATATGTTAGACACTAAAGGTTAAAAAGAAATAGTGAGTGTAAAGGTCCTGAGGTAGGAGGGAGTTTGGCCATTCCGGGAATCAGAAGATTGACAAGGTTCAAATATTGAGAGGAGGAGAGACATGAAGAAATGGAAGGAGATGGTAGAGGTGGACAGAAGTTATCATGTAGGGCCAGCTGGTGATGCTAAGAAGCTTTATTTTATTCTAAAAGCAACAGAGACCCCCTGAGGGGATTAAGAGCAAGATGATAAGATAGATTTCAGAACTTAAAGTTCACAATGGTTCTTGTGAGTAGAATGAATTTCAGGGTCAGGGATGGAAATAAGCAGACCTCTTACAAGGTTATTTTAGTAGTTGAAAGTAGAAATGAAGACTGCTGATTAGGGTAAAGAATATGAACCAAGAATGGAGGGTGCAGCCAGCTGGAAGAACAGTGTCTGCAGGTGCCCCAAGGGTCAGGTGAAGCCACCTGCACACACCTTGAGAGTCCCCTCAGGAGGGGAGGGTTGGGTCCTGCAGCTTCACAATGAGTCAAACCCCATCTTGTTGGAAAGCTAACTCTTCAACAGTCTGTTCTTCAGACCACAAGGTGGATGAAGTTCCCTTAGGGCAAGGTCTGTGCACTTAAGTTGCCATGGGTTATACACTGTGGAGATTCTCATTTCGATACTACCACAAAAATTATTTTTATAAGGATGGATGTGACATTTTCTAACTCATGACAGACTTCATTAGTTCATAGGAAGTTTTTCTAAAGCTTGGTAAAGTAAAACCATCAAGAGAAATAACTGATGCCTGGGAGAAATTAGGGGAAGGAGGACATGCACATATACATACATACACACATGAACAAATGAGCAAATGAATATTTTAAATAAGTGCTCCAAACATTTTAACCTGGAGTTACTCATTGAAATGGTCCCACACAGTGTGCTAGCCTTTGAAGGCATGGCTGGAGTATGTATCTGTGAGTGTGCATTTTAGGGACAAATTTCTTTCTCAAAGCAACTCAAAACCAGATGCCTCTCTCATGTGTTCCCATAATGGCCTCTTCCCTCTGTTCCTCTGGCCCTGACCACATTGTTATTTTCTCTTTTTGTCTCTGCCTGTCCCATGAGATAGCGAGGTCTCCTGATGATAGCTCTTCAAGTACTTTTTATCTCAGTATCTTTGGGGTCTACCCAAGGGCTCTGCACAAAAGTGAGGAAAAGACTGGAGAGCAGCAGCTGTTAATTTACGTCTGGAAGCACAGCCTATAATCAGTAATTCAGCAGCTGCTGTATCAGTAGCCAAAGAATTCTGAGCTTTAAAGAGATTTGGGCAGGTACAATATAGTTTTTTTTTTTTTAACAGATGGATAAAAAGTTTTAAACCAGTGTTTCTTGGCAGAGCAACTAAGGTGGGCTAAGGCAAAAGGGCTGCTATAATTACAGTTTTGGTTATGCCTGATGTGTTTTATTCTGATGTGCATATTTTGTGCTCCATACACATTTAAAGATTTAATTAAATGTTTTATTATAGGGAGCCCAGTGCCAAATATCAGCATCATTACCTTTTTTTGTCCTTCACTAAAGCAGCTATGCCCTCAGTTGGTTTTGAAATTGTAATACATCTCAAGCTTACCTTTTCTTGGCAATATTGATGTGGACATCAACACAAATGTCCTGTTGCTTGTTACTGGCAGCATATCATTTTAATATCAGCTCGCTGAGGACAAAGAACATGGCCTGCACTTAAGAGTGTCTAATAGTCCTGGATAGGTAGGATTTGCCCACCAAAGCTCTTGCTGAGTGATAGAGGGAGAACAGCTAGGATAGGGAAACTGAGGCAGTGTAATCAGGACACAAAGCAGAGCAAAGTAAAGCATAGACACCAGAAAGAATGATCATCAATAAATAAAAGTCCTCCTGATTGTCAAGCTTTCTACTTAATGACAGTCTGAGGACCCAGTGAACATTCCACAATGCTTCATAGTATTTTCCCTTAGAATATGCTTTGCTAAGCTGCACGTGTACACACACACAATGGTCTTTTTAAAATAAAAACAAGGAAAAGATATTTTCATCCCTGGCTTTCAGATCTATTGAAATACAAAGTTTTTGAGTGGCCATTAGAAAGCAATTTCTCGTATAAATTCAAATTTATAAATGCATGCATTTAAACAAAGTTAATTCCCTAAATACATGACTTCCAAACATCACCTTTTCCCTCCTTTGAAAGAAGATAAGTCTTACCATTGAAGATGGAGTCTATGTGTAAAATATAAGAGCTCAGCTGTCCTGGTGGTGTGTGTATGTGTGTGGGGATGTAAATGTGGGTTGAGTGATGGTGTGGAGTCAAAGAATGCCTGCCAGGCTACATGGCCTAGTTTAGGGCAGTTCTGAAAACTCAAGATGTGGCTGGCTTGACTCTACTACTGAGATTTCTCCTTGGCCATTTGGTTAAATTTTATTTTGATACAGGGTCAAACTGCCCAGACAGGCCTCAGAGTTGGCTGTCTCCTTGCCCCACCTTCCTGAGTATCTGGAATGAGAGTGAAATTCTTTTTTAGGAAAGCACAGAGCCACATAATGAAGCCTGACCTGTTCATTGACAGGAAAATGGCCAGGTGAGGAAGACAGTGAGTGGAACCTAGTAGGAAAGAAGGGATTCGTCTTTCCAGAGAGCCCCCACCTCAGTTACATATCTGTTTCAGAAAGGTGTAGAAGTCCAAATCTGAAAGAATATACATGTTCCTAACAGCATGGGCTCCTTTTCATTTCCTGGGACTAGCTATAGATAACTGTTACATGGCAGGGTCCCCCTTTTGTCCTGTTGTCATCCCTGGGTTGTTCACACTTACCCTGCCCAACCTCTCTCCTCTCTCTCTCACTTCCCAGGGGGAAGAACTGGGAAACAAGACAATAAAAGAGGAATCTCAAAGGTTTTGGTGGAAATTCTTTCCTGGGAGAAGAAGAAAAAAAAAACAGGAAAGGAAGGTTTTGTAACATCCTTCTAATGCTGGGAGATGCTCTGCCATTTCTTTTTTGACATAACCATTCAGAAGAACTTTGTCACAAATAAAAGTGAGAAATGACTAAAGACTTTTTCCTTCAGTAAAATCACTGAAAATAGGCAATTAGCACTATTGTTGATTAAAAGAATTTTTAACTTTTGAAAATTATAATTACATTAACAGTGACCCCAGATCCTCCCGTTAAGATTCTTTTTGATATAGTTTTAATCTGATTTTTCCAAAATTATATATACTTTAAGGAAAATTATTGGCTATAATGGATTTTTCTAATGCTATCACTACCTAGATACTAGTTGAGTAGGGTTACAGTAAATGAAGAGGCAGGTCTTAAATTTAAAATTATTTTCCAAAGAGCTCTGTCCAATTGCATAATTGTGACAAGTGAAAAAGAACTGAAAACTAATGCTACTAGAGTTTTACATTGATAGGTTTCTAATTTCAACTAAACCATGTTTGCATGTAAACAACCATCTGGATAAAATGTTTAAAATTCAAGAAGTATAAAAAATGTGAATCATTTTGTCCACACAAAATTAAACATTGGATATTTAAAAGCATATGAATTAATATATTGCACCCTATGCTGATAGAAAAATACTTCAAAGCAAATTAAAGAAACATCTTAGTAGAACAGAAAGAATCCATGCTGTCAGAGGGAATATTGTGGTAAAAGGGAAATATCACATGAAATTGAGTTTTGATTTAAACAGGAGTCTTAGCACCCTTAACAGTAATGTGCCTTTGGACAAGTTATTTAACTTGAGGCATTATTATGAGTTACCAGAACACATTCTACACTTTTCTAATGAAGTTACCTACTTTAGCATAATGCTAGCCAGCTGTAAATCTCAATAGCTGCACCTAAGGGATACAGGAAATAGTCTTTGTGTTCACATACTTGGTACAATGAATAGCAAGGTGTTTACACCTGCACAAAAGTGTCAATTTGAGAGTTTTATCCACACAATGCTCCATGTATTACATATGTATCCCTGAGCATCACAAGGGGTAAAATACACCCATATCATTCTTCTCTTTTGCAAACATCTAATTTGCCATAATGGGAAATTATGCCTGGGGAAAACAGGAACTCATCTATGCATTTACCCACTTGGCTAAGGCATGGCAAAGTGCGTACAGGAGCTCCAAAGCCAAAACAGATGAGTTTTACCCATGAAATGTTCATTGTCGAATTTCTTGCAATTAGGATTTATTTTCTAAAAAGTTTTCTTTTGACTTTTCTTGTTGAAGTAGCTCAGTTCAGTACAATGACACATGTAAACCTGGTTGCTGTAGCTTTAGCCAGTATATGTCCCCAAAGTCTTTAAAATATGGTATAAAAATATATGTTCTGCTAGATGTGAAGATATATACTTTCACTTTAGAAATTTATCCTGGAATCCAGCCACCAGGTCTTTATTTGTATAGTAATGAACCAAATGAGGTTGTGAACAGACTTGTTGCTCCCACTTCCCAAAATAACTGGAATGTGACATTTGAAAATTTGTTTACCAGCCTCTGATTGATGTTACACTTGCTAACAGATCACAAGTTGACCAGTGTAGGAACTGTACACAAGAACAAAGCAGAAATTCTCAATGAAGTGTTGTAATTTCAAAACAGAGAATTGTATAGTACAATCTTTGAATTTCAAAAAGATATAACATTGGCCTCATACATGGCAAAAAACAAAAACAAAAACAAAAACAAAAAAACACCCAAAATGGTACTACTGATGTCAACATTGCACTATGATGGAAAAATTGGTGTAGAAACCTTGACAAACCTGAAGCCTGAGTTGGTAACTTTTTACAACAAAACCAAAGGTGGAATAGATGTTGATGAGTTATGCAACAACTATGATGTCACTTGAAACACAAAGCATTGGCCAATGGTTGTATTCTACTTAATCCTAAATATGCATAGCATGAATAGTTTAATAGTTTACAAAGAAAGTAACAAGTATAATGTATCATGGAAAAATGGAGAAATTTTCTTAGAGAATTTGGATTAGAACTCATAAGAGATCATTTACAGCAGAAGACGAGTAAAGTATTTCTGCCCAGAGAACTACAAGAAAAAAATTAAATTAGAGAGCACACTGCTGAGCTCACAGGTGGACAGGCAGGTACAACATCACAAAGACTTACTATGACAACAAGGAAACCAAAAAGATGTCAGCTGTGCCCTACAAAAAAGGACAGGAAAACAAAACATATGTGCTATCATTTTGATACTTGCGCACGGAACACTCAGTTTTCATGTGTGCAGACTGACTTGAGTGTGATAACTGGAACAAAGATTATTTCTGTGGTAGACTTTTGTTTGTATTTACATTGTAGTTCACATAGGTATTTATTTCTGATGTTTTTTTCTTAGGTTTTGTAAGCAAGTACACAGCTGATGTAAAAATGTAGATGTTTATTCTAAATATGTAACACATATTAAGAATTTAATACTTTATTTTACTGATATTTTATGTTCATATTAACTATATATTGTATAATATAATAAGAACTTCCTGAAAAAACAGCAAGACAAGTGAGATTTCAAGAATGTCCTACAAAAAAGAAAGGAAAGCTAAGTGCATGTGCTGTTGATGTAAAGGACACATGTGTATGGAATGTGCTGTTGTCAAGTGTGAAGACTATCTTAGGTATGATAATTGAAATGAAGATTATTTTTGTTGTAGATCTCTATTGGTATTTTCACTGTAGTTCATACAGGAATTTTATTTCTTTTTTTTGTTTACTTTGTAAACAAAAAAAGTCAATGTTAAAAAATTTGATGCTTTTTCATAAACACTCAAAAAATTTTTAAGATTCAATACTTTAGTTTTTGTTATTTTTCCTGTTAAGTA
>NW_004624730.1:51646821-51657505 GCF_000247695.1 Heterocephalus glaber | reverse complement strand
AAAAATTATTTTTTCTTTAATATATACAGTTTCAAATAAACATTTGATGTTTTAAACAGAACAAATCAGTATTTGCCTCAATAAAGAAGTGTCTATTTTTCAGGTTGGGGTAATTTTTTGTTCCTTTCTCTTCATATGCAAATATTTCTTCCTTTTTAACCTACACTAACTAAAACAAACTTCACACTCCCACTTTTTCCCATTCTCTTTTAAACTTATTAAATTAATTATTTATGCTCAGGAACTTCTAATCTTCTTGCATTCTTACTTAAATATATTCCAATGTGTAAGACCCCTTACCACCCAACAGAAATTCATTTGCAGAGTCCATCATTATATCTGCTTACATGCATTTTCTTCATTTAACTTCATTTAACTTCCAAGCCAACAATACTAACAAAAATCTGGGTTTGTCTTCTATTATGGTTTAGTATTAGGTGTATTTCAAAGGCCATATGCTAAAGACTTGCACACCCAGCTTGGTGCTACTGGCAGCTGGTAGGAATTTTAGGAGGCGGGACCTCCTGGAAGTTAGGTAATTGGGGTGTGTACTGGAAGGAAACATGGGCACCTAACCCCTTTCTCTGTCTCTTTTGCTTCTGAACTGTGATGAAGTGAACAGGTATTATTTGAACACATACTTCTGCCATGATGCACTTTCTCACATGGAGCCAGAAACAATGGGGCAAAGGAGTCATAAACTGAAACTATGAATCAAACTGAACCTTTGTCTTTATAACTTTTTATGTCAGGTATTTATTACAGCAATGGAAAGCTGACTAACACATCTCACATTTAATTCTATCTCAATGTCCACTGTCTTTCCCTTTCTTCTCTCAGGCCTCTTAAAGTTGGAATTTCCCCATGGATTCATTCTTCAAATCTTTTTTTCCTCTATTTTCAGTGGGTTCCTTTCATTCTCACTCAACCTCATGACTTTAAAATCTTTATTTTTTTTCTATCTCCACCTAGACCTCTTTCCTGACCTTGATTCAGGAAGCCTGTTCAGAATACTGGTTCCTGACACCTATACTTGGATGTCTGAGCATCATCTCAAATTAAATGCATCAAAAACTACAGTTATCATTGTTCCACTGTGTCATTCCCCAAGCTATTCTATAGTATTTCTTTTCTACTCTAATTGAAGGCAAGTGTATTCTTCCAAATATTCAGACCAAAAACCTAGCATCCTTCTACATCCCACAACAAACTGATCAAGAAGTCAAAACATATGGAGAATCTGCTACTTCCATTGATATTACCTTGGTGCAAGCCTGGACTATGCTTGGGTCTTGCTGCACTGCAACATCTTCCTATTGCTCTCCCTGTTTCTCTATGTTCTCCTACAATCTACTCTCGATACAGCAGCCAAACGGTATTTGAAGAAGGTAGTACAAATATTTTGACCTTCATTGCCTTTCTCTTACTCCTTTTCAGATAAGCTGTGTTCCTAATTGTTGCTTAAATATGCAAGATAAATTGCCCCTTAATATTTTTACACTAGCTCTTTGAATTTTCTCCCAGAAATCCACCCCATTTCCTTCAGGAATTCTCTCAAGAACTATTCTGACCATCTTACTTAAGATTACCTTCAACCTCTACATCTGTATTCTTGATCTTCCGTATTTTGTTTATTTCTTGCCTTCTTTCACCATTTAAATTCAGTTGATTCTTGTGTTTACTATATAAAATCTGCCTTGCACTAGGATATGAGCTTTAAGTGAGCAAGGATTTTTTTTCTCTTTTGTTCACTAATATATCCCTCATGTCTAGAGCTATAATTAGTACAGAGCAAGCACTCAATACATACTTGTTAAATTGATAAATTAGTTAGAAATATATAAGCCAAAAGAAAGAGCATTTTGGAATATAATTCCCTTTTAAAATTCTAAACACATTGACATGGAGAGGATTCATTATTATACATATTTAATTAGGGAAAAAATCACTCCCTATGTGAAACAAATACACCTTAAATCTGTGGAAAATGTTGTTGAATAAGTTCAATATCACTTCAAGTGAAGCCTATTAAGCAAAGCATGTAGCATATTTTTGAAAATCAGGAAGAAAATGCTAAAGTAGTAAGTAATTATATTTAGATCACCTATAAAGATTTTAATCTATATAACAAAATTGGGTTAAATAAGCAATATCTCACAAGTGGAAAAATAAAATAAATTTTGTATTCATCTCAGAAAAGCTATCAAATTATAGTCAAAGTTCTGAGAAATACAAGGCTGCACAGGTCTAGATCATCCAGGAGCCATTCAGTTTGTTCTGGATTCTCTAGGTCCGTTGTTCCTCCTCATATTTATTGCCTAACATTTGCCCACCCTGATGTTTATTAGCTACTCTCACAAGAGAATATGTAGAGAAACAAAGGGAAACTTAAGCAAGTTAAAGCTATTCCTTGATAGCAGCCAGAGGAATGTGCTGGGATCTTGGTTTGGACAGTAAGAAAATATGTACTATTTCCAAAATATGTATAATTTTAGAAATGGGTTACAAGCATTGTTCTGACCCAATTCTTTTAACGTGAGCTTTGGATCTATCTAAACTTTTGTGAATTCAAAGAATGAAAAGAACTCATGATATTGAATGCAAAAAGAAGAAAAAGAGGAAGAGAAAAAGAATAAGGATAGAGAGATCATTGACTATGTTAATGAATCATCCCTAGAAGGTAAATCAACATAATAAAACCTACTATGGCCAAGAATTAAGGCTGTATCTGCCTCTACTGGTGCTACCAGTAGACACTGGGTTAAAATAACCAACTTCTCAGAATCTACTTTCTTGTTTGTGAAATAAATAGAAATATATATTTCTCATAAAGTTGATAAGTAAATGGATAAATAATGCAAAACACCTAATATGCAAATGTTCACTATGTCCAAATACCAGTTTCTATCACATTATCTGACCAATTTTTACCAAGTGTTGATATTCATTTCAAGCATTCACTGTGCTTTTCAATTTTGCAAGGATAAAACCCTAAAGAAATATTTAGGTGATAATTAACATTTGGTTAAAACTATCTTGGGAAATATGAAACGATAGATTAAAATGTGCAACTGGGACCTGTTTTAAAATGAGAGGCAGCCTACTGATGAAAGAGTGTTTCTTTTTTTCAAATGCACAAGAAAATACTATAAAAGCTCTATTTAAAAACTACAAAATGATACCTCTTGGAGGAAGGAAAATATTTTCCTCCTTTTCTACAGATCAAAGTGCAGAAAATATGTTGTTCTTTGTAGAATTACTTGAATGTAAGATCTATGGAAAGAGGATTCTCTGCCTCATTCATTACTGACTCCCTTTGAATACAACATGGCTTATAATTGGCAATTAGGAAATACTTCTGAATGAACACAGTATGCACAGACTATAGTGTACTTGGCACAGGATAGGAGTCCATCTGCCTCTACAAATGACTGTACACACTAACAAAAAACAAAGGTAAATAATGGCAAGCCAGTATTTCATTAACACCTAGAAAAAAGACAACACAATTATTTTTATAGTTTCTGAACCACCATTTATAAAACATTGGAACTCTGCTAAAGAATGTAGTCAATGTGCAGCATTTGTTAGTACAGGCATAAATAAATTTCAAATGGCTAGTAACTTTTGGAGTCAAAATAATAATGATTTGAAGTGACCAAAGTAGACCCTTCATGTTAGAGAAGGAAAAGAGTCAAAGGGGTGGGAAGAAAATTTCTACTACTATATTTAAAAGTAGACGTCTAAACTTTCATTTTTATTTTTCAAACACTACTATTTATATAGAAAATCACACTTACACTTTGTTATAGTGTACCAACAGATAATAAATGAACAGAATTTATTTATAATAGGATATATTAAATTCCCAAGCAAAATACTAAAGAATGCTTAATTAAGAATATGAAAAAGCACAATAGAACCAGGCAGCTTCAAGAAGTCTATAGATGCTGTTCTCACTCCAATTACAAATTAGTTCAAACTTTGCCAAGGTAAATCGTACAGTCTGCATACCTCTTTGCCAACTGATTTATAAAGCTGATGGAACCAACAATCCAAAGAACAATGAAAAATACATTTCTAATAAATTATTTTCTCTCTAAAGTTGTATGGGAGAAAGGTCACTTACTAGCTTACTATCTTACCTTTTGGTGACCTTATCTTTTTCTTGATCACACGTATTTTTATGCATTGTACTCTATTTATGCATTCTTCAATAGCATCTTTATTTATGACTTTGTGAATCAACATTGTTGTGATAGGAGGTGAAAGTCACTTAGCTAATTACACATACTTGATAAGCTGCATAATAATAACCACTGCTGTATTGCACATTAGTTGAAAGCATGTAAATTACTGCAGTTATTCTCATTTGGGGAAAAACAAGAGACTTTTTTAGTTGTTCAAAAACACCCTTGTGTCTTTGATATTTATCTTTGTAAGTACACTGTGTTTTAACCTGAATTCTAGCCTCAATAAGACAAATAAAGGGTAAGTTCCATTCTACCAGTATTACCAAGAAATGTTAGAAAAAAGTCAATTTAATGAAATAGTTTTGATCCATAGTTGAGAATATTATTTTAGAAAGTGTGTTCCATATAATGCAGTCACAGTAAAACAGAACAGTTTAGACACTCCCAGCCCCACAAGGATGCTATAATGAAATCTGACTTGGTCCAGGCTGGATATTAGAAGTGCATAGAGTGATAGAATATGCAGGAATGGAATATTAATATGACTTCTGTATGAAGACTAGAAATTCCACAAAGTTATGAATAAGGTCAAAATAACTCAGATGATTCTGCCATAGAAATTCATACTCTCCTATGAGTGATTTACTGAATGTTATATAAAAATGGAGTGTGGACAAGCTACATTCAGATGCAAGCTTGCAGCTGTCATTGTCTACATTTGCTCAATCTGGCTAGAGGATGATTTGAAGGTTGATTTAATTGTAGCTTCTGAATCATGTTCTTCCCTAAATTCTAAGTTGTTTAACATAAATATAAAAATGTTGAAGTAATTTTAAGAATGTAAATATTTAGCATAAAATCTAAAAATCTCATTCTCTTCACAAAGACAAACTGAAAATGAAAAAGGCCTGGAAAAAATACAATTTCTCAATAATAGTAATTGTCAAATATTTTTGACAAATTTACTTTTTAGAAAAGAAAATTCACAAGATGTTCAGAAAAAGCTAAGAATAAACAAACAAAAACAAAATTTGTGACTGAACTGAGAATATTTTTTCTTTTCTATTTTTAGTACAAGGATCGAACTCAGGACCTTGCGCTTGTGAAGCAGACGCAGTGAACTGAGAATTTTGAAGAGAAACACAAGTTTACATCTGGTCAGGAAAGTTTAAAGCTCTTAAAATTGAACGGGTGCTAAGGCAACATTGTCAGCGTTCCTTGAAGGCACCTTGATATATTTGTCTCAAGAAACAAATTCCAGCAGAGATTTATTTCTTGCTGATGCTACCAGCACTAAAACACAAGGCACCACCAATGAACTTTGCCAAAGTAACCTACTCATACCTCCCTTTATCTGCCTTACTATTCCTAGCCAAACTTAATCAAATTCCAACAATCACCTAACCATTCACTTCACAGCATCAGCAAATCATCCTTAGGGAGAGTATCTTGTTGTTCCTCTGTAAGCTTTCAACCCATTTTTTAATTTTCACTTTTATACATACCTCCTTTTCTACATATTTTCTTGCCGGGCTTTCTGGCACATTCCTTGGATATTCTTTTTACTGAAAAATGAATAGAAGACTAGAAAATAACATGGCGCTCCATCACAGACCGCCGGAACATGCAATGCTATCTAACTCAATACACTCCTGCAGTGACTGAGTGCGAAGGATCCCCGATTCGTTGAGCCTGCACATGCAATGAGGAAATGTTGATGCATCTTCTCAGAAGTCATTTGGTAGGAAATGGAAACTAGGAGCCCATTTCTACCTAATTATACGTGCTGTGGAAGAAAGAAAATGAGTAGGCACAGGAAAAAATAAGAATAGATACACTGACACACATAAACCAAAAGAGCACCATGCAAGCATGTAAAATATGTCTACATGCCAACAGGAAAAGCCATGCATGCTACCAAGTACACATGAATTAATATTGTTAGAACTTAGAATAGAAAAAAATAAATAAGTATATCTCCCTGTTTTTCCTTCAATAAACTCACCATCCTCGGTTGGGACATATATGTTTAAATACAGGCAGTCTTCACTCTGGTCTTGCACATATGATGAAACTACATCCAAGTTATTAGTAAACCACACAGGAAGCATGACTTCTGGCAATCTGCCATCAATAATATTCTGGGGACACACAGGAGCAAACTGAGTGGCATTCCTGATATCTGACCACGGAGATGGTGGCTCTGGAGGCTGAAAACGATGTTCTCCGGTTGGTGGAGCTGCGTATGGAACCCCAAGAAACTGAATAACAGGCCCCAAAATTTCATTATTGAGTTCTTTCTTAAGCCCTCTTATCTTGCCAAAGTTGGTAGTCACCAGTGGATCCACATCATCCAATTTTTCTGAAAGCACGTGGGCAGCCTGAAGCAAACTTCCCAACATACAGAGAGTCAACGAGGCACCCAATCCCTTGTGTACCAAACATGCCATCACTGCTCTCCAAACATAATTTGGCCACATGCATCTGGCAAGTGCCATGGTCCCACATTAGTTGTCTAGTTGTCCGGTTTCAGTGAGGCAAATGTATTTATATCCACTTGAGAAAGACTGGATATTGCTAGTTATGCCTCCAATTTTTCAAAGGTGAACTTCTGGAGAAAAGCTCAGAAAGCTCTTCATGCAGCAAGCATCTCCCATTGATTTCACACGTATTGAAGCAGCATTTTCAATCATCAGTGTTTATCAGACTATGTCCTATTGACCATTCTGTTTTCCATAGTAGCAATGTGGCAGAGTGGCCATTGACTGTAGATTTCCTTCTTATAAATCAAATCCAGTTAGCTGCGGGTCTATATCCTAGAAAAAATAAAAATAAATCATTAGTACAAACAACCTAAAATAGACAGAGTAATAATTTGATGTTTTACAAGCTATGGAAGTACATTAATAGTGGCTAGAGTCAGGTGAGTTAAATACAACTGTGAAAAAATTATGGTTTGATGTGAGATGACAGATAAAATAACTGATTATTAGATTATTGAGAGACTTGCCTGCTGACTTTATATATGCTTAAGTGGAAGCAGGCCTTGTCAAAATATATAGTTTCAGGAGCATTTCACAGTAAAGTATTTTTAAAATACTTTAAGATTGTGTGTGAAATTTTCCCTTTATTGATAGTTCAATCATTTCATGTGACTACATGATTAATCAAAAGATAGACTTAACATGAGAATTCAATGCCAGAAAACTTTTTAAAAAAAAATTGTATTGCATTAGTGGAACATAAAATCTATAAGACACACACACACACACACACACACACACACACACACATACACAGTGGTTTCCAGTCCCATGTATGTGAGAACCTGAAAATTAATGCGAATTCAGCTATGATTATTTAAGTATAATTACCTCATAAAGTCAAGTTCCTTACTATCTCTCAAAAGTTTGCATAAAATATTGGTCATAAATCTCCTACTTTAAATTTAGACTCAAGAACTTAAAAGAGAAATGGCAATCAGCACAATTTGAAAAAGAGAAAGAAGTTGACCTCATTTTTGCAAGCTATAATTATTTTATCATTTAGCTATATATTTTAGGTAACAATAAATTTGAAAAGTGTAAATGAATTTCTGAGTCAAACTGAATATATTTTAAATTACACATTTTCTTCTCACTGTCTGTTAGAGATCAAAGAAAGAATTTTTGAAAGTGTGGTAATTTAAAAGAACAATCATACCTAATCATGACATCTTGCATATTAACACTAATCAAACATCTAACACTGTTTACTCAGTTCAACTTGGAACCTTCAGAATAAGTTGTAACATTCAGTGCAGTACAATTCACTAGGCAATCTCACATTGACTGCCAAATAGCATGCAGCTCAGAAAATTTGTCTTTTCTTGTTCAAGCAACCTTTTAAAGTGCTTACTTTGAAAATAATAGTGTTGATTTGTATTAGAGATGGTTCTATCCTGTCATATTATGGGAAAATTCCTGGAGAAGTGCTGGTCTGGCAGTGAAATTGTCCTGACTTTGTATTATTTAAAAGGAGACTGAGAAAATTATATAGGGCAGTAGGAGATTTGCTGCTGGCCTGGCATTCCTTTAGCTCTGAACAATCCATCACAGAAAGCAATAAGGAGGTAAGTGTCTTTCTTCAAGAACACTGCAGTCTGTGTTAATTCTTATGCTTTTGCTGTGAAAGCATATTAACATACAAAAGACAGGCTTAGACCCTTCCTTCTTATGTTCCAGAACTCCAGCATTTATGGAAGACTTAGCTTTGCAAACCCATTTCTGTAGAGTGTACTATACTTATTCTTGTGTAGAAGTATGTTGGGCCATGGTACATCTATGTATCTCTCTTATTTTTTGTTTAAAAACCATCATTTTGACTCCTAAAATAGAGTCCTGTGGTGAGGCCTTGAAAATCTCCATCATCATTTTTTAGTCAACATAATTCTCAGGTACAGTGATTTCTAAAACTTTTTCATATAATCTCAATAGTAATAAAAATACTCCCTTGTTTGTTAACAAAATAATTCCTTTTTATACCAAAAAATTCTTAACTGTGTGAAGAATAAAGACACTACTGTTTCTTAGTGGTGTGCTATTTTAATACAAATTGACGGAATTCCTCATGGCATTGTACATTTTAAAATTTTTGTGACTTTAGCTCCAGAGTTTACCGAAATATCCCATTTTACATTTACTTATATAGGGAAAACAAAAGATTTTCCAGAAGTTATTATTATAACAACAAAAATCATTTAAATCTAATGCAAAATTATGGCTTATTTCAGTTATTGAAATTGTAAAAGAAATATTACTAATTATAAAAATTCTCAAGTTTGTTGAGAATTTATTGATACTTCCTAACTATAGGCTAAATGATTAGCTTTCACATATTTATATTTCATTTGCAAAAATCTTGTTAAATGGATTCGTTATCTCTTTTTACACATGAGGAAATGAGACATAGTTTGAATATATTGGACAAAATCATTCAGCTAATCAATAGAAGATCCTAGAGCCCATTGTCATTGATTGAAGGACTATCCTCTTCATCATTTAATAACATAAATTCTCAATTCACATGCATTTTCAAATGATTTCATTCTAATGTTTTTATAATTGAAATGCAAACATACTGTAAATATTTTGTGTTTCCTCACAATATGGAATCTAGTTAAATACTGTGACAATTGTACAGAAACTGAGAATTCTAAATGCTCTACCTTATTTCACCATTTCTGTTCTATGCTGAGTGCAATAATATATGGAACTGTACAAGATCATGTTAAAACAATGATTTGTATAATGATTTAGTTACTTTTTAGTAACAAAATAATTCATAACAACTAAATGCCCATTTGCAAATACTGATAAATGAATGAGGAAATACGCATAAATTGGGAAATTTGTGTCAGGGAAAACAAAGCATACAGACCTAAAATATTAGCATATATAAATCTCAAATATTTTGAAAACAATAAGTTGTGGAATATTAGAGACAATAAAATATTGTTTAAAGAAAAGCTAAAATATACAAAACAAGGTATACAAAGTATACAAAATAATGTTATATTTTATTCACAGTATATATATATATATATATATATATGTGCAAGAGAGTTGTCACCTCTGAATAAAAGGGGAAAGAATGAAATTAATTGTAGAAATTAATTAAATGACATCATAATTAATAATTTATTATTGAATATAGTGAGTTTGAGAAAGTCTTAGTATTTGATCTTGTAAGGTAGCATATGCACATATGTTTTTATTATGAATTTTCTGTATTTCTGGATATTTTAAATCCTTTTAAATTAATGCAGCAAGACAATGTGGTCAGAAAAGTACTAGTAATCAATCTAGGCAAGTCAAATATCAGCCTATGGCTTCACACAGAACCAGCCTCCCCTGCCTTCACAGTTAATGGAGCTAGCTCATAAATTCTTCTATTACCCCATTCCCTGAAGTAAAGTATGTATGGTTCCATTAAGCAATAAAATAAATAATAAGTTATATTTAAAAGTGCATGATAAATGGTAATATATTATCTGACTCACATTAGTTCATTAAAATAGCTGGTCCTTCTACTACTTTGCTGCTCCATGATCGAGATAAAAAAAAAAGTAGAGGGATCTGTCTGGGACATTAGATAATTACAATGAGTAGACACATTGATCTAGTTTTTCATTCACCTAACAAATATTTATTGGGAATTTACAATGTGAAAGCTAGTGTGCTAAATGTTATGGAGAATGTAAAGACAAATATAATCCACTCATTGCTCCCAAGTAGCCTGTAATATTATAAAGGAATAAGTCACATAAAATGGTTCTAATACAGAATAGTATGTGACAAGTGTTCAGTTCATATAGGAATGGGGAGCATGAGATCAGCAGGAGGTCTCAAACTTCTAACTTCATATTTTTTACCTTTTAAAAAATATTATCTATTTAGTCTCTGTTTTGTTTTTAGTGTTTGTTTTTATTTGTTTTACTTTTGAATCAAGCT
>NW_004624730.1:51601349-51638133 GCF_000247695.1 Heterocephalus glaber | reverse complement strand
ATATATAAATACTTTTTTTTTTGAGACAAGATCTTGAGAAGTCACCAAGTTGTCCAGGCTATGCCCAAACTTGATCCTCCTGCCTCAACCTCTCAGATTACCAGGATTACAGGAGTGTGGCATCATGATTTGTTTGAATTTTCAAGGATTTAAACCCTTAAAATAATTCCTCCTAGTAGATTCTATTTTCTTTATTATACAAAGGAAAAAGAAAAAACAATGTTCAGAAGTTTTCTGTACTTGAGGCCACCCTACCAACAGATGCCAGACTTGGCATTTAAACCCCTCCCTCCAGCTGATCCCAGACTGGAGCCCACACTCGCACTGTGCCCCCTCTACCATCTCCTCCTTCCTCTGATCATAGAGCTGAATCAAGAGTGCAGAAGATGGCCTCGTTTGATCTCAAATTTTTGATGACTTGCTCATCCGTTGAATGACTGAGAAAACACTGTGAGATTTTATTTGAGATTCAAGAATAAAATTTATTTTATAAGAATATTTGTAAATACATAAATAAGGAATAGTAAGGAATATGGGGATCAACTCTATTCACTAGAAAGGAATAATGCTTTCTAGCTATGCATCTGTGTGTTACTTTGTGGTCAGATCACATCAGCCTGTCAAGGTGGTTAATAGTAATAATTGGATTCAGTGATGAAAGCTAAAAAAAAATTTGATTGAACAGTAACTGTTTCAGTGGAATGCCCTGGTCTTCAATGGGCAAGTCTAGCAGCTATGTAGGCAGAGAGTACTTACAATACCAGCTCA
This sequence comes from Heterocephalus glaber, assembly GCF_000247695.1. Next base: position 51,637,365 of record NW_004624730.1, on the reverse strand, counting down.
CTGTGGAAAACCTGGACACCCCCACATCCTGGTGTCCTATGTCACAATGTAATTCATGCACACTGGTGGTAGCTCAAGACCTGGAGACTAAGGATGTTCTGTGTTACCTAACACTGGAAGAACAATGAAACTTAATTCTGAAATTTTCCATTCAAAACATCACTGTGCTGTTACAGTAAATGTGTTCTTTGCTTATAGTAAAATTGTCCAATGAGCATAAACTGAGTTCTTTTAGCAACTGAACACTTAAAGTAACTAATGTGTAACTAGCTCACATAGTAAATACTTAAAAGTAGAATGCAATCATCAAGAAATGTTGTTAGGTTTGGTTTTAAAAGAAATGGATTAATAGAAGAGTGCATGAATTTGGAAGAAACTGAAATAGGTTTTGAGAACTGAGTATGATTTGGGCAAAGACTCAGGGCAACAGAAGGGATCCTAGGCAGAGGACACATTGCAGGGGTAGTGTGAAGAATGTGTATTAGACTCTGTGGTGCTCACACTCCCTGGGGGCAGCTAACTTTCAAGTGTACTGCTTCTTCTTGCTTCATGGCACTGCCCTCTCAGCTTCCAAGGCTTCTTGTAGAGATAAGTGTGGACTGACAGATTGAGTCCCTCACTCCTGTCAAGTCTGGTTCTTCATGGCAGGTCCTAGGAAGCTTCTTGCAAACAATCACATTTCTCAAAGTCTTATATTTTCCCTGGAAAAACTGATGTATGACAGAAAAGGAAGAAAATGCCTTGTTTAAAGAGACCATAGTCCAGTTTAACCAGAACTCAGAAAAAAAACACACACAGGATGAGCAGTAGATGAGGCTGGAAAGGCAGACCACAGCCACATCAAGCAGGCCCTTCATGAGGAGACCAAAGTGTTTGGATTTTATTCACTGAGTGATGAAAAGCTATTAAACATCCCTATCAGAGCAGGGGTATTATCAAATTTATTCACAGAAAAATTAAAGTGGCAGTATTGTGGAGAGTGAGCTCCAAAGTAGTGTGATCAAGATCATCAGATAAGAGAAGTCAATACTTGAACTTCTACTTACCATAATTTTTTGCATAAAACAAAAAAGAAAAATTGTTTTGCTGGTATGAATATATGATTTTAAACCAGCACCTGAAATGGTTATGTGATGTAAAATGCACATTAAGACATCATAAGTAAAGGACAAGAAAAGGACAGAAACAAAACTTTTCTTACTAGCTCTTCTTCAGCTACACTACAAGATTAAAACAGTGAATATCTAATTGAAAATTAAGAAATAAGAAAAAATTGGGAATGTCAAGAAGATATTTTGAAATTCGGATTCTTGTCCATTTCATTTCCTGAGAACTATGTTTGAAGAATCTTTGTGCCCTGACATATTAATGAGTAATAGAGTGATGGGATCAGGCTTTATAAGACCTTTAATATTGTGTCTTTATCTTTCTCATCTTCTTAATGTCAATTTTTGAGTATGTTTCACAATCTGGCAATACAGACAGTTTTGAGAAAATGACAACAAAGCAAAATAATACAGAGAACCATCTTCTTGGCAAGTTGCGGCCAAAGCTTTTTATGTGCTTAATGTCATTTAGCTCTCACAACAGATTTATAAACTAAGTGTTCTTATGAGAGATGAAGAAAAGGCGGCTGTAGGGAGTGAGATAACTCTCACAGAACCACTAAGCCAAGTAGAGACAGATTTCAGAAGAGATCCAGGACTGCCCGACTCTCAAGCGCATGTCCTGAACAGTTATGATGCAGGATACTGTGCTTACACCCCAGTGAGATCAATTCAGTGAAGCCATATGCTCACTGAGGTTTAGTATTTCAGGAGAGTGGCACATCCAGGACATCAACAGAGAGAAATAAAAAAAGACTGCTGATCAGCTTGCTGGGGTTAATTAATAGGCATAATTTGCAGCAGCTACAAACAGTGTGATATTGAAACTTTTTCCAGCAACATTTATAGCCTGCAGCAGAGACTAAGCGATGAAAGACTGGGGATAAGGAAAGCAAGAATGGTAGAACTCCAAGTGGCAAAGCTTGTAAGAAAGGATAGTTCTAGTGCTGGTTAGATAAACTATATCTGAGTTTAGGGGTAAAGCAGTACTAGAGAGTATAAGAAGAACAAAGTGAGTGCATAAGAACCAATGGTTAGAAATGATATACTCTGAGATAGTTATATGAAAGCTCAAGATCTTGATTATGACAAAATTCACAGCATACCACAATGCTATTAGCTACTGACAACTGATGTGATGACAAGTATATTCTTCCATGAATGTCACTAAGTAATAACTGGAGTAATGACAAGTACTATATACTGAGGCTAAACATGAAGTTAACTGCATTGTCTCATTTAATTGGCCCTAAACACCATGAAGTAGAGATTATTATTATCATCTCCTTATAAGATAATTAAGTTCAAACCAAAAATGCAAAGGCACTGGAACACTCTTCACAGGAAAAAAGAGAACGGTTTATGGATACGGTGAGTTCCAACACAGAGAAAGAGATAAAGTGAAAGAATGAACATGTTCTAAGGATGAAATTTGTCTCTTGCTCAGTTTTTCCTGGGGCTTGCTTCTGGGAAAGGGCTGGGTAGGCCTCAGGACATTGCCACAGTTATGTTCCACTCTCCTTTCCTCTGTACAACACATAAATGGTGCTATTTGTCCCCTTTCCCCTTGGGCTACTTCCACTCTAATGTACCTTTCTGGTGATGTTAAGAAAACAGCAGGGAAAATTGAATATTTAGGGGAAAGGCAAACTCAAACTTGACAGTAACAGGAGAAACGACTTTACCTAGGAAAATATTTCAAAGGGTAACAAAGAATATAGCATATGTACATCGTAGGTTTACACCTAAAAGGAAATTATTTTTGTGAATTAACAGTAAGAATGGAAAGCAGCACTCAGCAGGGACTCAAGTGCTCAGGAATCTGTCCCAACTTGCTTGTTAAGATCACCCCTGGGGCTCTCTCAATAGCCTCTGCTTGGAGGTCCCCAGGCAGCAGCCCCTAAGGCCAGACTCAAAGATCAGTACTTTCTTCTCTGATCTCTCCAGCCACAAAAACACTGCTTTCCCTCATCTCGGAGTGTTTATGTCTTTCTTGCAGCTGAACCTATAGTACTTTTTATCACAGCAATCGGTAATCTCTGCTTCTATTTTTAATCTTAACATTCAGCCAATATTTAGTACCAGGCATTGGATGGGCAACATGAAAAAGACAGAAACAATGCTGGTTCCCATGGAGACTAAAATTCGATAGGGAAGGCAAATTTTATGTGAATCAATTGCACAGATAACTATTTAGTCACAGATACTGTACCAAGGAGGATAATGCAGGTGATTCTGAAGTAATATTTCAGAGTATGGAGTGGGAAGGAAGGTCTTTCTGAGGAAGTGTTCTGTACATTGGGTCCTGAAGGATGAGTAGGAGTAGTTTAGTGAAGATCAGGGAATAGAATATGTCATGTGCAACTGGATACCCAAATGCTATGGAAAACAGTGTAACTTTGACAACTCAAGAATTGATAGGCCGTCTTCTGGGCATAAGATCTTATCCTAATATGATTACAATATGTATAATCACAAAAATGACATGATATGCTTAGTCTTACTACTGAGGACAGAGGCTGTATCTCTTGAATTGTTTTCAATAATCATCCTTAGAATAATGTATTTCATTTGAAGTTTTCAGAAAATATTTCTGTATGAATGACCCACCAATTTATCATATATTTTTTCATAAATTAACTCAGCCTTTATTGTTTTTATCCTTCTGTGCTCCCTGACCTCTGTAGAGGTATTAATTTAATGAGACCTGAAGAGGGTGTGAAACAGAAAAGGTATAAGCAAATTAAACTACAATGAAATTTCCTTATCATGGGATGTGTGCAAAGATTATCATATAGCCTGGTGACTAATTCCTCTGTTGTTTGACCCAAACTAAACAATTTTTTTAAAAATATCCTAAAAATTTATTTTAATTTTAGAGAGAGGAGGAAAACTGAAAACACCATTTAACATAAAATATCTTTTCCTATTTATTCTGAACCTACTCTCAAGCCGAATCTCAAATATTGTTAAATCTAGACTCTACTTAGAAGTTCCAACTTGCCAACAAATGGGGTGAAGGGTATGAGAGTGGTAAGAATCAACAGAGAGACTTTTTTAAAAAGTCAAGGCCAACACATTTAATGTTCATGTAAAATACTGCAGAACACATTTTTAAAACCAATTGGTGACCCTGTGATCTCCCAAAAGAAAATGAATAATCACTCAAGAGCTCAGAAGAGACAGCCAGGTAGAGCCGATTACTTCCCTTGATATTAAATTGAGGCTTTTATCTGAAAGGGGCTGCCTTTGGATCACAAGTCACTGCTTCCAAAAGCAACTTAATTATGCTTGCCAGCATCTTTATAGAGAAGCTAGCAAAACCTCAGTGCAGCACTACATTCTTAGTTCACTCTTTAAGTTTATTTTAGTTCCTAGCGAGTTGCTGGTGCCTGGGAAGAGTGGAGAATTGCCATTTCTAGGGCCCTGCTTAATTAAAGTTCCTCTTTTTAGAATCCCTTGTTGCCAGAGAATAGCTACAACTTTGGCAGAGGCAATGGTGAGTTTGTGAGCATGGCTCTTTGCCAGAGTGTGTCAGTCTTGACCCCTTAGAGGATGATTAGCAGAGAGAGTGTAGTTAAACTTTTGTGCCCATTCAGTCCCAGGCTTCTGCTGGAATTGGTAAGTACTATAGTGACTATTGTTTAAAGAGTAACTGGCTACTAGGAACTGGACTGAGACCACCAACTCTTTCTACATAGGGCATCAAATAACAATAATGGCTTCCTGTCACTACTGACCTGGCAGAGCTCAACCAGTGGCTCAAAGGGGAAAGAATATTATACTATGCCCAGATTTTCTATTTTTGGTTGATATTACTCTTCCATTATAAGAAATAATAACGCAATAATACAGAACAGAACCTTGTCATTTTGTGCAGCACATCACCAATACAAGAATTTAATATACATACGGAGTATAAATTGCTAAATAATTTATCACTTAAGTGAAGTAAGAGACACCTTGGAATTATAAGGAATTAAAGATGGAAAAAATCTTAAGATGTATAAGATCTTAAATCTTGAATTTTTGGTCTTTTGACTAGAATCTCAAGCCCTATTATATTTCAAACTTTATTGTCTTCATTGTCCATGTTCTGTCGATTTAACTCAATGCTTCCAAAGTTCTTTGAGTTATATTTTCTTTGTGGTAGAAGATAATTATGTACCTTTCACCAAATCATAACAACAGAAATACTCTTATTATATAATATCTTAATTAAATATTTTCTGAAAATAAGTTCACTAGATATGAAGATTGCTAAAGTTTCGAGTATTATTTACCTTGTTTTAAAATTCAGTGTTTTAAATGAAATCCTTTCCACTTTTGGAATGTTGTACATTACTTCAAAATGCTCATCAATACAAATGACTACTGATTGTATGCCTTGAAAAAGGCAATGATGAAGAGACTAAGTATTAGTTAATTGGAGAGGTTGCATATTTTGTTGCTAATCATTCTAGGCATTGGGGAGAAACATTCACAGCTTTGAACAGACCAGACAAAATTTCACTGCTATCTTGGAAATTATGCAGACTGACACTAAGGTATCATTTCAATATGTAAAATGATTCCATCTTCAGATGTTATTGAAGAGTTCAGCTTTGTATGATAGAAAATTTTGGCATAGGCTTATTGTAACATATGCATTAGAACTCGTGGTACAGCTAAAGAGGTGGTAAAGCTGGTGATTTTTTTTCACCCATAAGAAAAAGGATAGACAACATTGTCACTTGTGTGAAGTTTTGGACAGCTAAGTAATACAGATATAAATTTAAAAAGACAGATGCCCTGACTTGAAACATAATGGTTGCTGAAGTGAGTCTCTATTCTTTTTAGCACTATGGTTAACTATTAAATGGCTCAAGTATTATTTTTATTGTAACAAATCTTGGTTAATGTCATATACCCTAATCACTGTTTTCCTGCTTAGTTCCATTTTAGGAGGGATAGTTATCCGATGAGAAATCTTATACTAGTGATAATCACAAGTTGGTCTTTATCAAATCAGCATTCCTTGATTTCATGTGTGACCTTGTTGAATTTCACAAGCATACTGAGTATTTCTTATGACAATATGAAAGTATTCTCCAGGACTATTTAAAAATGCAAGTAACAAAAATTTCAGTTCATTTAAAAACATTATAATTAACTTATTTTCTGAAGACCCGACATTCATTGGGCATGTCAAGAAGAAGAAATGATCACTATACTTATATTATACATAACTGATGCCAAAAATATGTATAAAGCATAAATCATTGTATCAGTTGAATGTTTCCGAAACAGCAATATCACTGCCTGACTTTTGTCACTACTTATCTGTTATTTTAGAGGCAAAAATGTAAGAAAAACACATTCAAACAAAATATTTGCCCAAAAGTCTATTTCCTTCACGACTTCTGTTCTCCCCTACATAAAATGCCATCACCAAATTAAAAAATAAGCAAACAAATAAAGCATTGTGTTTACTTCTAAATTATACAAAAATAAATCAAATTATAGCCATGGGTACATTAATTAATATGCAGTTTTCTCATTAAAGCACCACCTACAGCATCACAAAGGGACAGCATGGACTTCAGCAGGTAGCTTTCATTATAGCCCTCTGTACCACTATAAAAGCAGGGTACAGGAAAATTTACTATATGGCCTGTCATTGTTGAACTAGTACTATATATAAAAAGTGTGGCTAGATATATAATTAAAATACTAATTAAAATTTCTGTGTAAACAGAAGAAAACTAAAAACACTATAAAAATAGATTTTTCTACTATGTAATTAAGTGAAATCTAAGCTCATCAATTTAAAGCCAAGTCCTAAGATGTCAACTGCCTTCAGTAGGTCTAGGTTCAGGCTGAAACTTTATTTCCTGTTATGTATCACTGCGGTTTTTCATTTTACATCTGTAGTAGTAACTTAACTTGCATTTGTACCAAAATGAATTTCATGCTCAACTTGTTTTTCTTAATTAAACTTCCTTTAACAGTTCCTAATATGTGTATTATTAAAACTCATTAGTCCCATTCACGCTTGCTTGTCATTTTTTTGGCTACATATTCGTATATTGAAAAGCTTTGTTACTATACATAGGAAAAAAATTAAATAATAAATATGAGGACCTGAAAGTTTTATGAGTGTCAGGATGAGAGAGTGCCTGCAAGGCCCATAAGGTTTCACACAAAAGAAGCACTACTGCTAAAGCTAACATGCTGACACATCTCTGATCTATAAAGTCTGCAGTAATGGCAGCAGTAAAGCACTCCGCCATTGACTAGAATTTCTCTTACATGCAACGGAAATAGGCACAAAAGAGATTATATTGACTGTTATAAAAAAGAATTCATATAAAATTCCCCCAAAAGTTTAATGTCTAATAATTTCAAATGCCTAGGAGTGATTTACTAGTTTTCTCTGAATTCAGTTAAACTTAGAGTTGGCAGTCATTCTCTTTCACAGGAAATTGCTACCAAATGGGTATGTGGGGTTTTTCTGTTTGTTTGTTGGGGGGCATTTGAAAGCAAAGATAATTTACAGCCTTTTATAGCAACATAGCAATATTTGACATGGTCAAAATGACTTCATTAATAGCAGAACAGAAATACCCAAACTTCTTACTATCAAGAAATCATTCTCCTTAGAAACAGGGATGTGGTTATTCTACTACATTAAAAGCTTAGACACATCAAGATATTTTAAATTATCTTTTGAAAGAAATGAAAAGGATAAAGTTGATTCATCATGAACATTCACTACTTTAATTCTTCCTGTTCTGGGTTTTGAAAGTTTAAAAATTGAAAATTTAAATTAATTTCATATGTATGGTTTGATTGTTTGTTTTTGCATTTCTCAGTAAAGCAAAGGAGGTGGAGGATTTGTTCTTTAGTATACTACATATTAAATTTCAACAAACTGTTAAAGATTTACTTCTTTCAATTAAGAGCATGCAATAATTTCATTTAAAAAAAATCAGTTAATGTGAAATAAGATTTAATGCAGTAAATCATTTAAAAATCTTGGAAGGTGCAGCAAATATGTTAGCTTGACCTGAATGTTAGGTCAATAAAAACACATAAAAGGCTTCCAAGGAACAGGTGCAGATGTCAAGCAAAGCTCCAGGGAGGCAAGAAGAGTTTTTCCATAGTTATAAGCTTTGGGAAACCCAGTGTGCTATGGCCTGTCACTTATGTTACAAACTGAGTTTGCAATTCTCAGAATTCATTGAGGGTTTTTACCCCTTTACCCAAAATTACCACATTTATGTTACCCTGATGTAAAATTAAAACAGCTGATCAAAGCTACACTTTTAAAATCATCATGATCAAAACCATATATATGAATAAGATAGTCCAAAATGTAATTAATTTTCCAAGTGGCCTGTTCAGGTTTTAAACAGTTCTTAAAGTGGCTCACTCCATTAGAGAGAACATTTATCTAACTGGATACCTTGCTCTTCATTTACTGGCAATAGCTGTTAAAATGTGTTTGTGTGTGTTTATTTTCATTGTTATTAGCCTTCAAAAGTGTCTTTGCAGCCTACAAGGTTTAGCCACAATTTTTTTAAGAACTGCTATAGAAATGAAGAGGATATCAAACAGATGATACCAAAGAGTAGGTCAAAGTTTCTCCTTTACATTTCCCTTCCTAAAAAAGAATGGGATGAGAGAGAAGAAAATATCAATTATTCTTCACAAAAATATTTTCAGTCATACAAATACACACTGAGTTAAGTCTTTCGCTTTAGCACTATGGCACATGAAATAACCGCTGGCTTAATGTTTTCACAATATGAAAGTAAACTGACCTCCTTTTCATGTTTCAAGTCCATTATTACTTTCGTATCAATAGTTATATTCTCTATTAACCTCAAAAGAGAAATGCCAGTTCACCTACCACTCACCTTCCTTACTTGTTTTTAATCATCATTTAATATGTTGTTAGCTGCCTCTGCACTAATTTAATATTTGAAAGGAGATACTAATTATTGCGCTGTGTAGCCAGGATCACTGGTTAGCATGTACCAATACACAGAACGTCCATTCTTCTAGTTCCAATGTGCACACACCCACGTGACTTAGAGCAGTACAAAAAAAGAGGCAAAGCTTCCAGACATCTTCTTGAAACTAGCAGTTGGGCTTGCAGAAACTATTTCTTGCCATTTCTACAATCTTTAGAAAGTCATATATAGTCTGCAGAGGAAAAAAATAGGCAACTTTTCCATTTCAGAATTCCTGGGAGACAACAGTTTTATATTTTGCTATTTAATCTCAAAAAGATAAATTTCACGTGCTTGCTTTCAAATTAGATTTGAAGATACACATACACATACCCATCCAGAAAAAGAGTTTGGTAAGAGTCATCTTGAAATAACGAGAACATCGCATGTACCTGGAATTCCTAAAATAAGTACGAGAGTATAAATGTGCTTCAGATGACATTGAAGAGTTGCCTTTCGCTGAGTTCACACGTCATGGAGAGACTTTAATGCTAAAGCCATGAAGGTACATGCATATCTATAAAATTTGTAAACAGAAACCTCTGGAAAAAATATCTAATCCTTTCCTTCAAAAGATTACAAAATGCCGCATTTCATATTTTAACACAACTATTTGCATTGTCTTTCAGTGCATTTGAATGTCTGACAGTTTAAAATTTAACGAATTGACCTTAAATTTTTAAAAATCCGACTAAATAATGATCTGAAGTGTCAAAAGCTATAAAAGGGGGATTTCGTTCATCTATTTAACTCATCAGTCCATGCTTATCCATGCTTTTATATGAGTCAGTTCTTTATATGTAGTTGCTTTGAAGCTGTGTAGACTCCGAAATTGGTTAAGGATAATATGTTTTGCCAGATTCTGAAGCAACTTTACTTTCTCAAGTCAATTAATATTCACTTATTTGATTAATTTTAATCTTATATCTGGGGGAATTGATGTCCTTCTACAAATAAAGACGAGGTGTTCTGGCCAGCAACAAAATTTTTAAAGGAAAAAAATTCCTTACATTTAGACGCAAGAAATTACAGTATCTAGAAAGGCGCGCACACCGCTCGGTCAGAAAGAAAAGCCAGTGGCTGGCGAGGCAGCCAGGGCAGGATGCATCAGAATTGCAGTCGCTGCCTGGCGAGCCCGCCAGCCTGGGCCCTCGGAAAAAAGGCTGCAGAGATGTCTGGGGCCCCTCCAACTCAAGAAAGTTACCTCCAACTGTATTATGGAAAGTCATACAAGTGAATAACAAGACAACGTGTGGCCAGCCACCCGCTTCTCTGTCTCTGTCCGATGCAGTGATCCTGTAACCCCTTAGTGTCGGGCTAAGGGGGGGGGGTGGAAAAAGGGGGAAGAGAGAGGGAGGGAGAAGGAGACGCGGTGCACATTGCCAATCCCCACCCCCAGCCCCCGCCCCTGCAAAATTCCCTCTAGAAGCTCAGATCGCCGCCTTAACCGCGGAGGAAGCAACAGCGATTTCTACTTGGGCTCTTCCCTCTGCACATGCAGGTTTTCCAAGCACCGCTGCCTCCTCTCCTTAAAGTATCACTAAGGAAAGCACTGGATCCGGGAGGGATCTCCCAACTGAGAGATTTCCAATGCAAACTTGAGAGACTGTAGGGCTGCTTAGCTCTCCCTCTGACGCCGCGGAACAAGGTTTTTGAGCTCGATCTAGGTAGCTCCCCAGCGATCCCCCGAGATGTGCGAGGTGGTTTTACATCTCGCCTTCTCTCCCCATTTCCCAGGCGCCGAGTCCGCATCACCTTCCAGGCAGTGGCACACAAACCCAGGCAGCCCCCTCCCAGGAAAAGAGCCACAAACTTACCCTCAGCACAGTAAATCCACGGAGGGAGCCCCCTCATCTTCCCCTATTCCCCTTCCAATAATTCAAGGAGACAGTTTGCACAAGACTTCGCCGTCAAATTCAAGCTGAAATGGTCAAAGTATTTACCAGTTTCTAGATGCTTTTTTATTTTAAATCTCCAGCACCCAGCAATTCTTGTTTCAGTATTCAAGATGCTTCCTTTTTTCTTTAAGCAGCCGCAACCCCAGTTTTGCACACCCCCCTCTTTTATTCACCCACAGACACTTCCAAAACGTCTCGATTGATCCTTTTTTCTTTCCAGATGCTACCACGATCCACAGTCCTGGGGACCCAAAGCCACCTCCGTGTAAAACCGACCATCAGGCAAGAAATACAAATGATCAAACAAGGTTACTTCTTTCAGCTGCAATCAGATAATCCTACTAATCCAATAGATTTATCTCGATTGGAAATTGACCTCAAAAATGAATTCCCACCGCCGATGTCCAGTAGAACGATTTCGTAGCCCTGTTCGAGTCACTGAAAGAACTGTGGCTTCTTTCTTTCTTAAAACAAAAATCTTTTTGGATTCTGGGTGCACAGCTCGCAAAAAATGCCGAGGACCCTGGTTTTCCCCTAACATAGGTTTCTACTCTAAATCGGTGCAGAATGAAAAATGGTACAAAGATACCCCTAGTGGCTCCAGGCGTTATTGCAGGGATCTCACTCTTTTTTTAAATTTTTATTATTATTATTTTCCCATCCACTTGCCTCCCTTTTTTTTTTTTCCTTTTCCCCACCCCCGTAGATAACAAGTAGCTGCTGGTGTAGTTAAACAAGAAGGCTGAACCAATATTAGTAGGAATGTTATATGAATACCTGAATCAATAGTCTGGATTTTGTTCGGAAACTTCAGTGTTTCTATCTCCTCAGTGTTTAAAGTTTCCCCCAATGGCATTTAAAAACTAAAATGTCCATTTGGGGCAGCACAGTGATTTCAAAGCAAACGTATTTGTTTCCTAAGTCACTACTGTTATCAGATAAAACGCCTCAGTCTTCTTGAGATATTTTACTTTTAGAAATACCCTTAACATTCTGTTTCATATGAGCATGGATGTGCATCTTTGAGATATTTTTTTCTCATTTTAGACTTTTCGTGTTCATTTACAAAAGTAGGCAATGGTTTCTGCGAGCTTGTGGTTGAAAGGCAAGATCTGAGAGCATGATATAGGCCTTGGCTTGCTTACCTGAATCCTTTGGAATTCAATGACCTCAAGATTGTGACTAGGATTTTTGACAGGTTTCAAAGAAAAAGAACTCATGGAAATGAATTTCAGAACATTGTTTTCCTAAGCAGCAATAACAAATTCTCACAAACAGTAATAACCAACAACCCAGCACCTTTTGTAAAACGGAGATTCTGAATGTGTAGAGCCAGGAATGGGCTGAGATTCTATACTTCTAATAAACCCTTTGAGAGTGCTTTATCAAAGGGCTAATAACATAGAAAAGTTAGATTTACTTTCATGCTGATGGGGTTCTGCAACTGTAAAAGTTGGAAAATCCTTCTTAACTGACTAAATCATTCAGCCTTTTTAGTGTGTGAGTTGTTAAAGAGCCTAGAGACTTTCTTTCTAGAATTGATTTTAATATTAATTGGTGGTGTAACTTTGAGCAGTCACTTTTTTGCTTATGGTTAATTTACTTATTAAAATTCAGAATAAAAATAATACATGTTCTTGGATGGAAGACTCAGTATTATAAATTAATATATAATACTAATGTGATTATTATTAAAATTCTATTACATTTTCCATGGAACTTTAAAAGTTAATTCTAAAATATGCTTGCAAAAGCAAAGAGTAAAACGTTGACAATACAATATGAAACAGGATTTGGGCAATTTCCACACAAACTATTAAGGCTTAATGCAATGACAGTAGTTAAGACAGTGTAACTTTGGTTCAGAGACAGAAATTAACTCAAAGAAACATAATAGGGTATGATGAATGTGCTTGTCTGTGTGTGTCTAACTCCGTGCACTTATGGAATTTTGATAAGTAACAGGTGGCATTAGAGATCAGAGAAGAACAGATGCATTATTCAGACAATAGATTAAGCATATGAAAAATGATAATTCTAGATTTTAATTTTATTTCACGTTTGAGAGTATATTTACGGTAGGCCAAAGGCCTAAAGATACAAAGAAAATCTTTAAAATTTTTCAAGGAAAAGAGATTTATGATTTTTCAGTAGACGGGAAGAGAATAGTTTATTAATCTATGTCCATAAAGGAAAAAATGCTAAATTTGTTATATTAAAATAAAAATAATGTACATTAAAAAATCAAGCCATAACTAAGACATTTTCAGTACAAGAATTAGTGCCCAAAGTATGTAAAGGTTTCTAATAAATCTATTTTAAAATTTATGATGAAGAAAAATAGGCTAAGGAGTTTAAGAGACGATTGACAGAGAGGATTCTCAAGGTCCAATAACCGTTTGAAAAAACTACTCACTCTCTCTAGTTATTAGAAAAATATATGATAAAATGATGCGATATTTCACTTATGAAGTTTATAAATCTAGTATCACCAAATATAGATGAGGATGTGAAGAAATCATGTAAAATGAAACAGCTAAACATACAAATGCTGCAGAAAGCACTTTAGCAGAAGCTGAAAATTATCATATTCTGAAATCCAGTTTTTTACTCCTAGAAATATCCATGACACAATTACTTGAAAGTGCAAAAAAAATGGAAATAATCTAAGTGCCTTTGGATAAATAACTAGACAAGGAAATTATAGAATATTCACATACTGAAATATTAGAAACAGTAAAGACAAAAATAAAAGTGTCATAGCTTCTTGAGTTAGATAAATCTCAAAAACATGATGTTGGCCAAAAAAGAGTGTTGCAGCAAGAAGCCTGGGGAATGACATTATGTACATATAAAGTTTAAAAACTTATAATTATATCTATTAATTCTGATTACAAACATATATAGAAAAATATATCAATATTCATGGTAACTATAAACCATCAAACTCAGGGTGGAGCTTATCATTTGGGAAGGAGTGGATAAATGGGGCTGGGAAGTCATTAAGGGTAGGTTCACCTGAATCTTCAGGGCTTTATTTCTCAAACTGAACTTTGAACACATGTTTATAGTGTGATTTAGAAATTATTTTTATGCATGATATATTTCACTAAAATGGAAGAATTAGACAAGATAATTTCAGTGAACCCTTACTGCAATATAAAATTTTCTAAGTGGAATAAGCAAATGTAGATGTAAAAAAAATAGTATGGGAATTCAGTTTCATAACATGCTTTTTATAGAGATGTTTTTAATGACACATTTCTAAGAAGTAGAAATGGATTGGTGCTTATTTATTTCTATAATGAGTATTAGAATTTCTATCTAGCAAGTGAGCAAAATTCACCACCTAAATGAAAAAAATATGGTTGAAATAGAAAAACATATAACCAATAACTAGCTCTTTCTTGTATTTTCCTTTCATCTTGCATATAGTAATAGGGCCTCTGAAACTGTAAAACAATCAATTGATCATGTTCAGTCTGACCGATTAACTAGAAAGCACACAGCCAGAGTAGCTCTAAGCCAAACTACAGTACAAAGAAAATTCTTCTAGAATATGTAAAATATGTATGTGAATTCAAGTAGGGAGACTTTGTTGATATGAAATATGAGAAATGGAAATCTCATCTCAAAGTCACTAGATACTATTTTTCATAATCCATGAAAAGTAAGAGAACATATCAAATATTAGGGAAGATTTTTTTATAACTCAATATTTGAAGTACAATGAGCAGGTAATATTATCAATTCACACAGGAATTGGGAAAGATGCCTGAATTAATTGTGAAGCAGACATCTTTCAACCCTTCAGAAGAAAGTTCCTGGGAAATAACCAAGGCAGTTTTGTGCTAAGAAGCTGTGAGGTGACAATTTGATTTCCTTTGATGATAGAACAGACAAGAGGGATGAAGTAGATGTAAGTTTCTAAAATTTGAAGAATTTGACATATTGGTTAAACAATTACTTACTGAATATTTCCCGCATACTGGGTTTAAGCCATATTATATCATAGGAGAACTCACTTTGAACAAGCAACCATTACAAATCTTGTTTCCATCGATGATTGACTTATTGATTGTCAATGGTTAGTAGATAGTACTTTTTTTGTTTGCTTTTGTTTTTCATTTTTCTGGTACTGAGAATCAAACTCAGGACCTTGCTCTTGCCAGGCAGGCGCAGAGCCACTGAGCTACATCCCCAGCCCTAATAGAAAGTATTTTGAATTAATATATCAGCATCCATACTAAACAGGTATCAGGTATTGATACAGAATTGAAAGTTCAGCTTCAGTGCATTTGTGTTCAAACTGGGTTTACAAGTTAAGGTACTCAATGAGAAAAGAAGAGCACAAAGAAGAGTTATAAGATGGGGGGGGAAGAGAAAAGAAAGCTGAGGATAAAGATGTGGGTCAAATTCTGGTGATTTATTTTACAGATAACATAGAACTTTACTCAGTCTTGATATCCTCATGATACAAATGATTAGCCAATGAATGACCTAATAAATCAAACAATGAAAATAACTGGTGTATCTCCATCCTGTATGTGCTAATTTCTTCAGAAAATAAAATAGAGGAGGAAGTAACAAATGAACTATGACTAATAGTGACAAATGAAAGACCAGGATTAGCAAACCTGACTGCTGAAGGGGATTCCATTTTGGACTACTTCAGTAAAATTTCTGCTCTCTTAAAACCACCTTATGATTATATATCCTATGCCAGTGTACCTTCTAAATAAAATTGATTAGTTGATTAATAAGAAAGAGACCTTGTGAAGAAATAAATAGCATAACTCTATTAACAAGTATATAAGTAAATAAGTGATTGTTGCCTTTAATACAAAGGGATTATTTTGAAAATAAATGTCTTGTGGGTTTGTTTTAATAAATGTACCAGATCAAATGAGTTTAGTTCTAGCTGATAGTAAATATTTTAATATGTTGTGAGAGATTAGTGTTCAATGTCTGAAAAAAAGCAATAACTTGCAAGCTATTGTAAAGCAGATTTCTAAAGCAAATCTGGAGGAAAAATATTCCTCTACCATCTTCAGCACTCCCCTGATGTGTACTCATATTAAGTGCTCAAGCTTTGAATCTAAATAAGTAGCAACTGGGAATTATAAAAGACATAAAAATTTAAAATGTTGCAACATTACAAGGCTAACTACTGCAAAGGTGGCTATTTACAAAGAGGTTCTTTCTAAGGGGATAGATCTGCTCACACAATCCTGCTTAATTAGAAAAGACTACTTAAAACACTTGACTGATACTGAGTATTTCAGGTATGTATTCGGAGAACACACCTGCTTGAATGCTAAATATACCAGATGCACCTTCATATTTCGTGGATTTGAAGAGTGGTAATGGAAACCAAGGAATCAATGATCAAGACTAGATATTTTAAAATGAGAATGACGCATGGAGAAATGTGGCAGTTTTTAATCTGTAAAAAACTTCTAAGCATTGGTGGTATTTTACTAATAATCAAGTATCTGGTTTGTTTTCTTTTGGAAAAGCTCTCTTTTCTTAACATCCATAATTTGTACTTATATTTAATTGGTATAATTGTTTTAGTTTAAAAGATTTACATTTTAAACTTCAAGACTAGTAGGTGATAGTTTATTTTGAATTTATTTTGAATATATATTTTATGTAAAATTTATGAAATAACATAGCTCTTATACTGATACTTTAACTTCAGGACAAGTTCTTGTGATATTTTAGCTGATTTTAACTCTCTTATACCATGACTAATTTTAAGTTAGTGCAACATAATCTAGGATGAGTTAAATTACAGAAAATCATCTTAAGTATTTCTTTAGTACTGAAAATATGTGATGAGAAAACTACCCTATTGAACATCACCCATTAGATTTTATTGTAGAATATTAACATATTATGTTTCTAATATCAGAAAAATTTATGGTAAAATTTGACCTAAGTGTGGAAAAGCCACATGGAAATTAACTTTCTGTAGTCCCAGCTAGAAAAGGATTTCTTAGTTACATCCCAATGGTATTGGCATATCTCACAGACATGAAAGGGACACTCTTTCTTTTCTGAATAAGATTTTATGCTAACAGAAATTAAAAATAAATTAGCCTGTCTACTCATTATTATTTAATGAATGATTTCATGAGAATCTTCTACCTGTCCTGAAATATTTAGTTCTATTTTTCCTGAAATATTAAAAAAAGAAAATAGTAAAATTACATCTAAAGAATGGGCCCCTCTGTCTGTTTATCTATGTATGTATGTATGTATGCATGTATGTATGAATGTATGTATGTATCTATCATCTATCTATTATTACATATATTTGTCTTTTTAGCTAATTATTTATTATTTACATCAAACTGGGGAATGTTTAAAAATGTTTCAAATGTTGTACACTTGACAACCTGGAAACAAACAATAAAATAATGTAACTAAATAGAATGATAAAACCATATTATACTCAGTGCATAAGAAGTTGTTTAGTCTACCAACTATCCATTCTAAAATTTAGCCTACCCATTCTGTTCTTTTTCTAAATAATTTTTCAAATCTTCCCTAGAAATAAGCAAGCAAATAAAAGCTTTGCTATTAAAATTGTACCTTAACTCTTTATTTCTAAATTGTACTAGGAGGGACATAAAGAGAAAAAGTATAAATTGTTAAAAGTAGTTGCTTCGGTAAATTTATCTCAGAAAATAACATCAAAACAGCTCAAACAAGTTTTGGTGTAAGTTCCAAAATTAATAGACTACCAAAATAGTCATGCATGTGTGGGAGTAAAGATATGATTCTTGGTTTCTGTGTAATATATTAAACTAGTTTACGATTCATATCTTTATCAATTATAAAGACTCCAAGAAACTCTCTATGCTGTTATATAGGACAAGCCCAAGAACATAAATGATGTAACTAAAGTCACAATAAGCTCAAAAACATTGTTAAATAAGAAGTCACTTTGCCATTCCATTTCTGACTTATTGCTTTATTGTTTAGTTGTTGGTATTAAAATTGCATTTGTTTAAAAATATTTGACCACAACTAAACTTTAAAACTTATACTTACCCAATTAAAAAAGGATATCATTAAATATACTTAATATGAAATTCGTAATAATTCTTCCTCCTGAAGATATCTGGATCCTACTCCCTGGAGGAGTCTGGGTATATGTTACTTTATAGGGCGAAAATATTTTGTAGATGTGATTGATTTACAAATCTTGAAATAGAAAGATTATTCTGGATTATCCAGACATGCCCTATGCAATCACAGGGGGTTTTATTAGAGGGAGGCAGAAGAGTTAGAATCAGAATAAAAGATATGATAACAAAATTGATCAGAAAAAGGAGAGAGAGAAAAATTTGAAAATGCTACACTGTTAGGTTGGAAGATGCAGTGAGGTGCTACAACCTAAGGAAAACAGGTAGTTTCTAGGCAAGGGTTTCCAAGAGAAAATAGCTCTTGCCAGCCCATTTTAGACTTCTGATTGCTGTACCATAAGATAATAAAGTTAAATTGTTTTAAGGCAATAAGTTTGTGGTGAACTGTTTCAGCAGTGAAAGGAAATGAATACATTTTATTTAAGATATTTTGGGAATAATTAATATTATTCATAAAAACATAACATGAGACTAAAGTTTTTAGGATCAAACTTTAAAAAATCATTTAGGAAAATCAAGATAAATCAAATTTAATAATATATTTTGTTTAGCCTAATAGAACAAATATTTTATTATTTCAATATGTAATCTGTATTAAACATTATTAATGAAATACTTAAAAACTTTTCATACAATGTCTTCAAAACTTAAAGCGTATATTAGACTAATATCTTAATTTGGACTATTTATATTTCAGGAGCTCTATTGCCAAATATAGCTACTGACTACTGACTACTAGACACTGCAGTTTAAATTGATACAAGTAAGTTAAAAAGAAAATGTCATATATTATTTCATAGATAATTCTAATGTTCTAGATTAAAATCATAAGGATGTAAAATAAAATCAGGATGGTTACACAAACAAGTTTCTACAAACTTGGCACACTAAAATTATATTTTAAAAAGATATCAAAAGAGGAGAAAAATTTTAAAGGATTTTAAAAGTAAAAAAGAAAAAGATTTTGATTACCTAGTAACACTGATCTGGCTGAACTTGTCATAAATTCTAATGATCTTGGAAAGAAATCTCCCTGATATTTAAGAGCTAAAAGACAGCTAAGAATGGGATAAGAATAACATTGCTTGAGGCCAGCTATACAATATGAAAAATTGACCAAGAGAAAAGAAAAATGATTAAACTGCAGCTTCCAATTTCTCCATAGAGAAGAATGATGTTCCAACTGGGAAAGAATATGATAACAAGGAAATGATAATTAAGCCTAAAGATTTTAAAATTAGTCTTAAGATTACAGGCACAAGTCTGTTCACCTAATGTATAGCACTGAAAGCACTTGAAAATGTATTCTTGGATATGATTATCTGTTTTATTTAAAGCACCATAAAAAAAAAGGCTTTGAAAACTGTTAATGGTCCTGGTTTTCAAACAAGTTTTTAGAAAGTGAAGCTTACTAAACTAAAATTCTAGAACTGATGCTCATAAGTGTTCACAAAATATATGACAGATCAGAATAAATGTTTTATTAGAATTATTGGAGTGGCAGATCAAAAAACTGTCATTTGCATTATCTTGACTTCAGCTATGGCCTTTTGTAAAAGTCACTCATAATTTTCTTAAGGACAGAATTGGTGAGGATGGAATGATAGCAGAGTTGCATAAATCCTTTGAGCAGCTAGTCTATTGTAGTATTCAATATTGTAGGTTTTTTTTTTTTGGGGGGGGGTTACCTGGAATCGAATGAAGGACCTTGCGCTTGCAAGGCAGGTGGCAGAACCACTGAGCTAAATCCCCGGCCCTCAATATTATAGTTTTTTGATACTCTCTTCTCTTTTCCTTTTTGAGGATTACAATTTATAAAGGAATTTGTTTTATGACAGACTGTCAATTAAGCAAATTATTCTAATGGTGTATATGAATGAGAAGCTTTGGTAGGAGAATGTCTTAGATTATAGACTTTTAAACAGATTATTTAAACCATCAACTGGTTGGGGAATTAATGTTTTTGATAGAATTTTTCAAATTAGTTATTATTCAAGAGTTGGTCCTAAAATACCTAAATTCTAATTTAATTTAATCAAATTTTAACATCTAGTTGCACAGTGTTTTCTACTTCAATAGAGAAATTAATGTCTCCTTATATTTAGTTTACTCTCTGCTATACAAATCTTTCTGTTTAATTAATCAACCATAATTTTGTTATCAAAAAGGATTTCTTATTGACAGTATTTAATTGAATTACAAAACCCTGCACTATAGAGTCCATTTAATAAAAGCTTCAAATTAATCTAATTTTAAAATGAGTCAATCAAACCACAGTTCAACTTCAGTCTTAATTTTATTTGTATACCTTTTAAATGATTTTTATGATATAATAGCAAGATTTCTCATTTTTTAACTCCCATTACTAACACAATCAGAATAATTATCTTTCTATTCCTTCTTCCTAAATGCACCATGAATGAAACCAGAAAGCAAATATAGCAGACAAAAACAATAATAATATTAATGCAAGAAAGAATAAGATCTCAGGATAACCTGCTTCCCTCTTACTTTCATTCCCTGTCACTTTCTCTCCCCTTGTATTTTCAAAATTTCAATATACAGAACGTTGTATAATTGTACAATAGATTGCTAATCATTGAATATGTTTAAATAAATGAATGTATTTAATATATAATATGGCATATATATCCCCATTTAACTACTGAAAAACTGAAATTTTTACCTTACTCATTTGTTCTTTCAGCAGACTTGAAATCATGCAAAGTTAACCCTAATAATAAAAGCTATGTCGATTCCAGTTGTTGACTGCATTGTCTGTGAAAAATACATTTGATTCTTATACTTACATATGTCTTTCAAGTGGGAAGAGTACATATAATTTTGTGTATTTCTACAATCCAGAAAGCTGAAACTCAGTAACATTAAGCAACTTGCTGCAACTAACCACGGATCAAACCAAAATTGCTCTTGAGTTTAAATTCAAGTCTCCTGTACTTATTTTTCATTGTAAAGGATGGTGAACTAAGAGCAAAAGAGAATAGATACTGTAGGAATGGCACAGCACTCAGGAGTTATTATAAATGAAATAAAGAGCTGAGATGTGTCCCCAAAAGAGAGATCACTTTTTGGTGATCAGATGCCCCAAGCACAGCTGAAGAGTCAGGAGTGATACCAGGACTTGCATTAGCTTTAGTTACCCTGCATCAAACAGTGCCAGTGTTGCTAACTTTTCTAAAGAGCAGTAAAAGGCAAGAGCATTTTCCATAGTGAGATAGAATGATTTCATCCCTGAGTGAAGCTGAGTATATACCAAGTCAAGGAAATACTGGAGAAGGGCATTAGTGAGCACACAACTGGGGAGCAGTTAGAAAAATTCTCCTATAATAGATGACTGGAGAAGAGAAAACACTACAGTGGCCCAGGGCAAGATTCTGGGTTCCAAGGCAGAGAACTAGTTCCCCTGGTTATCTCGGAAAGGGCATGGGCTTGAACCTTAAACAAAACTAACATAGACATTTGTAGCCAGATGTACCAAGGGAGCATGATCAGTAGAATTTGACAGTGAAGGGGTCAGCTAAAGGTCCAAGAAGCAGATTGAGAGAACCTTATAAAAAGATTCTTTATCCAGGAAATGCAGGTGATACCAGGAATAAATTCTGGATGCAGACTCGCATTGGTTCATGGCTGAATGCTTGTGCCAGTCTTCTCACTGGCCTCTGCTTTCCTCATCCAACTTTCCTCCAGTCTACCTCACGTACTAACTCCCAGGCAGTCCTTTCGTAATACAAGTTGGTCAAATCATTTCTCTAACTATTGCCAGAATTTGTGGTTCTCATTATGGTTGCACATTGAAACCTAAGCACTGAGTGACACTTAGTTAATTAGATTATTCCCTCTGAATAATAATTTCTGAGAGGGAGTAAATATTCTCTTTCTTTATCTCCAATATGGGAATGGCTGTAATACTTTTGGAAAGACAATTTTTTTGTTTTCCTCACTCTCTATTCTTTTCTTTCTTCTCTTTGGGTAAAGAGAAATCTCTTAATACATGCCTCAGTTTTGTCAGTGGAAATGATAAGTATTAATTACAGAAAAGGTTGGTGGGTTTGCAAATGCTCCATTAAAACACCACCACTAAGAAAAAAAATCACCTAAACTTAGTTCTCTAGAGCTTTGTAAGGGACATAGTATGAACACAAGGTATATATTATTCCAACTTAATAAATGCTCTTAGACTGAATGACTCTAGGTAACTTTTTTGGACTCCATGTTACCATCATTTTGCATTGAAATATAAAATAATCATAAATATTAATTTTTCTTTTAGGAAACTTTATTCTGATAAATCTTGAAAGCTAGGGAGAATATTTTCCATCATAAAGATTTTTATCTCATTTTTAAGTAGGGGAACCCGAGTCAAGAAAATGTGACATAAGAAACATGACATCTCCGTTAAATAACCAGAGACTTTATGCCAAGATGTCAAGGGCGTCTTTTATATGGCAGATTCTCCATACATAAAAGAACCTTTAAGCATAGCTGATATTTTCCTTAACAATAGCAGTCATTTATAAATCATTTAAAGTTTGCACTTCAACATTTTTAATTTTACTGAACTTTAGAAAACAAAACATTTGAAACAAACAGACCATTGATATTTGGTCCTTTTGTAATTAAAATTAACTGAGAGGAAATTTGACTTCCTTGGACTCTCAGTCCAATTCTCTTCTTAATAGTAAGAACTGGCATGAGATATGGAAAGACCTAAAATAAATTACTTCTTATAGGTCTCAAAATATACTTTGTGGATGTAAATATAAAAATCTCACATGAGCTAGGTATGGTGGTGCACACTTGTAATCCTAGAACTCCAGGAGTTTCAGGCAGGAAAACTGCAAGTTTGAGCTGAGCCTGTGCAAGTTAATGACTTATCAAAACCCTGTCTCTAATAAAATTTTAACAGCACAATTCATAATGGGAAAATCTGGGAAGCAGCCTACATGTCCATCAAATGTGGAATTTACATTCAATGGAGTACTACTCTGCCATAAAGAAAAATAAATTGAGTCATTTGTAGGAAAATGGATGCACTTTGAGACCATAATGTTAAAGGAAATAAGTCAGACACACAAATTTAAATATTTCATGGTTTCCTTTATATAATAAGCCCAAATTACAAATAAAGAGAAAAATAAAAGATACTAGGAAGTAGAGAGATAGATGTTTCTCAAATTCGAAAGCTATCAAGAGATGAAGGGAAGGGAGAGGGAGGGGAGGGAAATGGGATGAAAAAAGAATTTAAGGTGTGTTATGTTCCTGTACCAACTCCACACAAGGAATATAAACATTATGTACTGCAAACATGTACTAATAAACAATTTAAAAATTTGAAATTTATATATATATATATATATATATATATATGCATATGTATATGGTCACAGATGTGGCTCAGAGTGAAGGTCCTAGATATAATCCCCAGTACTGAAAAAAAAATCACATGAAATTATAAACTGCTAATTCATATAAAAACAGATCTGGTGTATTAGAAATGAAGCTGGCAAAGGACCAAGCATCCAGTCCAGCCATCTCCCCCGTCCCCACCGTAGCATCAAGAGGAGGTCTCCTTTGAACACTAAAATTGACTTGTTCCTTTCAAAAAGAAGGAAGCAGACATCTTCAAAATCAGGTGATTTGGCCAACCTCAGCCATTCATGAAATTTTAGATCTCTTGGTTTCTAATCAAATGCTCTTTCCATTATTTTAGAGTGTCTCCTCTAATCCATTGGATATGGATACAGACTTCTGGCTGGCCATCTGCTTTCCTGTCCAGCTATCTCTCCTGCCATGCATGGCTTTCTAAGTATCCTGAGCTCATTGTGATATTTCAATTCCACCTTGATTTTTCTTATGCATTTGTCCTTTGCACATGGCTCTTTCTGTCTGAAAGGCTGTCCCTGTACATGTCCTGTTTTCCAGCCTAGTACCTTTCTATTTTCACAGATTATGAAATCTTTCTTTTATCAGCAATGACTTTGGCAAATGTTCCATGAGACCACTCATCTACTTCACTCCTTACTACCTCCCTGCACCTCTTAGGATGCCCAGTCTCACCTCAGTCAGGAGCAACTTTAGTCAACTTAACTTCTGATTACCTTTTATCACACTTACATTTTTTACTAATTGGTCACTGAAGAACAGTCTCATTTGCATTTTCTACTTTTGGTCTCCAACAATTTGAACCTGTTAAGTGTCACAATAAAAATTGCTGAGAGAAGAAATGCAAGAATGAACGAAGGTTATTTGCTAAGCAATTTCTTACAAAAAGGGTAAATGTAGGGCTATGCGGCTTACGTCTCAGGGAAGTGGGCTTCAGTTGAACCTGCTGCAAATTCTACATCATACTGCCAGAAAATAGGAAGTCTTGATCCTCCGTGGCCACTGATTCTCAGTTCAAAAAATTTCCATTACCATGAAAGAAAAGCCTTGAGAGCTACTTATATTAAATTGTTTCCTATATGAAATAATTTACATTCATAAATTTGAACAGAAAACAAGAAACAGCAGGCACAGGAGAAAAACCAAGAGCAGCAGGAGGAAAGAGTAAGTAAATAAACAGAAAAATAACCAGAATGGGGAAACATTTATCCAGAAAGAAAAAAAAATTTTAAATTTAACCTATTTATGGAGATTGAGAGACTACTACTTTAGAAAATACTCTGGGTTTCCTGAAAATGTATCTGTAAGATAATGGAGAATTTTTATGGAGTTTTAATGTTGAAATAAAAAATTAGAATCTCTAAGTAATCAAATGTACATGGCTACAGATTAATTCAAAACTGAAAGATAAAGTAAAACTCTCCCATGTAAGAACTAGTAAGTGATAGATTGTGAGGAAAATTTACAATCTTGAGGTTTTCCTTAGTTTCTTAAGATATAACAACTTCATTAAGCCTAATAGAACATTTTCAAGTAGTACATAATATTCTCATTCAACTGATAAGGTGAACTAACACATTATTTATGCAAAATCATTTTTATACTTTTAAAAACCGTAACTTTCCATTGTACTACACTATTTTTTACCTCAGGCAAAAAGCACTGAGAAAAACATACTCACTATTGAGGAAATAGGTTCAGGAAACCACATTTTCTTCTGAGCTATCTTTATTTCTGTAATTAGTTTTTAAAGTTTTGATTGTTTGTCAAAGTATATGAAATTTCAGTTAGATAAAAGGAATAATTTCAAGACATATGATGCATACCACAGGGTCCACAAAATAAAAATAGCCTTCTTAAAAACATGTCTGTAAGATTTTATAAATATTAATAGCAACTTATTATACATCTTTAAACTGCAAAAAATAAATTTTAAATATTTTGTCACAAATAAATCATAAGTATGTGAAGCAATATATATATTAATAGCTTAATTTGACCATTGCACTATATATATATGTTATATCATGCATAAATCATAAATATAAATGATTTTATTCATGATTTTAAAAATAAGAAAAAATGATGGTGATAATTGATGATATATCTCAAATTAATAATTGTCAGTAATTTTATCTAGCTTCAGAATCTTGATGCTAATTAGGAGATATTTTTATTAAAAAGGAAATATTTACTTTTTCTTCTATTGATGAGTGTGATAGTTAAACTTAATTTATCCAAACAAAATTAGAAATAATCAAAATATGCTGATATAGTGGAATATTTAGGTAACATATGGTAATATACTTGATAAACCTGATTAAGTGATTATGTAGCAATATGAAAAAGTTCAATATTCAAAGTATAAGAAGGAAACCGAATTTAAAATTAAATTTGAGCTATGATTACATTACATAAATTGTAAAAACTTTACTTTAAGAATTTTGAGGCCTCAGTGAAACCATGACTGCCTGGCAAGCACAAGGTCCTGAGTTCGATTGCTGGTACACACACACACACACACACACACGCACACACACACAAAACAGCACAGGGTGAGGGATGTAGTTCAGTGGTCCTGTGGGCTGCCTGGCAAACAAGGTCCTGAATTTGATCCCCAGTACCAGAAAAAGATTAAAAAATAAAAAAGAAAGAATTTTGAAGGAGCACAGAGCACATAAAAATAAAAATATTTTCTTTATTTGGGTATATATTTTTCTTATTTCTATTTATTTTAATGAAGCTAGTACAATAGACTTTTCAAAAGTGAACAACAATAGAATTTTATATCTTTCCAATTAATGTATCAATTTTATATAAGTTTAGAGTGCTATTGGCTATTTCTAACAATAAAATGAATGTCTGTTTGGCATACTCACTTTGAAGTCAAATGTAGATTCTGGAACTTGTCAAACCTTCCCTCTCTAATTTATCTTATTATATAAGTGACTATTTAGTGTAGGAATAGAAATTTACATGTATACACATTATAGTTTTTGTAGTTATACAGACATGCCCATAACTTACTCAATTCCCTTAAGTACCAAAGTTAAACAGATGAGAGGAATAAATGGATTAGGGGAAATAGATGTTGCTCTCTTGTAACAAGAAAAGGGGTAAATGCAGGTACAGAATAAAACCCATTTCTAATCCTTTTTTCTATATTAGCGTCATCTCAGAGCATCATTTCATATAAGATTATTTCATTATACAATTAGATGATAGAGATAAATCCCTTTATGTTTTCAGAATAAATATGTTTTAATTCTTATATTTTATTTATGTATTCCTGAAGAAATGGTAATGTGTAAATCAGATTACTGAGTGCTGGAGATAAAGCAGTGCCTGAGACACAGTGTACCCTTAGATGAGTTGCAGTCTAGGAGAGAAGACACATACACATAAACAAACAGATGTGTGTCAGTATGGTAAGTGCTGAACAGGAGATACTAATAGAATGCAGATAAGGAAAAGTTTATCATTTGTAGGATGGTGGTGAACACAGAATGGGAAACTGCTTAAGAAATGCAAAGAATGGGGAGGAGTAGGAGTTAATTAGCTATGCATTGAGACAGAATGTGATGATATTGTAAAAGGTAAATAATTTTTCCAGTTTAAGGACTCCAAAAATCTCACAAATGCAAATCAGGAAAGAATCCAATTTTGCTAGCATTGTTTAATTCCCAAATCATTTATTCTTGATTTGCATAAGGTTTGTCCAATTACACTTGCTTTGATGACCTACTAACCCATATAATTAACCAATTTGTTTGAATGCTGTTGAAGCTGAGGTTAGGGAATGATGACTAACACTGAAAGCCTAGGGGAAAAGTTAGGATCTTCACCCTTGATTTCCATCCTGAAGCATTTCCCATTGAAACTGTGGTGCATGCAATGTGTGGATCAGTTAACCCATTTACTAACCAATATACTGATGGATATTTTCAGGCTCTCTTTTGCCTAAATTAAAATAATGAAGTCTACGTGGCATCTGGCACTCTCAGTGCATTAATTATACACCTGCATCTCCCATTATACCTCACTCTTTCATAGGATGATCTTTATATAATCCCCCCATTCTTACACCCTCTTTTTTCTCTGAATAATTCTGCTGGAGTTTTCAGAGGATGAGCATAGTGAAGGTTTAAATCTCCGTTCGCAATTAATGGAAAATTGGTTTAATTCACTGAATTATAATATGCCGAAAACAGCTTTAATTGGCATTATTTTCTTTCATTCAAAGGAAATCTCTTCAATACCTACATCCATGGCCTTAATAAAATTCTCATTGTAACATCTGTTTCATCTTCACTCCAATTAATTCTGCTCAATTGGAAATTGTCAGGTCTATCAGAACATTTCCTTCTGTCAAAGTACCTCAGTGGTAGCATGGATTGTTTTTTCTTTATGTGATGATATATCTAACCAGGAATCTGAAGACTATGGAACTGATCCCTCATTATCTGTGGTGAGAGATATCTTATAATTTCCCTCTTTACACCCTAAGCAAATTGATAAAACTCTATCTGGGAAGAATTGCCTACCTTCCTATGTCATCTTTTAGTCCTACCCTACATCCTTCATAATTATTAGAAGTAGAAATTGAGCTTTCAAGCCCACCCCAGTTCTTTCCCTTCACTTTCTTCATTGAAATGGAAAAAAATGGGAACTCAGCAGGGTAAGCAAAGGGCTTTTGTGGGGTTTAGACAACAGCATTTTGCTGCTCAGCTCCCCAGTCTCAGTCACTGCTGTTACACTCAGTCAGTCTGCCCCTCCCCACTCCCGCCACACAGTCATGTGCTCACTTCACATCCACTCCATCCCCATCTACAAGGCAACCAGCCTTACTCTGGTCTTCCTGGAGGACGTGGAAGTGACCAGGGCTCATTCTTGCATGACCAACTTTTCAGAAGTGACTTTTAATGATTTCTCTCCTGCCTCTCCAACCCCATCCATTGATCCAGCTATTCCCCTTCTAGGTAAATTCCTCAAAGAGTTAAAGATATCATATCACAGTGATGTATGCATATCCATGTTTATAGCAACACAATTCATAGTAGCTAAATTTTGGAAATAGCCTATATTTCCATCAAGAGATGAATGTATTTTTTTAAATATGGTATTTATATACAATGGAGTATTACTCTGCCATAAAGGAAGATACACCTGTGTCATTTGTACAAAAACGAATGCACCTTGAGACCATTATGTTAAATAACCCAGACACACAAAGTTTAAGTACCGCATGGTTGGCCTTATACAAAAATTCAATGTATATAACATACAAAATAATAGATAATAGGAAAAAAGAGAATGAAAAATAAAGATAATGTAATTCAGCAAGGACAATGTATCTAAAAGTACACCTTGACTTAGTACAATTGTCTTACATGTTTTATATGTTCTTTGGCCTATTAGTCTGGTTTTCAATCTGTATGTATGATAATTAGCTTCACAAGGTTTTATAAGGAGGGAGGGGGAATAAAGGGAATTGAAACATATTGTACATGCACCAATTCCCTACAATAAATGTAATCATTATGTACTGCAAACATGTACTAATAAAAGTTAAAAAAAAACTTGACTGCAACTTTTAGACTATAAACTCTATGAAAAGAGGAACTTCTGCATATCACAGTATTCCCAGTGTCCAGAAAATAGGGATGGTTACAAAATACTCATCAAATGAGAGGATGCAGGTGCCTTATGAATTCCTGTTATCTTACTGCTATCTTGTGGAAGATTACCCAAGGAAAACATGAACCAACTGAAATACTAGTATATAATTCAAAATATGTTATTTTACTTGAGGCTATAATAACAACTTTAAAATCCTTGTCATTTGTACAGCAAAGATTAATTTTTGTGTTTCTCATATTCTACCAAAATTCAGTAGGGATTCTGCTCCTCGCAGTCACTCAGAGATTTAAAGTAATGGAGACAGAAACTTTTTATGAACTCACTACCTCCTAAAGAGTTTAGAGTTCACCAAGGAAAAAAGAGCATGGGGAAATGTACTCTGTTAGAGTCATGATAAAAACGTATGTTAGCATTTTCTCATATGGCCAAAGAAAGTAATATGATGATATTCAAACTCGAAGACAGCATAAAAATATAACGCTCCCACCATGGTCCTAAGAATTGGAACTACTTGTGAGGGCAATCATTGCAGAGGACTATAATATTGATTATGCCCAAGGCAGGCTGTAAAGAATTAACCCCATAATTGGCTTGTTTATAGAAACGAGTCTGGCTGAAGCCTATATGCCGAGGTCAGAGTAACTTGCACCCAAATTCTGTTCCCACAACTAAAACCTTCAGACTAGGACAGTGTTTCCAATTACAACCATATATTTTGTCTATTCTATTCCTAATTTGAGAATGCTTTGTCATGTCCTTTATGAGCCTTGTTTACATTAATTTCCTTAGAAACCACATATCGCCTTTACCCCAATTGATTGCCAATAAAAGTCAGTACCTGGGACTATCCAGTGCCTTTGTTGGTTGCACAGGCATTGGTTGTCCTGGCACCTCACTTTCTCTCTCTTACTTCTGTTTCTCAGTGTATTTTTTTCTCAGGCCTGCATCGTATACTGGGCAGGTGGGTACTGGAACCTGACTACAGGGGTCTCTGACAAATCATGATTTACAGAATTAGTAAAAAATCTACTTTATTTACATATTAATTTCTCAGGAAGATCAAAATGGTTCTATGTAATACATTCTTCCTTAAACAACGCAAATGAATAGAAATTATCATTCTTTGTTACTGATCTTCTGGGCCTGTATTGACTTTCATTCAAGTTCATAAAGAACATAGGAATTGAAAGCAGAAAGCAGAAAGCTGTACCAACTGTAGGTAGACAGTGTGATGATAGAGCAAACCTTTTGAGAAAACAACTTTCTAGGCATATGGAACAGACAACACAGTGAGCATACCACAGGAGTTTCTCTGGTATGTTCTAAAGCAGCAAAGAGTCCAGGGTATCTGAGACAGAGAGTCGGGGAGAGAGACATAGATGGTGCTAGATAGATCAGGTTAAGCCTTGTTTGGTATTGTAGGAATTGTTGCTTTTATTCTGGGAAAATTGTAAATCATTTGCAGGACTTTTAGCAGATTAGTAGAAGAATAAAAGAGTACATTTTATTTTGTAGAAATTCGATTTGCTGCGGTGTGGAAAATAGAAAGGTAGAAACAGAAAGACCAGAGAGAAGATCAGTGTAGAAATTCAAGATGTTGATGGCTCTAACTGGGGTGAAACTAAAGGAAATGTAAGAAAGGGATGAGATTCTTCTGTATTCTAAAGATTAATCTAAAATGATTTCCTGAGTATGAGGTTATAAAAAAAAGAGCTGACTCCAAGACAAATCTAATTCTGTGACCTTGTTGCAAATCCTCATCACGCTTCTAAAGATGTTGGCAAAATCTGAACCTGTTTGAGAGCAAACAGATACAAGTAGATCAATAAGATGAAGAGCTTCAGAAATGCTAAGGGCCCAGAAATGATAAATAAATAAATAATTTATTGCTTTCTTATCTTTTCAGCAATAAATTTAACTTTGCTAGTTCTCTTTATGACACATAAACTTAAACTGTTCCTTGGATTTTGGGCAGATTTATCTATATTTAACTCCTCTTAGCCATTCCAACAGATATATCTGATTCTGAGTTTCTCAGGGAATGTTTTACTTTTTTTTAAGGCAGGATTGGAGCATGTATGAAAGACATCTTGATATCTTTTAGTTTATGATTACCAACTAGAAAATGTACACATATGAAGGTTACTGAGGATCAAACAAAGAGTGAAGATCACTGGTGAAAGATTAGGATGACATATATGAGGTGATCTGTCGGCTGCAAAGTGCTATATAAACTTAAATTCCTATTGTGTTTAGTGGTTGAATTAAGTTCACCTACAACATTGTCCAGGGCCAAGGCACACACACAATCTGGTCCCTGTTCAGCCTCCACAGACTTTCCACAAACCCCAGCTTATCTGGGTAATCTACATTGCCTTTTATTCCACGAACACACATCCCCATGGCTACCCTTTATTTCACATTCTTCTTTCCCACTCTCTAAAAATCCCAACTGTCCTGACATCTCATGGCCTAAATTCTCCAATCCTTTTGTCATGTTTTCAAAACATACATCAAAAGTTTAGAGCATTTTTCTGCAAAGTTTTATACCCTTTAATGGAATAAACATTGTACTAGCCTTGTTAACATACATGTTTTCTCTCTCTTATTATAGAAATTTCTTACAGGTAGAGGTAGTAAGTAATTTCTATTCTTCACTTCATCTAATTTAAATTTTGATAAGATATATGGGCTCAATAAATTTAAAAATTCAGTGATTCAGCTGATGAATATTCTACCAAATATTTATTTATTTAGAGCAATGCCTCCTTTCCTTTGCACTAAAAAATCTTCACTTAATATTTATCTTATTAGTAGTTCTTGGTCACTAATTTTTATTGATTTTATGTTCTTGTTAAACATAGTTAATGTCTACTATTGAGTTTCCTAAATTGAAAGTTTAAATCCCACAGTGGTAATGTCCCTATGAGGATTGTGAGAAAGGCTCACACCTATCATGACCTCCAACTCTGTTTCTGTCTAAAGGTAACCTTTCAGATTGGATTTTAAGTAAGGATAATGGGAAGCTATAGAAATTCAGAGTAAGTAAATGTTCAAAGGAATAGGCAGATATTAGGTGTCAACATCACATCTGCATAAACAGTCAATTCATACTCTGCCAGAGACAAGAAGTTTTGGCAGTAAAGGCAATGTTTCCTATAACAGTTTGACTTTTACAGAAGGATCCAATAATGGCTTTCTAAGAGAGCAGCCATTCCTAAACTGAAAATCTGGGAAACTACCTGAAGTATAAGGCAAGTGATGAGGACATTTTGCTATTCCCGGGAGGAAGTTCTTGTTAGTTCTTGGGTATTGTGGATTTGTGGGAATTATAGTGGGAATGATCTAGGCTTCTCTTTAATATAAGACTAAGAAACAAAAAGAAAAACAAAACCAAAAGCAAATCTCAGTGACAGATTATATTTGGTAAATTGGAATATATTTTAGCACCTTTACTTTTCAACCTAATACTTCATAGCATTACATGATTGTACCTTCTTAAAAATATTCCAACCATGTTACCAATACACATGATGGACACATGTAGATATTTTGATATCTATGAAATGAAAACTCCAAGAATATACAGGACTGAACAATCTCAAAAAGAATTTCTCAGAGGTGAAAAATAAGTGTTCCTATTGCCTTAAGGCACATTTTTTGGATTTTGCAAATTTTGATTTTATTATTTAATGAATAACCCTAGATTATTTCCATTTTCATGAATGCAGTGAATCTTAAATCATTTTACCATTTATAATTTTTTCTTTTTTTTTTCTTGGAGTTTAGGCAACTACCTACAGCTTTCTGTGAGTTTTATAGAGGGTTATAGATTTAAAATGCAAGAATATACCTAAAAATCTAATCCAAATGGTAAATAGCTCCAGAAAAACTTGCACTGACCTGAATCTGACAAGTATGTGAAGCTACAACAATTAAGAAATTAGCAACAAAATTCTGTTGATTGTTTAAATCTGCAGGCCTAAATGATGTTAGTTTTCTGTTTGCTCTTTCCTTATTTCTTCTACCTTTTTCTTTGTCTCCTTCCTCTTCCCAGCTCTTTCTTTACTTCCCTCTATCCTTAATTCCTTTTCCTCACTTTCTATTTTTTTAATTAAATTTCATTGTCATAGTTCTGAATTTTTATGGATAGAAAAAAAGTCATAGTGCTAACATTTATTAAAAACTTGGCCTAGAGAAAGTTAGGTTATCACTAAAATCTGAAGAAAATCTACATTAGTATTTTCCTCAATAGGCAGATATATTCTTCCCATGAAAAAGAATATCTTATTATTATTTAAAAATCTATTACTATATATCTTATTTCACTAGCCATAAATGTATATATAATTCTTGTAGCATTCATAAAAGATAAAACCTACATTAAGGTGAAATTTGTCTTTGTATTTAAGTCTCTCTCTTTATATATATATGTGTGTGTATATATATGTACATATATAATAGTTCCAATCAAATCTCTCAAAATGTATATATGTGTTTATAAATCTCATTATAAATCATATATATATACATACATACATATATATCTTAGAGAGAGAGAGAGAGAGAGAGACAGAGAGAGAGAGGGAGAGATTTTTAATGAGTTACTATGAGAATCTAGGAGAAGAAGATACCATGGGGCGACAAATGAAATAAACAGAAAATTTTCAATTTTATGAAAAATATATACTTTCAGATATGAGAATATCAACGCACCACAAAGAAAATCATACCAAGGTATACAATAGTCAAAGTGATGAAAACCAATGATAAATAAAAATATTAAAACCAAATAGTAAATGCGAAATAATCCAATTGGAAAAAATGATCAAATATTACAGTTAACATTTTATTAGAAATGAGGCAAGCCAGAAGATAGTGAAATTGAATCTTTAAATGTTAAAAGGAGAAAAATGATAGCCATTACAAAAAAATATCCAGGCAAAAAAAAAATCCTCTGTTTAATTTTTTTTCATTTTATTAGTACATGTTTGTAATACATAATGAACAGGCAAAACATCTTTTAGAAAATTAAATAAACACATATACTGTTTGTTTTGTTTCTGTTTTTGAGATAGAGTCTCCACATGTAGTTCAGGCTGGCCTTGAACTCACTACGTGGCCAGGTTAGGCTGGCAGTGATCCTCCTGCCTCAGCCTCCTGAGGGCTGAGATTATAGGCATGTACCACCACACCCAGCTAAAAGGGAGGGAGGGAGGTGAGAGAGGAGGGAAAGGGGAAGAAAAAATAAGGAATTAAGGTGTATTCTGTACATGTACCAAGTACTAACAAGGAATGTAATCATTACGCCATGCAAATATGTACTAGTAAAAATGAAAACTGAAAAAAGTTTGAACAAATTTGATGCCAAAAAGCTAAGATTATAGAAAATGCCAAAGTTCTTCAGGAGAAATTGATGACAGATGAAAATGTGGAGCTACAGTAATTATGTGGGTTAAATATAAAAGACTAACTTGTTTAAAGTACCACTTATTATTTAAAGCAAGATAATTTAGCAATAGAAATATATATTAATACAGAAATAAATGACAGCAATAGCACAAAATAAAAATAATGACATTGTGGTTTTATAGTGAAGTGGTAAAATAGTAACTCAAGGTAGACTGTAATGAGTTAAGATTTTATACTGTAATTTTTAGAGCAATCACTAAACAAATAAAGAAGTTTAGTTAAAAAGCTAGTAGAAGATATAAAATGGAAAAGTAAAATATATTCAACTAGTTCAAGGCCCCCAAATAAGAACAGAAAAAGATTAGCTCAAACAGAAAACAATAAGAGAAAGTAGTAGACTTCAAAAGAATATTACAATTTTATTAATAAGTAGAATAAATGATTCAGACTAGATTATAAGATGAGATAAAAGATGAGATGACTTATATAATGTATACAACACACTTCAAATATAAAGGAAGACAAAATGATGTAAACACATTTGTTATGCAAATTGTAAATACATGTTGCCTGATGTGGCTATGATAATATCACAAAAATAGAGTTCAAGCAAATATTTTTGTGAGAGATAAAATAAACATTTCTTAATTATGAAAAGATTAATATATGAAGATGTTGTAACTGAAAATGCATGTACCTAATAAAGCATAAATGCATTCACAGTTAGAGTTGAGGGATTTATCACTATTTCCTCAACAACAGGCAAAATTCAGTAATTCTACCAAGAATTTGAATACCTATCAGTCTAGAGAATATTTATAAATATATAAAACAAAATAAAAGTTGAACATTCACCAATGTGTACCATATGCTGGAGCATTAAAATTTTTAAGTTGTGAAGAAAATTTTCTGATCACAACAGAATTAATAGAAATCAAAGGCAAAAATCTTTGTTTATTAGGATTTTTTTAAAGAAAAAAACAGCTTCCAGAGGTCTGTGCATGCCTGACTGAGGTCCTGAGTTGCGCGGAAGATGCCAAATCAGCCCGCTGCAGACAGGCAGATCTGTGCACGCCCTACCGAGGTCCTAAGTCATGCAGAAGACACTGAATCACCCCACTGCAAACAGGCAGCCACCTGGTTCCACACTACAAAGACGCAGAGGACACCAGACCACCAGACCAAGGTACTGAGTCCCACTGCTCCCAGCCTAGAGGTAGGGGCTTCTGAGCCACCGTCCCAATGCTCCTGGTCCAGAGGAAGGGGCTTCCTGGTCACCATCCCTCCCGTGGCTCCCAGCCCACAGGAAAGGGCTTTTGGGTCACCATCCCTACCCCTGCTCCCGGCCACTGTCCCACCTCTCCCAGCTCAGAGGAGGTAATCCTTTCAGGCGCTAACAGTGC
>NW_004624730.1:51565256-51588751 GCF_000247695.1 Heterocephalus glaber | reverse complement strand
AGAGAGAGAGAGACAGAGAGAGAGAGAGACAGAGAGAGAGAGTATGGCCTGGTTAAAAAGAAAAAAGTTTGAGTTTGCTTCAATAATATCAAAGCCTAATGTTTATTACCATGCTGAATTTATTATTATATTTTCAGTCAGGAAATAGTTTTAAAACTCACTAACCCTACAGGCAAACGACACTGCTTCTGTAACCACTGCAGCGGTATTTCATCATCGAGGTAATGATGCTTGGGTGTGCTCTTGTAAATATTCTAGTTTGCAATTTAATCTGCCTTTCTTATATTTTCTTTCACCTTATTAAGACACACATTATTTAAAATTTTGATATAATATGAAGTATTTCAGAATCATCTTATATATTTTCTTGTATTCTAGTTTAACTTAGTCAAATATTCTCAAAGCACTTTGATGTATTGACCCACAATTATTTTAGAGAGGCAGGATCTAACTACAGTACCACGTAAAAACTGGTAGGTTGTGAGGTCCAGATTGGTTACACGGTAGCTGCAGATGTTAAAAGAGGAGCCAAAGGTTTTTGCTCTGGGTAGCCTTTTGGCTTGAAAAAAGGAAAATAATTGAATCTGAGTGAACTTTTTGAGCTTTCAAGTGTTGGAGGGAAAAGCAGTAAATAAGTAAGTAAACTAAAAATTATATATTGGAGAAAATGATGGAAGAGAGGACATGAAATACATTAACACTCATCAAGGGATAATACTTTGGGAAAAAAAATCTAATATATTCAGATTTGTCCTTATAAACAGTGGAGACATCTGGTCTCTCTTACCAAGATCTCTATTCCAGCTCTCTATAGTAGAAATTATAGCCCTTCTTGCTGGCCTACAATTGTAATCAGACCACCTTCATTTTATATAGACCTCAAGAGAGTGCTAACAACTTTTGATTGCTCATAGCCTGAGAAGAATTCACACCACTAATCCATTGTCTATAAGTACTTTATTCTCAAGCCAATGCCATAAACAATCTAATACTCTAAAAGCTGACACATAATTCCTGGTATGAAGAGAAGATCTTATGTTTAGTAGCAACCTGAGGAAAAATAAGCACATAAAATCAACAAGGAAGCATCCGTGCAGTTCATTGGAGATCTGGGACTGCCTATCTGGATATAATATTGGATAAATTGAGCAAATTAGGGCAATCATGGATCAAAAGTTATAACACAGCATTTTTGTGCATCACAGAGATCCTTCTGGGAAACCTAACTCTGCAGTGAGTTCATCTATCAGAGGGATAATGATCCAAAAACATTCTTCTGCAGACAGAATAGAAACTATTTCTTGTTCAAAAGAAAGGCACCTGTGGAACTAATTAGGATGAAGTACCTCATTCAAGTATAGGCTATAATTCTGTTGAGTGAATGAAAAATTTACAAGATTGTAGTTCAAACTGAAAGAGAGCTGGAATGGTGGTGGCCTGTGGTAAGAAAACATGGAGATTTAGGGAAATTAAGGCTAATATACACTGAGGCAGTCATGAGAGAAAGTAGTAATTGTACTCAAGAACATATTAAGTAATGCCAGTCTTTTAAAACTCCAAACCCAATTGATAAGTGTCTCAAAGTGAAAGAAGCCTTCCTAAAACACAAATTTTATCGATTCAGGAAGAAGTTTTGAAAGGATTGAAAGGTTTCTCTAGGAAGCAAGCAAAAATTTTGTGATAAGAGATTTCATTAGTACTTCATATGTTTAAATTTGGTACTGTTTGAATTTTTGACGTTTTATTTTTCTCATTTTAAGTCGTATTTAAAAGAGTATAATATTGTTCTTTAATTAAGGAATATATTTATTTTCTTCTTCCTTCAAGATGTAGAAGATGTGTGGATACTGACATACTTTGTGTGTATAAGTAAAAGCATGTCTGAGGGAACGATACCGGGCAGTTTTTATCCTCTCATTGTCAGTTGAATGATAATTCATGGCTTAAGAAGCAAAAATCAACTATTAAAGCTTACCATATTTATGCCTAATACAGAGAATGAATATAGTGGAATCTTAGAACTATACCTAGCAATATTCAGAGACTCAGATCTAGTGGAATATAATTTATAAGCATTTTTCTTTTATCGTTAATCATGGAAGAAAGCCTTAAATTTTATTTAAAGTTAATCTGTTTATCAATCTAGCTTAATCTATATTCTCTGTTGACTGGGCTTCAAACAAAGTCAATTCTTGCATGCTTTCTTAGAGTTATAAGTCTTTCAAAATGTACATTTCCTTCTTTCTCTGCTTTATATTACTTCTGAGACTTCCCTTCAATTTTGACAATAAAAATTTTGTGGCATCATAGGTGACTTCCTTATAGCCAAATTTAGCAGAAAAGTTCTATTTATTGACTGGTCAATACCATCTTAAATTATTGATTATTGACACCTTCTCTCTTGCAACATTGTCTTCATTTTCTTAGCATCTGAAATATATCTCCCTCTTGTTCCATCTCCTAACTCCAAGGCCTTCTTGGTTTTGCATCTCCTCTAGGTTGGGTCCCTTAATTTTCTGTTCTGGAGCCTACTCTTTTTTGTCTATCAATGTCTTTCTGTATTATGACAAACTATGTTTTATTTGCCTTTTATATAATGAAAATTTCCAAATTTATATATCTAGGGCAAATTTTTAAAAATATGTTTTCTCACCACCTACTACATATATCTATTTGGATGTCTCATGGGTACTTCAAACAAAATATATCTCAGGAGATCTCTTCAGATCGAAGTTTTTCCTTGTTTTCCCTTTATCATGGAATGAGACTCACAGCCACATGGTTGTCCACGCTAGAAATATGTTGCTTATCTAATCTTCTTCCTCACTCATTATATCAAGGCATTTACTAGAATGTATCAATGCTATGGCATCTTTTTTCTATCTTCATTGACACTTCATACTACTTCTTTTTAATTACATATATTAAGAATTACCATCTGTTCTAAAATTATATTCTCAGAAATTTAGAGATTTTTGACTACGCTGAAAAGAACTTATCACATGTGCTTTTATTCTTCTGTTTTAGTTGTGCTTTAGAACACAAGAGAATATTGGGATATCCTTGTTCTCGTCTAATAAACTTTTCACTCAGGGGACAGTGTTGGATTCATAACAAATCTTCATGACAATTATTGAAGAACTGTTTAACTACAATAAATATGCTCATAAGTATACACCAGGGGTTTACATACTGCTTTGAAAAGTGAGAACAGTGCTGGGAATCAATCATTATCTTGAAACAGCTGGAAGTTTTTACTAAGTTGTGCTACATTCAAGTGGCAGACTTCATTAGCACTACATCCATTTTTTGCTATCTTTGTGAAACATTGCTAAATGCTATGCTAACAGACAAATTAGAAAATCAGAACATATGTTATAGAATTAGCTGAAAGCTATTAAAGCAACTTTTTTCAAAAAGAAGAGTATGGGTTCTAAGATATATTTTTCTGCCATTTCAGTGTGCAAGAAAAATATCCAATGATGTGGTCCTGAAATAGGACAGAATTAAGCTATGTCATATGTTCATCTGATTTGTGTAAAGGCAGGGGACCAAGAGAGCTAGATAAAATGCTGTAAGTGAATACTGTATTTTCAGTACTTTCTATTAGGTCATCTATTGTGAACTAAGAGTTGAAGACAAAATGGGATTGGAAATTTAGGGGAAATAGAATTGATAAAAAGATAAAAGATAAATTATATTAGCTACAAGTACTTAGGTGAACATTCTATGGTTATGGAGAATTAAAGGGTAACAGACATGGTATATAATTTCAACCACTACTAGAATAATTGGCACCTGTAGCAGTACCACTTTTTTTCTAGCATTTATCAAGTATTTAGTAATCTTTTGTTTCTTAATTAAAATTATTGGTATAAATTAGATATAGATAATAATCACATTCATCATAGGGAATTTCTACCTGTACATGATATATCTTGATTCTTTTTTTTCCCATTCCCTTCCCCTCCCTTCAACCCCTCTATCCCTCCTATTTATAAAAGTTTGTTTGCATTTTATTTGTCTTTGTTTCTTTTTCTTTCTTTCCCTTTGTTCCTTTCCCCCTCCCCCTTGCCTAGTTCCCCTTTCCACTGGAACATTTTCTTCCTATTTCACAACTTTTAAATAGAAAAGACAAGTCTTTATAAATAGTACCAGAGTTAGGAAATGAGACAGACTGGAAAAAGAAGGGAGTTAAATGTAAATCACTAAATATACATATAACTATAAATCAATAAACAGAAGTACATTATTAATCCATCAATTGATCTAATAACATACTACTTACACCAGGTTAAAACAAAACAAAACAAAAACAGCATTTCTCTGTAAAGAAAATATAAAGACAACTCAATATCTGACATTCATTGTTCCTCAGGACAAAGATTAGATTTTTGCCTATTCATCATAGAAAGAAGACAAATGATTAATTCTTTCTAAATCTGTAGAACTTCTAGGAAAATTTTTATGTATCTCCTTTTTAACCATAAACAGTATCGAATGTTTAATGGATATCTGAGGAGAGCAATTAATGTGTATGTGTGTGTGGTGGGGGGCAAAACTAAACAAACAGAAAAAACAAATATGTTAATTCTAAGAGAAATTTTTTAAAATTAGAGAACAGAATAAACCTTTCTAGGACTCTGTAATTAGTATATTTAGAAAAGATTGGGGAAGAATCTGCATGTGTAAAACAAGAGGATTCAATAAAAATGGAGATAAATAAAAATACAGATACGGCTCTTAGGAAAGGGAAACAAAATTTTGAAAATAATTCAAAAGAATAAATGAAAGTCAAATTTAAAGAAATGTTACAGGAGGGTCACAAATATATTTAATAGATAAAATAAATAAGAAAAAAAAATTTACTTCAGAGGGCCTAACAAGGAAGTGCAATAACTGATTAACCACAGTCCAAGAATGAGTAGTTAAGGAGAAACATACAGGAGAAAAATGAGCAAAGTAATTTTAGAAAAGTTTCGCTGGGTGCAGAATATAGCTTTTTGGTTGAAAGGGTCCATCAAGTTCTCAGCAAAGAGAATGAAAAAAAAAACAGATTTAGATACACCTTTGAGGAAATTAACATCGAGTTCAAAGATGAGATCACAAATTCTTTTAAAAGGGAAATAAATAAGGCACAAGGAAAGAACAGGAATCAAACTAGATTCCATCAATACTGGATGTTTGAAAACAAATGGAGCAAAAATGTAAAGTAATGGGCAATATTTTTTTAAATGTGTATGTAAAATGAAACTATCAATTGAGAATGAGGGCAGCATAATGACAATTTGAGATAGGCAAAGAATCAGAAAGTTTACTACCCCTGTCTCTTAGAAAGCTAATCTCCCAACCCACATATGTTTAGACTACTATTCTCAGGCCTTCAATTGATACTTTTCTCATTTCAAGTTTCAAATTGCACAGTTAAAGGTTCATTTCAAATTTCATAAAGCAAAGACAAGATACATTGACTGCCCACTTGTAGAAGAAGGAAGGCTGTTAATACCCTCATGTTCCCCTCACCTTCTCTTACATTCTATGAAAGTTTTGACATCCCTAAAGTTACCTTTATATTTACATAGATTAGTTCCAAAATTTAAAACCTAATAGAAATAGTATTATTAGAATGGTGGTGACAAGGTAGTTTACTGTAAACATAAGTGATATACTAGAATTATATTTTACCCCTTAAAAACTCAATATCCTCAATGCTTCTATAAGGAACATCCTTTTTCTTTATTTTTTGAGGCAAGGTCTCAGTATTTTCCCAGACTGGCCTCGAACTTGTAATCCTTCTGTCTCAGCTCCCTGAGTACTGGGATTATAGGCATGTATCGCTATGACAGGTTTGGAAATACTTTTTATCACTAATTTAGAATAAACCTTCCATTTTAGTCCTTTATCAAATACTTTTACCATATTCTCAATTTTGTCCAAGCTGTAAATCAGTATTTAATCAATATTTATAATTTATAGATTCTCTGTATTTCCTAGAGTCTTCCGTCTAAAGGCCTTAATTCTCCAACAAGTTCATAAGTTCACAGTTCTATTGTTATAGTGGGATGCTTTGCCACTTTGTTCATATATTTATCTTTTTAGTATAGACATTTTTTTACATGAACACATCTTTGGTTAATTTCTTTAAAAAGTTAGGGAAAGGCCCGGGTAAAGGGAGTAAGAGAAGGCTCACGATGTGAAGGAACCAAAACTTAGTTTCACAGTAGGAAGTCAGTATTTAACTGGTCGTTTTCAAAGCAGTAGTTTAAAATATGCATCAATGGAACAAAAACGTAAATCAAATGGTTGTTGTTAAGGGATAAAGGGAAGAATTTGACAACAAAAACATTTGCATTTCAGTGTAACTTGCAATCTTTACTACTGTTCACTGAATGTTCCCATCTTCTACCTCCTGAGAACACAATGCAACTGCCCTTCCTGGCCCTGTTTAAGATCCAATAGGCCAACAGCTAGCCTATTCAGTTTCGAAATACACCAGCTCCAAGCCGGCTCTACCCATTGCTTTCCCTTAGCGCCGGGCAGCAGACGCGCAGACTAACGGACTGGTCTGACCTTGGACAGGGCCAATTCCCAGAAAGAGAAGGTGAGTCCATTGGGCTAGCAGACCCAGAGAGACGGTATGGACCTGGCCAGCAGCTTCAGAGATTCCAGTGGTGCCCTTCCAAAGTGATAAGGTGAGAGACAACCACGGGAGACAGCCATGGAGAAGGTGCAGGTTAAACATAGACTCCCTGAGAACTTGAAGCTCAGCCCAGGAAGGACAGGGGCCCTGCCGTCTGAGTGAGGCACCAGGGCTTATGAGTGTTGACATTAAGTCCAACCACATGCTCAGATACCCACCCCATGGCCTGCATCCAGCAGAGATGAGAGGGCTGATAGCCTTTTCTGTCTACCAGTGTAAGCAAGAACACCTCTGCTGGGGCCGTTATCAGAGTCTGGGGGAATGGAGAGAGGTGTTTCTGGTACAGGGAAGGCTCCTCAAAACCCACAGGCCCTAAAGCTAGGCAGAGAAAATTGTGACTTGCTGTACTCCAAGACTGCGGATCTTGGAAAGAAACCATTCATTTAGAGAAACAGGAATTTTTTGCTCAATATTTGTTTTTAAATTTTTTTAATTATCTGTTTTCTTCATCAATTTTTTGTCGAGGGGGGGGATTGACTTTCCCCATTTTGTTTTGGTTTCTTTTCTTTCTTATTTTTTGTTTTTAATGTTTTCTTCCTTTCTGTCTTTAATTTCTTGTGTCTTGCTGATTTTCTTTTTCCTTCTTTTCTGTGAAAATTTTCTAATACAATTAATTTCATTTTTTTCCTTAATAGGATCCCCATCTCATTTTTTTCTTCTCCTTCTCATCTTCCATTGATTAATTTTTCAAATTTTACTTTTTCATTCTCCATGCCCCCACTTTTGCCAGTATAACCATTAAGCTTTTTGAATATTTACTTAGCTAGTTAACTCTATATCATTACTGTTGGATACTGTTCTATTGTTAGTAGATATTTACTGTAGGTCACGATTTGGTTTATCTTCATGTTTGTACTATAATTATAGATCTCTTTCTATGGCTTAGGGTAGTACATTATTGGTTAGTAGGGTATGCCAATATTCAGTTTGTGTTTGACACTATTATTGTTAATGATTTTATTACCATAGCCAAGATAACATAATTGTTGCTATTAATTGGTTTTCTCAGGATGTCAACATCTGGCTTGCATTGTCATTAACAATACTGTGTGACCCAATCCTGGGGGATTTGGTACTATGCCAAATATGCTTCAGCCTCTCTTCCCAAATAAATAAAGGTGGTTTGACCCTGGGACACAGTCAAAGGCCAAGATACTTAGAGTGTGTCTTGAAAAGCAGACATTAGAGATCTCCATCCTAGTAACAAAGATTTCCATTATAATCAACCTGCAAGCCTCAGTACAAAAAAAAAAAAAAAAAAAAAAATGAGAAGATATGGCAATAAAATACTCCCAAAACTTTCAACTCTCACAAAGCTGATTCATGCGTCATTGAAAGGGAGAAAGTCAAAAGTCACACAGGCTAATTATTAAAAAGGATAACAAAACAGATTGATCAAGTTCTTGGCTAGCTCAAAGAAGATATAAGCAAACAGAGAGTAGCCATGATAAATAAAATGAT
Organism: Heterocephalus glaber; assembly: GCF_000247695.1. The sequence continues at coordinate 51,580,590 of NW_004624730.1, read as the reverse complement.
CAGTTCATCTACAAAAGACACTTAAGAAAAAGCTGGCTGAATTAAAAAGAAAAGATACAAAAAATAAATGACAAGCACAGAAAAGAATTACAGCCCATAAAAAGGGACCAAAAATATTCAAGAAATTAAAAGTACTTTCAAAAGTATGGGCAGCAGAAGTGACCAGTGTAAAGACAGAAGGTCCAAATGAGAAGACAGGGCTATTGTCAATGATCAATTAATAAGACATATCTTAAAAACAAAGGAGTATGAAAATTATATCCAATAGCTGATAGATGCTGCAAAGAGTAATCTATGTTTAATTGGAAATTGTGAAAAATCAGAAGACAGCAGACATGGCAGGGATGACCATTTGTTGAAATATAATAGCAGGAAACCTTTACAAATAAGGGGAAAACTTTAACATACAGATAAGTGAGGCATAGAGAACCCGAAACAGCCAGGAACAAAAAAGAACCTCTGCACAACACATCATAGCAATTAGGCAAGAAGAAGAAATAAACAGGATATGTATAGAAAAGGAAGAAACCGAATGATCCTTGTTTACGGACAACATGATCCTTTACATAGAAGACCCAAAAAATTCTGCCAAAAGATTACTATAATTAATGAAATTCACCAATGTACAAGGATGCAAAATAAATACACACAAATTAATAGGATTTTTGTACACCAATAATGAACTTACTAAGAAAGAAATTAGGGAAAAAATAATACCATTCACAATAGCACCAAGAAAATGTAAATACTTAGAAATTTAAAAAGGAAGTAAAAGACCTCTGGAACAAAAAATTACAGTATTTTGAAAAAGGAGACTGAAGAGGATGCCATAAAATGGAAAGATATCCCTGTTCCCAGATAAACAAAACCAACATAGTCAAATGCCCACACTTCTAAAATTGATATACAGATTTAACACAACCCCAGTGAAAATTCCAATAGCATTCTTCACAGAACTCGAAAAAAAAATACTAAAATTTATATGGAACCAGAAGCAGCACAGTTTAACAAGATTAAAACAGAAGGCATCACAATCCTGAATTTGAAGTTATATTACACACCTACAATGATTTAAACAGCATAGTACTGACACAGAAATGGACATATGGATCAATAGAAGAGAATACAGGTGCAGAAATAACACCATGCACATTCAACTATTTGATCTCTGAAAAGAGGCACAAAAATATGTACTGGAGAAAAGACAGCTTCCTTAAAAAATAGTACCAGGAAAACTTACTATCGTCATGCAGAAGATTGAATCTAGACCCATGCTGTTCACCATGTACTAAACTAAGACAAAATAGATCAAAGATGTCAATCTTAAAACAGAAATGTTTCATCTTCTGGAAGACAAAATACAGAACCCTGGTGAAACATCACAGAAAGGCAACTAGCCATTCTTCAGCATTGTTACACCAGGGTAAAGCATTCTACAACTAAAATGATAAATATTAATCAAAAATTATTTTTTCCTATGCTGGTTTACATAAAGTACTGGTTTTCAGATGCAGTGAATTTGAAGTGAGGACATACATTTGTATTTTCCTAAGCCCATAAAGATACTGGGATGTGAGCAGCCCTTAGATTATATGAGAAAACTTCTTACTGTTTGACAATTTGCACACTCAAATTTAGAATTTATTTATCCCCCCAATACTGTGAGTGTTAACTATCTTACAATACAGGAGATGAAAATGGAGGCTAAGAGGATGACAAGATTACAATTAAAATAGAATTAAATCCTCATTATCAGGGAAGATTAACCATCTCAGGAATTCACAATGATGAGGATATGGCAGGAACCTGAGAGTTGCCTTGTCACGTTGCCCAGGACTCAGTAACTGCTGATAACAATTGTCAGCTTCTCGTTCCCATAGACCCAAGGAAGGGGATTCAGGGGTCAGGAAAAAGGGATTCCCCAACTAGGTGAGCTTTCTATGGTCCTCACCTCCAGAGAACATCATCCAGGGGGCAGTTTGGTTTATTTCTCCTACTTAATGGACAACATCTCTCTGATGCTGCTTAGCCACAGAGCCTTATGTGAACAAATTTGGAGGCCTACTCTCTTTTGTTCTAAAACATGACTCTACAAATCTGTTTTTCGGTCCCAGATCCTAAGAACTGCCATAATGACAAGGTATGTATTCTCAGTTCTGTTCAAAATTGCTTGTGCAGGCCTGTGGCTGGGTTCAAAGGAATTCTCAATTTTGAAGAAAAACATATCATCATCATTTGATCTTATATTTTCCTGCTTATTTTGACAATAGTAAACCACAGCTTTATGATGGTTACTGAATGGACAGTATTGAAATGTAAGCATGTATTAAAATACACGGAATCATTATTTAAAGGAGGTATTCTCCATCTTAAAAAAAAAGTAAGTGAGTCAACTTCTATGGTCACTGTTTACACTTTCTTGACCATCTCATCCAAGTTGCAATGTACAGTGAGCCAGGCAGACTAGAGTAACTGCTTGCATTTTTCTCTTCATTTTCTATGATATTAAGCATGCCATTTAAAGCCTGATGTCTGAAGAGAGTAAGGAAAAGATGAGTATTTGGCTGACAAAATGTACATTGCCAATAAGTGAGTTCTGTTTGCTACTACTGTATTACAAAGCAAACATATCAACTGTCCATGGAAAAAAGTCATGTAATTAATGTAGGATGTTTTCACCACGCTAAGTAGAACCAATGTACATTTTAAGGTTTTCCTTGAGCAAGCAATCTTTTCTGTATTGAGAACACTCCCTCCAAATTTAAAGATCCAATCCAAAAATGGGCATCTGAAATGAACAAACATTTCTCAGACAAGGAAGTAGAAGTAGCAAATAAACATATGAAAAAATGTTCACCATCACTGGTCATTTGAGAGATGCAAATGAAAACAACACTAAGATTCCACCTCATCCCAGAAAGAATGGCTGCTATCATGAAATCAACCAATAAATGCTGGCGGGGCTGTGGAGAAAGAGGAACCCTGCTCCACTGCTGGTGGGAGTGTAGACTGGTGCAACCACTGTGGAAATCAGTATGGAGATACCTCAAAGAACTAGGACTGGAAGTCCCATTTGACCCCACTATTCCCCTGCTGGGTATCTTCCCCAAAGAATAAAAAGAATCATACCCCAGTGATATATGTGCACCCATGTTCATAGCAGCACAGTTTGTAATAGCTAAAACTTGGAAGCAGCCCAATTATCCATCAACTGGAAACTGGATCAAGAAAATGTGGTTTTCTACAAAATAGAGTACTACTCAGCCATAAAGAATGAGAAATTAGAGAAATTTATAGCTAAATGGATGCACATTGAGGCGATACTCTTAAGTGAATAAATAGGGCACATATGTGCAAATACCAAATAGTTTCTCTAGTGTGAGAAACTGAAAGTGTAAATAAGGACTAGAAGGTAAAATAGATAATGTGAAATAGTAAGAAAAGGGGCAAAGGGAAAGGGAAAGTGGGAGAGGTTGGGGAAAGGAAAAAAGGGAAGGGAATTAATATGAAAAAAATGGAAACAAAGACTTTGTAAATAGGGAGGGGCGGAGGGGTTGAAAGGAGGGCAGGGGAATGTGGAAAAAAATAAGAACCAAGACAGAGTATGTAAAGGTGCAGATTCCCGATGATGAGTGTCATTATATTGTGTACCTAAAATGTACCAATAAAATTAATAATATTAAAAAAGAACACTCAATTCCATACTTGATTACATTTCAAATTTATTCTGTGTAAATAAGATCAACATCAAATTTTTAGTCTTGTTCCACTCATTGCTTGATGTCTTCCGATTTAAATCTTTATAACTAACTATATGCTTGTGTTATGAGTTTTTTCTGCTCTTATTTTCCTTTACTCCAATTTCATTATCTATCCATTATTACCATTAGATTTTGTATGTTAAAAAGCCACCTGAAAACATAGCTAAGCTAAAATAGCATAAGTAGTAATTAGGAAAGAAATGGGATAGGAAAATATTAAGCAGATGAGCCTGGCACTGTGAAGGAAGGTCAAGACTGTAACTCTGCAGCTCAAAGATTAGCTCCTGCCCCACCAAAACAGACCATCCCTATCCTGCAGAGAGAGAGAGAGAGAGAGAGAGAGAGAGAGAGAGAGAACTCTGTGAGTCATTAATGTTTTTGTTCCTTTCAGGTTTGTGAACAACTTGAGTTGTCCGCTAATAGAAGTAGTGATAGTTAATAAAACAAATTTATTTAGGAATCAATAAAACATTGAGTCAAGGCATTTATGTTGAATGTTGCAGGGGGTTGTGAGTTTTATAAAAGTTGAGCAGAGTGACAAATGACTTGGGCAGAGATTTTGAACTCAAGTTTTAGACAGATTTCTACTTGGATTTGAATCCTGGGTATGCTATGCCTGTTTGTGTGGCTTTGGGTACTTAAGGTTTTCACTTCAATTTCCCTCATCTATAAAGCAGGAATTAAGCTAATTTTGGAAGACACCTATAGGTTCATCAACTGATAAATGGATAAAGAAAATGTGGTGGATATATACAATGCAGTACTACTCAGCCATAAAGAAGGATAAATGTGAATCATTTATAGGAAAATAGATGCATGTTGAAACTCTAATACTAAGTGAAATAAATCACACCAGAAAGTTAAATATCACATTTTTCTCATATAAGAAACCTAAACTATAAATAATTCAAAGATCAAAATAAAAGATACATGATAAGAAACAGGGAGATAGACTTTGGGGAGATGGGTAGGGGACCTGGCGACGGAGATAGTTAGAAAGGAAGAAATTACAATGATTAAGATATGATACGTATATGTACCACTTCTCTAAGATGAATGTAATTATCATGTATGGAAAACATATACAAATCAAAAAAGGCAGGAATAACATAACACCTACACCTTTGAATACTTTAGAGATTTTTAACTGAGTTTTTTAAAATTAGAGAATTTGGTATGGGATAGGTTTTCCATGCATTTTAACTGATTCTTATTTTGACTGTTCTTGCCCTAAACAACTTAAGATTTTGAAAGCAAAATTCATGTATGCAAGATTATAGTTCAATCACATATATTTTAAATCCTATAACAATGGAATATGCAAAATATCACGGGGAAGAAAGAATCAGAAACAGAAATTATCATAGCCAGACACCTAGCTGTGGGATCAGCTTGAACAAAACCTCTAATGATTTAAATAAAAGGCTACATAATGAATTTGAGAACACAGAGTAAAGACACAACAAAACTCAGGGTCATGGTCCAACTGGAATAGGAAGTACATTCTGAAGACAAAATGACAAAGATTCTAAGAAGAAACTAATAATGAGAGCACTTCTTTTGCAAAGGAATCCATCTGTGAAAAGTAATCTGCTCTGTATGTTGTCATCAATTAAGATATGAAACTACTTTCTAGCTCTTTCATAAGAGCTAGCACTTACTGTGGAGTTAATGTGTGCCCAAGTTTGTTAGACACATAACAATGCTATAAGGTAAGAATTATCCCCAATTTCCAGAGCAGGAGATGAGGCTTAATAAACTTCAATGTTTTGATTAAAATCACCTAACAGATCACGGCATGGCGATGTTTTCTGGCTAACAAAGTTCATGATCCAAAACTGGTGATCTTCCAGTGAGAAGATTATTATCATCCCCTGCTGCTCTATGTAATTGTATATATGGGATCTTTCTTGAAGAGTGTGTCAAAGAATCTGGTTTTGTCATTTACATAGAAATAAGCCCTTTGATTAGGATTTCACAAGCATTCTCTGAGTCATAGGTGATCTTGAATGAATAAGATTACTGGCTTTATTTTTCCAGGAAAAATGTGCTTTCCTGTGTGGTGCTTAACAGCAGCAGTGTCTCAGAGAAAGGACGGATGCCACTATGCTCGCAGGACAATAAATGACTCAGTATTCTCTGTGTTCTAGTGATTACAACTCATAAAGATGTTAATTGCTATGAAATCTCTGCTAAATTGGAAACACGTCTTGGTAGCATTCTAAAGAATGCACAATCTTCAATTTGGGATTAAAACATCAAGAAAACAATCTCCACACAAAGAGGATAAGTGATAATCTTAAAATGCTTGCTTTTTAAATTTTTCTTATGGATTTAATTGAACTATTACAGTTTTGTGTGGCTTCTTCAATAAAGACTAATCTCTAATCAGAAGTTGAAAGTAATTTAAGGTAGTTCTAAGCATTATAGCTAATCACTGTCATAGTTATAACAGCCATGGTATTATTGTCAAAATAACATTTCCAAATAATGAATTATAGTTAAAAATAGAGGGCACTTTGCATCAAAGGGAATATCATCAACGGAGAACACAATCAGAAAGAACTCTACACAAGTTTGTATAATAGTGACCAGTGCCATTTGTCAAGTGTTTGGTCATAAATCTTCTGGATACATACTAGTACTGAGCTTCCAGATTCCTGTGTTGGATTATGGAAGTTACTCTGGCCAATGGACCAGGAATAGTAGTATAAAATGAGCTCTATAGGCTTGGAGATTTCATGATCAGTGCAAGGCCACCAGAGCTCTCTTTTCCGATATCCCACGGCCAGGAAGACTTTGAGATGGCACTTGCTCAACTTGAGTTCTACAAGAGGGGATAAATCATGAAACTTTCAGTGAAACTGTGATAGCCATGGTGTAACAGGAAGAATTAAAACTTTGTAACTATGAAATTGCTAAGAGTTTTTTATGGTGACTATAGCTTAACCTATACCAGGACTATACAATAAAAATAAAATGTGAGCTACATACATAATTTTAAATCTTTTAGTAGCTACAATGAGAAATACAAAAAGAAATTAAACGCTAGTTACATTTCAAGTTCTCAGTAGCCCCACATGGTTAGCCACTACTGTGTCAGACAGAGCAGGCCTTGCTAATGGTGAACACATAGTATGTAGTGTCTGATTATCACTGAGGAGCACATATATGTACAGTAAAAAAGTGGTTTACAAGTAAGTGGTTGGTGGAAAGTTGTGATTTGCTTTAGATAGCAAAGGGTTATGCTGATGGTCAGTGAGAAAACATGAAGTAAAGAAAACAACTTTAGGAATATGAATGTAGTTCTAATTATCCTTCACTATTTCAGTCTCTGAAAATACAAGTACAGAATCCTGAGGTATATCTTAAAATAGTACAGTTGGATCTTGAGTGACTGAATAGCACAAATGATTTTTTTTTAAGTTTAAAGCACATTTCTTACAGAGTTATCAGTAAAAGCCTGCTTTTCTATATGGTCTTGGAACTGAAAAATATGTTATGAAATGAAGAGAGAGCTTTAAATATATCTAAGGTAATTCAGAGTGAAAAAAGACAAGAACAGAATAAAAACTTTGGAATTTTTAACAAGAAATGATTATTAGTGACATTTGGAAGTACAGCTTTGGTGAATTCACAGGATAAGGGACTAAATCAAAGGAAATTCAAAGGAACCTAGTGAAGAGGAAATTGAAGAAATGAATGAAAGAAAACAGTAGAAGTACCAATGAGTTTCTATAAAATAGCATTCCATTTTAGCTGAATAGCCCAGAGAAACATAACCAGAGAAAACAGCCATTTGTGGGTCTGCATAAAGCTAATCATGAAATGCAGGAATTTACAAGGAGATGAGTGCCATGAGGGCAAAAGGTAGCAGAGGACTTAAATGAGGATCAAATATCTGTCTCGAAGCTTAAAGTAGTAAGATGTAGGGCAGAGCTTTGGCCTGACTGCCAATCAAAGGGGAAATATTTGATCTGCTGAGAATTCCATGTTTAAGTAATTGGTTACCTTGTCTCTGAGTGAAAGGAAGCATTGGATGTATAGATAGTTGGAAGTTCAGCTGAAATAAAGAAAATGAGAACTTGACTGACTAATGACATAATTTTATAGAAATGTGTATATATTTTTCATGAACATACATGAATAAAATTGTTTAAAAAAGAATCAAAATTAAATCTATCATATGGACTAGAAATAGCTTTAAACAAGAAGAAAAATAGAAATAGAAATGAAGGGATTTTTTTCCCTTAAAATTGAACAGTATAAAGTCTTATTGCATTTTTAATCAACCTAGAAAATAGAAAGTACTATGACATTCCAGTAGTTTTTTTTATTGCCTACCATGGCACCATGCTTTTTTTTTATACACAGAATTTCTAAATTTTTGCCAAAAAAGTTCTTGAAAAATCAAGGTCTCTAAGAGCTTTACCTCTGTACATTCTCATCTACTTTTCCACATGAATCTTGGCAACAAGGCATTTAAGAAAATAAGAAATGGCAACCAAAAAGAACAATGAAAGCACACTCACATAATTATGTAAATTTGTATGCCTAAGTGTAAAATCTATGGGCTATACATTACACTCAAGAAAAGTTAAGTGTCACAATAGATTGTCATGGAATGTTTTGAATAGGGAAATAATTTATGGGAAAAGTAAAGCACAGTGTAGATCAAAGAATAAATACCAAGGATTTAGGAAGAATAAAATGACTTTTTAAAGTACAAAACAGTGAGAGAAGTTCAAAAGTGTTCGAACTGAAACCAAGATTTTTTAAAAACAGAAATTAAGGAATTTAAGCTTTCAAAAAAGGGGCAACAGTGAAAAGAATTTCAACTAAGATCAAAACACTTTTAAAATATCTTAAATTAATTGACTGATAGAATGTAAAAATAGTCTACAAAACATTATTTAAATGCTACTTTCAGAATTAAAGCTAAAGAGCTGCATTTGCTTAGCATCAAATCAGATTTATGACAAGGTGAGAAATTAAAGAACAAGCAGTTTAACACCTTCAATGACAATTAACTCAGTGATGGTTTTTTCTGCTGACAGAAGGCGAGCACCAGTAGCTCTCAATAAAAAGTACTAAATTAAATAAACATGATGGAAATTCTTAATTCATTCACAGGCTAAATATCTGGAAGTAATTCAACTGAAGTCACTTCAGGAAATTGCCTTCACAAAAACTGTTTGTGTGTTAAGAATAATATCCGTTCCATTGATACTTGAGTCTGTTTCTTTGCCAGTATCATGCTGTTTTTAATCACAGTAGCTTTATAATATAGTTTCAACAGATTAGAAGATGCAAAAACAACTTCAGACATACACAGCCATCTCATCTTTGACAAAGGAGCCAAATACCCTCACTGGAGCAAAGATAGCCTCTTTAATAAACAGTGATGGAAAAACTGGGTTTCAACTTGCCAAAGATTAAAACTATACCCATACCTCTCATCGTGAACTAAACTAAAATTGAAATGGATCAAAGATCTAAATATTAAACAGAAACATTAAACCTGCTAGAAGATAGATTTGGTAGAACTCTTGAAGACATTGGCATAGGAAAAGACTTTATGAACAAAACCTCAGTTGCCTGTGAACTAACACAAAGAATCACAACTTGGATCTCATCTTATTAAAAAAACCTCTGCACAGCAAAAGAAACCACCAACAGAATGAAGGGACAACCCATAATGTGGGGAAAAATTTTGCCAGCTGTTCCTCAGACAAAGGACTACCATCTAGAATATATTAACAATTTTATAAAAACGAATCTCCCAAATTTAAAGACCCAATCCAAAAATGGGCATCTGAAATGAACATACATTTCTCAGAGGAAGAAGTAGAAATAGCAAATAAACATATGAAAAAAATGTTCAACATCACTGGTCATTTGAGAGAAGCAAATGAAAGCAACTCTGAGATCCCATCACACTCCTGAAAGAAGGGCTGCTATCATGAAATCAACCAATAACAAATGCTGGTGGGACTGTGGGGAAAGAGGAACCCTGCTCCACTGTTGGTGGGAGTGTAGACTGGTGCAACCACTGTGGAAATCAGTAGGAAGATTCCTCAAAAAACTAGGATTAGAGGTCCCATTTGACCCAGCTATTCCCCTACTGGGTATCTTCACAAAAGAATTAAAAGCATCATACCACAGAGATATGTGAACATCCAAGTGTATAGCAGCACAGTTTATAATAGCTAAATCTTGGAAACAACCCAAATACTAATCAGCTGGTGACTGAATAAAGATGTGGTATTTTTATAAAATGGAGTACTACTCAGCCATACAGAATGATAAACTAGAGACATTTATAGCTAAATGGAGGCACATTGAGGCCATACTCTGAAGTGAAATAAATAGGACACACATGTGCAAATACCAAATAGTTTCTCCAGTGTGAGAAACTGATAGTGTAAATGAGGACCAAAATGTATAACAGATAATGTGAAATAAGAAGAAAAGGTTCAAAGAGGAAGGGAAAATAGGGAGGGGAGCAGGGGAAAGGAAAGAAGAGAAAGAAAAAAAAATACGAGAAAAATAAGAAAAAACTGAAACAAAGTTTTTTATAAATAGGGAGGGGTAAAGGCATGGAAAGGAAGGAAAAGGAATGGGAAAAAAAGAACCCAAGATATATCATGTACAGATACAAATTCCTAATGATGAATGTGTTCATAATGTATACCTAAAATGTAACAACAAATTTAATTTTAAGAAAAGAATAACATCTAGTACTTCCCAGCAGAAAATATTTATCCGTATGCAATTTCAACTTCTGTTCTGTTTCTCCTCAATCACTTCTCCAGTATCTGAGATAACAACACATTAAACTCAGAGGCATCTTAGTTTCCCTTTCTCAGAACCCACAATGGATGGCTGGAGCTGGTTCAGAATGAAGGGTAGGCCGCAGACAGAATGGAGTGAAGTATGTAGAATACTCTTTGAAGTCACATAAACCTGGGCTTCTATTATCCCAGTCTTATGTGTAGTAGCAAGTTATTTAACCTCTATGAAGCCCCTTTTTCTCATTCACCAAAAAGCTCTCACACCTATCAACCTCACGGATTTATAATGAGAATTAGAGATAGTAATGCAAAAAAAGCCCTTAGAATCTTGGCACATAGAAAGCATTCAATAAAGTAATTTCATTAAGATCTGAGTCCAAATTCTGCTCTCCTATAAGAAGCTCTGTGACCCAGTTCCTGAACTCAATAGTACTACTACACAATGTTCCAGGAAGGATTAAATGAGTTACAATGTCCAAAGTACTTAAAACAGTATCAAACAAATAATAAATTTTACAAAACTATGATCATCATATTTATAACTCGGCTCAGAAATTTTAACCAGTCTGGGAGGACCTAGAAATAATAATCGTAATACATAAACAGTCAAATGTTCTCTAGAAACAACTACAAGGATCAAATTTCATTACCTGAAAGGTCAGTGAGAAACAAAAGAGCAGATAGAGAGCACAGTGTTTTTTCCAGTCATTAGGAAGATAGTCCCTCGAGGGAGATCACACACATTTTCCCGCGTCACCTCTCACTTCACAAATGCCCCACATCAGTGTTTTCATACACTAGTTGTGACGTCATAAGGCATTGCTTAACTTTCTTGTGGTATGGTTGGCTTTTGTATTTCCTGGTTACACTCCAGAACCAATCAGACAGAAGTTCTAACCCTGACTCTGTCATTACCAGTTTGTAACTTGGGAAAATTACATAGTGTCTATATCCCTTCATTTATGGTATACCTATGTCTCAAGGTTGGTGAGAAATTTGGGATATCATATGTACAATGCCTACCTTAAGGGCTTACACAGTCTCTTTATCTGAATTACTTATTAAGTTCCACAACATCAGAATGTGTTTATTCTCCAAGCCTCCTTCTACGTAATGAATTAATATTCCTCCACCCTGGGTTAAATATCCATGACGCCCTAGGGCTCCGGTTGACTCTTGCTCTTCTGTCATGCCTTATTGAATCTGGTTCTTCCAGTACAATCTCTCTTCCCTGCTCTCAGGCTAGGGAAGGATGGTATCAAGAAAAGTGACTATGTAAATGAAATGCATCTTGTGTTTTCTCATCTTTTATATTTGATAATTGTAATTGTGAAAGTAGCTCTACAAAAACACTTTTTAAATTCAAATTGGAACATCATTCTATGCCTGAGTTCCCCAAAATCATCTTTATTTTTCATTTTCTAGCAAACTCCACTGATTTTCTGCTCCTAGTTTTTACATACACCCACAGTAGATTTTACATTAAGCTTCCACTCTGCAACAAATGCAACACAATATCATGACTCCAGGATGTCTTGTGTGCCACTTTCTGCTTTAAACATTTTCCTCTATTTTCCATGGAAAACATAAACATAGTCTTCCACTCCAGATCATATATCACCACCTACAATATCTTCTTCTTTTCCCAGATACCTCAGATTTCCCTGGCTCCTGAATTTCCATAGTTCCATTACTGTAAGAGATTTGACCACATAGTATTATAATCTATTAAATGTTCTTCTGACCCACTCAGCTATGTAGGTCAGAAGAATACATGCCTGCTCTCACTCTTGTTTTTTTAAATCATCGTTAGGTGAAGTACCATAAATACAACTAAAATAAAGAAATAAAAATTGGAAGAGAAGTTGTGAACTTATCACTTGATATTGACATAATTATTTTATCTGGAACACCAAATATAATCAATGATTGAATGCAATATTAATTTGCAGAAATCAAATTATCACAACATGAACACATGAAAACAACAACTAGTAGTACTGAATAAGAAGACACTTTAAATGGAAATAAAATGGTAACTTTCTAGAAATAAATTAAGACAAATGTGGAAGTTCTATATGATATTACAAAGGTAAAGCCTGAAGGACAAGGAAGACTAGAACAAATACAAACCATGTTCTTGACTAGGGAGATGCAAAATAATTTTAAAGTTATTGCAGCTAATGTGATTGTAATGAAAATGTTCAGAAGAACATTTTAAAACTACATAGGCTATTTTAAAGACCATCTGGAACAGCAACACAAATAAAAAAGACTAATGAAAAATGAATAATAATGGAGAATTGTCTCTATTAGATACTGAAATATATTGCAAGACTCATAACTAAATGGTAGTCATCCTGGGGGAAAAGAGAGAACAACATAAAATACCTATAAATAAATCACAATACTAAAACTTAGCAAATAATCAATAGTATATAAACTAAAAATGACATTTCCAGTCAGTGAAGAAAATACGTATGTAGCATGGATGATATTAGGATTATCTGCATCACTATATAAAAATAAAAGCTGAACACAGTCTCAGGTCTTACAATAAAATTAATTCCAAGTAAATTAAGAATTTAAATGCTAAATAAATAAAATTATACAAAAAAAAGTGGAGAATTTCTTAAACACGATTTAAAATGGAGAATGAGTTTTTGAATTACACAAAGCTCAAATAATTAAATAATAAGTGATAATTCTTCTACATAGAATTAAAGGTAGAAAAATCCATGAGCAAAATCAAAATAAGACATAAGTGAAGAAAATATTTGCAATTCATATATGGCACACATAAAAATACATACATATATATACCCTTATAATATAAAAAATAACTATGTATATATGCTACTCTAACTATATATATGCACACCAATATATACTTACAGTAAATGAAATTATGCATGTGTGTGTTTGTTTATATAAATAATTATTACTATATATAACAGAAATAAATTATTATAAAACACATAACTCATGAAAATAATTAGGAAAGTATATGAACTCTTTGTCAAAAGATAAATGTCAACAGCATATGGCCCTTGTGCTTAAAAATAGAAACTATATTTCACTCCTATTAGCAGAAATGCAAAATAAAATAAAGTTAAATTTTTTCACCTATTAATTTGGTAAAAATAATCCTGCCTGGTAACACACTGAATTTGTGTCATTGCCTATAAAGGCAAATGCAGACCTAGGTGGTAGGAGTGTAATCAATGGGGGCAGTTCAGCAAGGTCTTTCAGGGTTAAAAAAACTTTCCATTAATCTAATATTTCTAAATATTGCATTTCCATGTACACAAAAGGAGACATGTATAAGGGTATACATTCCAGTGACATTTTTGTTGCAGAATACTGAACACAGTCTAATTGTCCATCAGTGTGGAGTAGAATAAACAAAAGATGTCACATACATATTAGGGAACTACATGAAGGTTTAAAAAATTAGACAATGGGCTCCCAGCCCAGAGGAAGGAGCTTCTGGGCCACTTTTCCACCACTCCCAGTCCAGAGAAAGGGGCTTCTGGGCTGGTGTTCCACCACTCCCAGGGCAGAGGAGGTGAGCAGTGCAGGCACCAACAGCACCCCCCCCCCCGCTATTGAAATGAGAAGACACGTAAAGAAGTCTCAAAACCAGACTTCCAGATCACCTCCAAAGGGAAAGGAGATGGAACACTCTGATATTCAACAACCTGGAGTCCCTGAACTGGGAACAAAAGAGGATCTGGAAAAAATGAAATGAGAAATAATTTCTCATATAACAGCAAGAGATTGTGCCCACAATGCAAGATATGGTTAATAAATCCAGACAGGATACAGAGAAAAAAAAATAGAAGAGCTGGGGAACATGATAGATTCTCAACATAGGAAACAAATGGAATCCATAAAACAGATACAGATTTCCAAGAGATTAAAAACTCCATTGAAAGCCTACACAGCAGAATGAGCCAATATGAGGACAGAAGTTCAGATATAGAAGATAAGATTGCAATTAGTGACCAGGAAAAGAAAAATCACTCCAAATTGTAAGGGACCATGAGAAAGTAATCCAGCAGTGGCTAGACGATGCAAAAAAGAATAACATAAAACTGATTGGAGTCAAAGAAGAAACAGGAGTGCAGATGACATAAAAAAATTGTTCACAGAAATAATGGCAGAAAACTTCCCAAGCAGGGGAAAAGAATTTGACATACAGATAAGTGAGGCATACAGGACTCCAAATAGTCTTGATAAAAAAAAATCTACACATAGGCATATAATTGTTAAGATTCCAGATACCCAACAGAAAAACAAAGTTCTACAAGCAGTTAGAAAAAAGAAACAATCACTTCTCAGCCATTTGGCTAAGATCAAGTGAAAAGAAACAAATCACATACAAAGGAAATTCCATCAGAATCGCAGCAGATTTCTCAGTGCAAACCCTCAAGGCAAGAAGAGCTCAGAGTGACATATTCCAAGCCCTAAAGGAAAACAGCCTCCAACCCAGATTGATGTTCCCTGCAAAACTATCTTTCAAAATTGATGGAGAAATAAGACACTTTCATGACAAAGAGCACCACAGGAACTTCATGAATATCAAACCAGCACTCCACAATTTTTAGATAATATCCTAGGAACAGAAAATGAAGATCACAACACCAGGAAGCACAGCAGAATGAATCAATTGGGCATGATGAGAAATTAAATGCAAAGGGGGAGAATCCAACAAAAAGAAAAAGTCATGACAATGATAAGTCAATATGTATCAGTTATAACCATCAATGTTAATGG
>NW_004624730.1:51487741-51555771 GCF_000247695.1 Heterocephalus glaber | reverse complement strand
AGATTTATTAATCATGTCTTGCACCATGAGTAAAATCTTTGCTGTTATCTGAGTAATTATTTCTGATTTCATTTTTCCCAGATCTTCTTTTGTTGCCAGTTCAGAGAGTCCAGGTGGTTGAGTATCAGATTGTTCCATCTCTTTTCCCTTTGGGGTTGCTGTAGGTGATCTGGAACTCTGTTTTTGAGGCTTGTTTATGTGTTTTCTCATTTCCACGGGGGTGGGGTGCTTCTGGCACCCACACAGCTCATCTTCTCTGTCCTAGAAGCCTGGGATGGCAGCAGGGCAGCTTCCTTCCAGGTGCTGGGACTGGCTGAGCTTCTCTGCCCTAGAAGCCTGGGATGTAGGTGGGGAGCTTCCTTCCAGGTGCTGGGACCAGCTGAGCTTCTCTGCTCTAGGAGCCTGGGATGGAGATGGGGACCTTCCTTCTGGGTTCTGGGACCGGGTGAGCTTCTCTGTCCTGGGAGCCTGTGATGGAGGTGGGGAGCTTCCTTCTGGGTGCCCAGGAGTACATTGAAAGAGGATGATGAATTCTAGTTTTGCATCATCTGGAATTTGATAAGCATGAGGCTATCCAGAGTGAAATATGAACACAATATGAGCAAAGATAGAACTAAAACTCAAGACAGTTTTATAGGTTAAAAATTTTGATTCAGATGTACTCAATACAAATAAATTATAAGACACAATGAATAAAAGTAGCTTATTATGTCCAGGCTCTTTCCCTAATATTCTCTTCCTACATTAAATCATATGTGGTCTATTCTTTTTAAATTGCCATTGTTATCAGGGATGCTTTCCCCATCAGTTTCTTTTTAGAAATTCTCAAGACAATGTTTGTTTATATAAATATCAACAGCAATGTAAGTGAATTAAAATGAAAGTAACAAAAATTGATTTGTAGTATTAAATTCAAGAACAAAAATTACTCAATCATCTCAATAAGTGCAGGAAAATATTTTATAATATCCAATATACTTTTATGATAATCAGCCATTTAAGAATAGAAGGAAAGTATATCAGCATAGTAAAGTCCATAAAGTAAAGCTCCATACTAAAATCAAAGTCAATGCTGAGAAACTGAATTTTTTTTTCTCTCTAAGATCAAGAAAATGACAATGATACCTTTTCCCACTCCTACTCAATATCATGTTAGTAAGTTTTGCCAGAGCAATTGGAGAAGAAAAACAATTGAAAATATTCAAATTAGAAATGAAGTAATAAACTTGTCCCTATTTGTAGGCAATATAATTTTACACATTGAAAACCATAAAGATCTCTCTCTCTCTCTCTCTCTCTCTCTCTCTCTGTGTCACACACACACACACACACACACACACTAAAATAATAAATGAATTTGGCAAAATTGAAACAAACACACAAAATTAGTTGCATTTCTGTATGCCAATGTCTATCTGAAAAGGGACTCCCAGAAGTTCTACCAAGTTACCACAATAAATGCCAGAGAAAAATATCCTCTCATTTTAAGCAGAGTGAGAGAAAAGTAACCAATTTAAAATATGCAACATTATTTTCAAGAGGCCTGAACTCCAGAGAAGCTACTTTATCAGAGCCTTATCTACATGTGAGAAAAAAAAATGGCCAACTCTAATCTTTCAGGGAAATAACCAACTCCTGCTCTCTTTAGCCACCCCATGGCCTAAAGTGGGATAAGATGTTTGGAGTGGGTAGCCAAAAAAGCATATTTACCTACCACTTCAGTACTAAAGGGTTATTAACTATTGGTATTAATAGATGCAGAATGACATGCAGCACCCATTTGTGATTAAACAAAATAGTAAATTAGGAATATGAAAGAACTTCATTGACTTGATAGATACCCCCAAAAACCCCTACGGTTAGCATCATATTCTCAGAAATTCAAAGCTTTTGCACTAAGATCAGGAACAAGGCAACTATGTATCCTTTCACAGCTCTTTTGAACATTGCACTGTAAATTCTAGCTAACACAGTAACACAATAAAGGAAAATAAAGTTTTACCTACCAGTGAGGGAGAAAAAAATCGATCTTTGTTCACAGATTGTTCTATATGGAAAACTTGAAAGAATCAAAAACAACTACAAAAAGACCTCCCAGAAAAAATAGGCCATTACAGCAAGATTGCAAGATAGAAGTTTAATTTACAAAAGTCAATCTTTTTTCTATATAGCACCAGTGTATCAGTGAAGTTTAAAAGCGTTAAAAATGCAGTCATTTGTAGGAGAATGGATGAAGCTTGAGATCATAATGTTAAGTGAAATATATCAGACACACAAATTTAAATATCAAATGGTTTCTCTTATATGAGAAACTCAAAATATAAATAAAGAGCAAAAGAAATAGGTAATAAGAAGTAGGGAGATAGCTCTTTCTCAAGTGGGAAGGGGAGCAAAGATGGGTGGATGGGGGAGGGAGGGGGATAGAGGGAAGGGGACAGGATTGAAAAAAAGGGAACCAAGATGTGTTATGTACCTGTATCAATTCCCCACAATGAATGTAAATATGATGTACTGCAAACATGTGCTAATAAAAATTTAAAAATAAATACATTGAAAACCTTGAAAAACTAACATAATTTAAAGTAATACCACCAATGAAACGCTTAGGCATTTCAGAATATCTAAAAGAATTCA
Source organism: Heterocephalus glaber (assembly GCF_000247695.1). The sequence goes on along the minus strand of NW_004624730.1, from coordinate 51,553,137 downwards.
CATTCATTGCTGTGAAAATACTCCAAAACAATAGTAACTTTAGGGGACTTGTGCAGCTCCTTACAAAACTAAACATATTCTTACTATAAGATATGGTAACACCTTTGATAGTTACCCAAAGGAGATGAAAATTTATGTCTGCATAAAAAAAATCTGTACATAAATGTTTACAGCAGCTTTATTCATAATTTCCAAAACTTAGGAGCAACCAAGATGTCCTTCAGTAGGTGAATTGATAAATAAACTGGTTGTAGCCAATGGAATATTTATTCAGTACTAAAAAGAAATGAGCTATCAAGCCATAAAAAGACATGGAGGAAACTTAAATTCATACTACTAAGGTAAAGAAGCCAATTTGAAAAGGCTACACACTGTTTGATTCCCAATATATGACATTCTGGAAAAGGCAAAACTGGAGATGGTAAAAAGATTTGCCATCAGTGTCGGTTGCCAACACTGGGGGTGAAGAGCAATGAATAGGTGAAGCGCTGAGGATTTTTAAAGATATTTTTAAGAAAGTGAAACTATTCTGTATGATACTGTAATGGTAGAAATATGTCATTATACATTTTTTCAAACCTACAGAATATATACCACCAAAAATAAACCCCAATGGATTTGGGGGTGGCAATGGTATGTTGACGTGGGTTTGTTGGCTGTAGCAAACACACCACTGCTGTAGTTGAGGATCTCTGCTGAGAGCCAGGGAGACTGAGGGTTGGGGACATATGAGAGTCCAGTTTACTTCCCCCTCAGCTTTGCTGTGAAACTTAAATTGCTCTAGAAATTAAATGTTGTTTATTGTTAAAAGTAAAACAACAAAATAATTTTATTGGCAAGTTTTGACACATTTTATTTAGTGAAAAAAGTTGTTTTAATAAATAAATCGTTTCTCTCAAATACACAATGATATGCTTTGAGAACAAATATTGCCATGAATCTCTGTTATAAAATACCGGACAAATGGAATAATCATGAAACTATTGATAGTATCCTACTGCATTAGAATTTTAAGCTTTCCCTTTCTTTCAGAAATATGTATTAAACATTTATTTGTCAATGTTAGAATTGGTTTCTACATGTAAAATAATTCAGTGTGAATAAAAGGAAAGGTTAATCCTGCAAGTTTGTAATACTTTATCATATACTAAGTAGTACCAATGAAAATTTTAGGGTTAGTTCTGGGTACTTTCCACATTAATTTCCAGAGAGGTCTTACAGCATACATCCTACTTGTGATTTGTGGAAGGAAAAATTCTCTGTGCTTTCTCTAGGGCCTTCTCATCTGCTGCCAGCCTAGTGAACAAGACGAGATTCTTTTTACAAAGACAAGGCTCAGAGATAATTTATCAACTGGAGAGCACAAACAATCCTTTATTCAGAAGAATGACAAAAGGTTATTTTGCTTCTGGCAACTACTATTGCTCTTGCAAGAACAAAGCCCAAAAGCCAATAAGATAATTAATAAATCTCCAACATCTGGGTAATAAAACATTTTTTATGAATGTTAAACAATGCTACAGGCAAGTGAAAACCACCCCTTCTTGTATTTATCTAACTAAACTCTTCACTTCATAGTCAAATTTACCTGTATTCTGGCTATAAAACATAGATAGTGATGACATATTAGAAAGATACTACAAAATTTGAGAAACTCATATTACCAAGTTCATTTAATCATATGGACAATGATGATATCACCTACTAAGGCTAATGGAGACCAACAGATGCCAAGAGGAGAGCATTAAGCTAAATGGCAGGTGAATGATATCAATCATCACACTGAGTAAAGGTGCTAAACTTAAAGGAAGTGTTGGAATCTCAACTTCTCTAGTTTTCCACTAGCAACTTTGTTCTTTTTTTCATGAAAAAAATTAACAAAAATGCAGTTGTGCTATGTGGTTATAGCTCTCATCGATCATTGACATAGACAAAATTTTATTCCTCTCAAATTTATATATTCATATGTTGAATTTGTGCCCCCCCAATTCATATGTTGTAATTCATGGCAGATGTGATGGTGTTTGGAGGTGTGATCTTTGGAAAATCCTTATGTTATGAAAATAGAGCCTTCATGAAGGGGAAATGCCCTCAGAAGAGACCTGAGAGTCCCCTTCCCCTTCCATCATGTGAAGATACCTTAAGAAGATGGCCACATATCATGTTTTATTCAGGAAGGAGGCCTTCATCAGAGTCCAAATCTGTGAAATTGATTTTGGATTTCCAAGTCTCCTGAACTGTAGAAAATAAATTGCTATTATTTATAAACCACCCAATCCATAGTAGATTTTTATAACATCCTGACTTAAGACAGTCACTTATAAGTCCCAAAAGCCTTCATAAACTGATAAGCATAAAATTTTAGAATCATCCAATTCAAGCTTTCACCCCTTCCTTAGATTTCTTAATACAAAACATTATGACTATTATGACCATGGCTGTATTAACTAGAGTACATATGTTATTAGAGTTTTTAATGAGAAATGAAGGCTACAGTATTAAAGACATTTTACAATGTGGTACCATCTGTACAAATCATAAATCCTATATGTTATATATTGTAATTTATGAAAGAGTCAATAGATGTACATTGAAAAAACAGCATATCTTAAAAAATAAGAAATGGTTGTATTTAATTAAATTAAAATAGATTTACAAAGAAAAAATGTGTGTGATGTAAGAGATCTCGCTTTGTTTTTTAATTAACGTGTCTGGCCATAAGAATTGTCCTTCCCCCCATTTCAATTGGTTGTCACAATTTCTATGTAGAGGTTATAATTGTGGATGAGATTGTTCAGAAATTATTAGTTTTGAAGACCAGTTAAAATAAACATGTAGTTGTCCAAATGACTTGTAAATATAACCGTGAGCATCATCCAAAATGAAGTATATATAGTCCAGGGTACTGATAGATGATGCAGAGGATTGCAAAAGGAAGGTTTTCTTTTATGTGCTAATTCATGTTTTATAATATTTAAATTATATTTTATGTAATTATAAAATATCTTATTGTGTCAATAAAATATATGTATTATGTTATGAGAAAATGCATATTTAGGTATGTACCCTTAAATATGTTTTACTGGTGAGAATTTGTGATCAGAAAGCACAGAAAGCAATGTTTCAGGGTAATGAGGCTAAATAATATGGACCATGATATGGAAACTCTGAGATATGTGATAATAATCCATAGAGTTAGAATACTCCATTGTTTCTTGATTCAGTAAATTCAGATTGAATTATTTGAAATTAACAGTATTTGACAATTTCTGATTCTAAACAGTCAGCAATCTATATAGTTTAGTCTGATATTTACAAAGTATCTTCTGTGATCAACAATCATGGTATCTGTCACTAAGAGCACAAAGATGACCTTGCCCCTCAAGACATACAGGCTTATTCCACTTGCACAGAAATAATATATTTACCTTCCATAGCAATGAACAGAAAAAAACAAGTTTGAAGAATGCCTATCTTCTTGTGTTTTTGTTGTTTTTATTGTTATTGTTGCCTTCTTTTTTGAACCACATGATTCACCACTCCGAGCATAAATTTCTTTTTGTATCTTTTCCTAAATATCTTATATTTGTGTTTTATTTTAGTGTAATACAAGTAGATATTAATAAAGAAAATATAACAGTTCTATGAAAAAATAATTTTTCATAACACAAATAATTAGAGAATAGCAATGGTAAATATACTGTGTATCATGATCTGAAAAGAATGTAGTTTCAATTGCTAATCTATCTCTCAACTCATTTCTTAATAATAGGAATTTTTGCATAAAACATTTTTAGTTATTAACAAAGTATCACACACTCAGTATAATTTTGAACAATTTCTGCTCATTTCACAATATCTATTATTATTGTTCCTTATTTATGCTTTCAGTTTCTCACACCAGAGAGACAATGCCATACTTAGAAAGGTGTGTTCAATTTATTTCATTTAAAAGTATGGTTTCAAGATGCATCCATTTAGCTATAAATGTCTCAAGTTTATCCTTTTTATGGATGAATAGTACTCCATTATATATAGAATTTTTGTTTTTTTGCTTTTGACCAGGGATCAAACTCCAGACTTTGAACTTGCGAGGCAGGTGGCAGAACCACTGAGCTAAATCCCTGGCCCACAATTATATATTTTAAAAACCATATTTTTTATCCATTCATCAGTTGATTGGCATTTGGGATGTTTCTGAGATTTACAAACTATACTGCTATAAACATGGGTATGCAGATATTGCTGTGGTATGATGCTTTCAATTCTTTTGGGAAGATATACAAAAGAGAAATAGCTGGGTCAAATGGGACCTCTAGTCCTAGGTTTTTGAGGAACCTCCATACTGATTTCCACAGTGGTTGCACCAGTCTGCACTCCCACCAACAATGGAGAAGGGTTCCTTTCTCCCCACACCCCCACCAGCTTTTGTTATTGGTTGATTTTTTGATAGCAGCCATTCTTTTTGGAGTGAAATGGAATCTCAGCATTGTTTTAATTTGCATCTTTTGAATGATAAGTGATGTTGAACATTTTTCATGTATTTATTTACTATTTCTACTTCTTTATCTGAGAAGTATATATCTATCTCAGATGCTCATTTTTGAATTGGGTTTTTAAATTTGGGGGTCTGATTTTTTTCAGTTTTCATGTTCTAGATATTACCCCTTTGTCTGAGGAACCACTGCCTAAAATTTTTTCCCACTCTTTGTATTGGGTTGAACTATAGGACAATCTCCCTAATGAACACAGATACAAAAATGCTCAATAAGATATGGCAAACAGAATGCAGGAAAGCATGAAGAAGATTATACACAATGATCAACTAAGATTCATCCCAGGGATGCAGGGATAGTTTAACATATCCAAATCAATAAATGTAATACACCATATTAACAGAGCTAAAGACAAAAATCACATGATCCTCTCAGTAGTTACAGAAAAAGCATTTGACAAAGTCCAACACCCATTCATGATAAAAAAAAAAAAACTCTATGGAAAATTGGAATAGACAACAGTGACAAACCAACAGCCAACATCATACCAAATGGTCAAAAACTGAAAGCTTTCACTCTAAAATCAGGAGCAAGAGAAGAATGTCCACTATCATCACTTTTATTTGATATAGTTCTGGAAACATTAGCCAAAGCAATTAGATAAGAGAAAGAAATAAAAGGAATAAAGATAGAAAAGAAAGAAGTTAAATTATCATTATTTGCTGATGACATGATACTCTACACAGAAGACACCAATAATTCCACCAAAGGACTTCTAGATTTTACAACCAAATTCAGTAGCATAGCTGGATACAAAATGAACACTGAAAAATCAATAGCATTTCTGTACACAAATAGTAAACTCACTGAGAGAGAAATTAGGGAAACAACACCTTTCACAACAGCATCAAAAAAAAAAAAGAAATACTTAGGAATCAAACAAAGAAAGTAAAAGATCTCTACACTGAAAATTATACTACTAAGAAAAAGGAGATCAAAGAGGATAGCAGAAAATGGAAAGATGTCCCTTGCTCTTAGGGAGGAAGAAACAACCTAGTGAAAATGGCCATACTACCAAAATTGTTATACAAGATTTAATGCAATTCCAATCAAAATACCATTTGCATATTTTCCAGAACTAGAGAAAACAATCCTAAAATTCATTTGAAACCACAAGAGACCTAGAATAGCAAAAGCAATTCTGGGCAAGAAAAGCAAGGCAGGGGGCATCATAATCCCTGACTTGAAATTATCCTACAGAGCTACGGTGATAAAAACAGCATGATACTGGGGGGAAAAAGCAGACCCAAGGATCAATGGAACAGATTAGAAGATGTAGAAACAACTCCAAACACACTAGGCCACCTTATCTTTGAAAAAGGGACCAAACACATTCACTAGAAGAAAGAGCCTCTTTAATAAACGGTGCTGGAAAAACTGGCCTTCTACATGCTGAAAACTAAAACTAGACCCATGTCTCTCACCATGCACTAAACTAAAATCAAAATGGATCAACATCTAAATATTAAAACAGAAACACTAACCCTGCTGGAAGAGACAATAGGCAGAACACTTGACGACATAGGGGTAGGCAATGACTTCATGAAGAAAACCCTGAAATACTACAAAGAATCAACAACTGGGATCTCATCTTATTAAAAAGCTTTTGCACAGCAAAATAAATCACCAAGAGTGTGCATAAATTTCTAGTACTCAAGAAAATTAATACTTTGCTCAATGAGAAGCACAAAATGGAGCACTTACTACTAAAGTTGCATCATCACAAAATGCCACTGACTTTGTTAATGGCTATGTGGGAGATTTAGAGAGATATTGTGAAAAATTAATGAATTAAAACTTTTTCTCAGTTAGATTTCTAAACATGTCCTACACTGTGCTGATAAAACATTCTGAACTTTTCACAGAAAATTAACCTTTCATAAAAAAGTAAACTTTATAATAAAATAAGTGTTTTATCCTTAGCCATTCAAGGTCTGTTGTATTTGTCCACAAAACAAAACAAAAACAACAAAATGCTCTCAGATTCAGTTTATCAGTTTTGCCCAAAATGGCAAATATAGTGGCCAAAAAGGGCAATTACATACTGTCTGTCTGTGTCTAGAAATGAGAAGTTTATGATTCTTTTGACTAGCTAGATTGCCTGAGTCATGTGTAATCTTTAAGATGGAAGCTATATTTATTGGCAGTAATTACCTAATTTTAACTCAGAAATGTTAGTGATTTCTGGAAGAATCCTTTCATCTAACAGCAACTGCCCTGTTTTCTGACTTGACTGCCAAAAAAAGAAGTTGTGACATGGGAGGTTCATAGGCATTTTCCACCTATCGCATTTTGTAAATTTTAAATCTTTAATTTTTCATATATATGATTTGAATACTGACTATGTCAATCTGTAATACCAATCCATGTTATTAACAGTCTATTCACTGCATGCTGGGTTAAACAACACAAAACCCAATCCCTTTCCTGACAATCTACTCAGCAAACACATACATGATTCTTTTCACAACATATACAACACTGCTCCTCTAATTCTTGCCACAGCCCTCATTTGCTTTTGTTGTGTATGGATTAGCTAGCTGTCTGTATGTCTCCTGGCTCAGTAGGATAGGTGTTGGTGTAGAGTAATACCTGATTCATTTTTGTCACTCTATAGAACCTAAAAATCTCTTTATAGACTTGACATGAAATAAATATTTGTGAATACAATTTTGAAGCATTAATAATAAACAGTTTATAACAAATAACAGCAACAAAACAACAACAGCAAAAAACCTTTTACTTACATAGAGGGCCTTTGAAAAATTAGAGGAAAAAATGACAAGGTAAACACACTATAAATCTGCTATTTTGATAGTATATATGAAGAATTTATCTTGATCCATATATAAATTCTTATCAAATCTATTCCTATGAATAAAACCCCTGTTCTCTGTACTAGAGTATATTCCATATGCCCATCTCTTTTCACATCATAAATCACTGGAATATTGAAATTAGATATTTCCCATAGCTCACAAACAGATACATTCTCCTAAGACTAACTCAAAGAACAACATATCAATACCATCAGTTAATATGTGCACAGAAAAGAAATTATAAAAACAATGTTTTAAAAATTCAAAACATGTATTATATAAACTGTATATTTTCACATGATGTATAAGTTCTGATATTACAAAATTTTGGGAAGAATGTTGGCACTGTTTTTACCTAAATATTATTAGTTATATATCTTGATTTATTATTTGCTACTAAAAATTGTGAAAAAATTCAGAAATATAGAAATGCTACTTGTAATTTAAATGTATTTTGACAGCAAAATTTTCAAAGAAAAAAAGATTCATTAAAGATAGGTTAATAGAAACTATATATGACAAATATGTCAAATGGGATTGCATGGCTTTTAAAATCTTTCTTCAAAATATTTAAATACAGAAAATATCAAGAATTATTATATATCTTATATAAAATTATATATTGTGTGTATATTATTAAATATTACTTTGGACTTTTAGTTGTATATGTTTTCAGTACATAATGATTACATTCACTACAGGGGATTGGTACACATATATAACACATTTCAATTTTTCCCCCTTCCCTTCATCCCTCTTTATTTTTCCAGCAGCAGATACATTTATTTATCTTATAAGACTTCATAAAGTTAATTACAGTTTATATAGATTTTAAAAAGACTAATAGGCCAAAGAATACATAAAACATGTAAGATAATTGTACTAAGTCAAGGTACACATTTAAATACATTGTATGTGCTAAATTAATTTTTTCTCTCTCCTTTTTCCTATTACCTGTCTTTTATTTTGTACTTTATATAATAAACTTAATTCATTTATAGGAAAATGGATGTACTTTGAGACCACAATGTTAAGTGAAATAACTCAAACACACAAGCTTAAATAGAGCGTGGTTTTTCTTATTACACATTATAATGATACATATGTGCATGTATTTGTTTTAGAGTAGTCAAAGCTGTATAAATTGTTTGAATTTTACTTAGTGCCTTGTTTGGGAAGAGCAGGGTGAAATTTATAGTTCAAAAAAATTTGTGATGGGCTTTCTGTCCTAAAATATTCTTAAATATGGACTCTGGAGGAAAAGAACTTTTAACTTATTCCAAAAAGACTGTATTTCTGATGGACTTGGGATTGTGGACCTATGAAATGAGAATGGCAGGCTATCAAAACTGTCCAGAAAACTTATGCTTTAGGAGTTAGAGAAATCATTTTGGGGGTAATAGTCTAGTTGAACTGAAGCAACAGAAAGCAGGTATCAGAATGAGCAGTCAGTCCAGGTACAAAAACTGGGTGTAACCCCACTAAGACCCAGCCTACCTCCCTCAAGCACATGCTATGACTATCAGGCCTGGAGAGGAGAGCTGGATATGATTGGGATTTTGTATACCTGAGGTGTGAAACTATCTCCTAACACCAAAGACAAAAACACTAGATTGCATAATTCAGAAGAGATGGGTAAATGCCCCACCACATCATCACCACAATCCCCTGGCCCTCCTAATTATATGACAATGCTTCCTTAGATATACAACTAATTTGGAAAGCCTAGGCCACATTAAAGATTATGTAAGAAAGTATCCCAGAATTACATTTATATTTCATGGTAGTTCCTATCATGTAAAACAGTACCAATATGAAATAGAAAAGACACATCCCTGAATAACATTTTCTATTGAGACACTAAGAGTCTGATAGAAAAAAAGGCGTGCATTGTAATGTAATTCATTAGTCCTTTGATCAAATAGGATGTATAGGTATATATGAAACAAAAGAATCATTAATTATAGCACTAAAAATGATGAATCCTAGTCACAAAGATAGGAAGAGAAAGGCCAGAAACAGGGAGGGAAGTGTTTTAAATTATAAATTCTCTTTCACCAGTGAAATGTTAGCCACTAAAAGCAGACAACAGAACACTAAAGTTTATCTTTCATATAGGAAAAAACACTAAGAATTCAGTTTCACTGGGGACAGAATTTTACAATGCACTAACTCTATCACTACTATTTATTACTTACCTGATGTATCTCTCAATGAACATGTACTATTTCATTCAATTAATGAGGTAACATGAAGTAGCATTAACACCCTCTTTTTATTATTGTGTAAAATGAGATGTGGCTAAATAAATTAGCCACAGTTACAAAACTGCATGTTGAATACAAGAGCCAGAAATCAAACCTAATATGTTCTTTCAAAGCCAATGTCCTCCCAATGCCAGTATTTTCTCTTTTTATTTTTGTAAGCCAGAAAATATCAGGAAAAGTGGACCAAAATTAATAGAATGTAATACTTGTGAACAAAACTAAATCATTTTTCAAATAGAGACATGTATACATACATATTGCTTTGAAAAGCAGGGAAAGATGAACTCTACTTAGAAATAATGTCATCAATAAAACATATGAAAGTAAATGAAAAAATAGTCAACATATATATGATGTAAATATGATTCAAAACCATGATATATTTTCTCACCCCAGTCAAAAATGGCTATTATCCAAGAAGCACAAAATATAAATACTAATGAAGATTCAGAGAAAAGAGAACTATACACTTTGGGTAGAAATGTAAATTAATATAGCCATTTAAAAGAACAATATGAAAGTTCCTCAAAAAGCTAAAAATAGAACTAACCATATGATTCAGTCATCCATTGTTTGGTATTTATCCAAAGAAAATTAAATAAACATATCAAAAACTTACCTGAGCTCCTGTATTTATTATAGGACTATTTACAATAGCCAAGATATAGCATCAACCTAGGTGTCCATTATGGATGAATGGATAAAGAAAATGTGGCATATATTCACAATGGAATATTTTTTAAAGAATTATATACTGTCATATTTGGCAATATGGATGGAACTGGAGGATATTCTGTTTGTATATTTATACAAATCAACACAGAAAGGCAAATATCACACATTCTCTCTCACATGTGGAAGCTAAAAATGTTGATGTCAAAGTAGAAAAGAGTAGGATAGTAATTACTAGCTGATGAAAGAAGTAAACGTCAGGAGAGATAAAGAGAGATTGGATAACGGGTATGGAAACACAGGAGAAATAAGTTCTACAGTATAGTAGTGTGTTTACATCTCACAATAGCCTATTATATATTTCGTGATGAACTAGGAGTTAAAGGCTCCAAACATAGCAATATAATAGGAGATGGGATTTCTAATTTCCCTGATCTGATCAGTAGGCAGAGTATATATGTAATGAAATATCACATTTACCTCATAATGGTGAACAATTATTATGTGCTCATTGAAAAGAAACTAAAATTTAAAAATATAAAGTAAAACTTCATCATTTACATAAATAATAACTAAAAATTCACTAAAACAAATGATTAGCTGCTAATCGTTTTAAGGCCATATGGCCATGGTGGCAATATTGAAAGGAAACTGAGTTGTTTAAATAAACGTCATAGGATTCAAATATATGATCTCTTTCTGCGGTATAGTAATGATCAAGCAACAACAAAAATACAGTTTAAAAGAGAAAATTAATTGTGATCTCAATTTTTAAAATTTTAATTGGATGGATTTGATTGTCTCTTACCAATAAGGTAAGAATTTGATTGTCCCTCAGCCAGCCCCGCTACTTAGTGTGACAAAATATTATGGGTGCTTCTTGGATCATTCAGAAGCATAGTTTCCTGTGTTCATGAATAGAATGAGCCTGGGGTTAATTCTTTCTAAACATCAGCAAACGTGTATTTATTCCCTACAGCGGAAGTGAAATTTTTGGTCTGAAAGAATTACTTTCCTACAGAAAAGAGTGAAGTAGTAAGTCTTCAGGACCTCAGCTCTACTTCAAAATTTTAGTTTCAGCCTCAAGGGAGAAAGGCTTGCTTGGTAAAAAGAAGAATAAAGATAAAAAGAATATTGCACATTAAAACAACTGGAAAAACAAACATAAGTTTGGATAGAGAACTTATAATATTATTTTATGTCTTATCTCTTTTAAAAACTAAAGTTACCTTAAAGACTTCTTCTGAATAAACACCAAACACAATGAATGACACACTTTTTTAAAAAGGTATAATGCAAGATTCTTTACCATTTTTCTGATATGATGCTTTGGCAATCTGATAAAACAAAAACACTTTTCCAGAGTAATGTTTTCAAAAATCAATAAAAATGACAAATAGAGAATTTCAAAGAAATCAAATATACTCGTATCAGTATTTTAAATAAATTATATTTGTTTATGGTAATTTATATATTTGTTTCCACATTAGATAACAAAACATATTAGTAAATCTAATGACTACCATGATTGAAAAGTAAGATGATCTGAAAATGATATTTTGAAATGCCTAGAAAAACTGTAAACTGATAGGAAGTGTCTGTGATTTCTATGCCTGATGAAGAAACAATCACTACTAGTGTTTACATGGTGTATTATCTGAATTTAGAATTAAGAGTAAGGTTACATACAATTCAGCAAACAAATGAATATTTTTTCCCATGAAGTCTTGGAAGTTAAACTAGAATAAGATAATGACAAATGCCTGTTTAATGTAAAAGGTGAAGAAGGGCTTATTCAACTTCACTTCATTAAAAACTAAAATACATAAACTGTGATAGAAAAATAATTCCAAAATATTTGGGCAACTACCAGCTTTAGTACATTGATCTCCGAGTGTTCAAGTTATCTTATCTTCAGAACATTTTCAAAAAAAAATTGAAAAATCCCTTCACCAAAGCAAAAAGTAACAAATATCATTTTGATTATCAAATAATAATCTGACAAGAGTTTAAATTTTGTCAGAAACATTACCTAAGTAAAGTCATTATCTTTCTTATATTCATTGATTTATTTACAAACATTTACAAAGTGCTTACTATGTGCCAGTGGTTTTAAAAATACCATCAGCATTAAAATTGTTACCTATTCATTTGAGCACTAAATTGGACTAGTTAACTTGAGACAACTGAAACATTTATCATGGGCAGGAACTATTTGGATGTAGCTCTCCACTAAACAATGTAAACATAGTTCTTAACTCCATGAAGCATTTATTTCAACAGGTGAGAAAGACTTCAAATCATTATTTAATAATTGTGTGATATTTAACAATGCAGAGGAACAAAATGCCAGTGAAACTTTAGAAGAGGATCCTGAATGGTACAGGGAGCATTAGAGAATATTTAAAATAGAGACAGTAGGAATTTGCCATGGTTCTGGGACAGAAAGGAGCTGGATGCATTCAAAAATACTAAGAAGAGAATAGTACACAATGAAGGGCAGAGGTTAAGTTCTCTATAGGGCATCCTGGAATCCTTAAACACTTGATCATTATCTTAAGAATACTGGAAGGGTCTGTTGCAGGGTTTTAATTAAGGCAATGGATGTGATGGAGCTACATTTTTAAAAGTTCACTTTGGCTACAATGTGATAGCTGTATTATATGCAAGGAGTTCAGTCAGGATCTACCAATTCACTAACTCAACCAAGAGATGAAAGTCACTTGAATTCGGATTTTGATAGTAGAAAACCAGAAGAAGAAAATTCAAAGACATTACATAAGTTAAAAGTGATATCTAGATAAGAGGAATTACAAAAGAATTAGGTATGCAGGTTGATTCCCTTTTTTAGAGGCAAGTAATGGTTGAAAAGGAATGCCATTTACTGAATCACAGAAGAGGAAGTACAGATGTGATAGAGTACCTTTATGAGAGGGTAAGGGAAGGGGATACTTTGTTCAGTCATGGACCACTTAACTTGAGACATCTGAGACATAGGACTGGTGATGTGAAGAAGGCTGTTGGGTGTCTGGGACAGCTGATCAGCACTGGGGGCCCTTAACCACAAATATTTATTTAGGACCTATTAGTCTTTGGAAATCAGACACTAAATAAAAACATTGAAAAGAATACTTCTACAGAGATTTTGGAGAAAAAAATAAAAGTAGAAGAAAGAAAGAAGTAGTGTAGGAAGAAAGAGAAAAAGAAAGTAGAAGGAAAAAAAGAGGAGTGGTCCATAGAGCCCAGATGCTGCTGAGGGATCAACAACAAAGAGAACTGACATCAAGTTCTGAGAACATCTATTTTGGTGCCAAGTTTACATGAAGCCAAAACAGAGTGGCTCAAAGAGGAAATGGGAAAAGAGGGTACATAGATCTGGAGTATAAATAGGTCTTTCTTAACCTTGGGCTGGGAATGGACGCAGATTAATGTGGATGGAAAATGTGATGTTAAGAGATTTCAAGTGTCTTCATACTATTGAAGCATTTGAACAGCAAGGTATGTATTCTACAATTCTAGGGGGTTTTGTACAAGAATTTGAATTATTAAAGTTTACAGGAAAGTAAATTTGAAGTAAACTCTATGTAAGAGAAATAAGAATATTAAAAATGAAAAATGCTGAAAATGCTGAAACACTCATCTGACCGACCAGCTTAAGTAATTCAGACTAGCTTCTAAACATTTCTTCATGAATTTACCAAATGCTTTATACATATGATGTATATTAATGCATAAATACTCAAGTGTGTTCATTTTACTCAATAACATGAAACAACATTACCAACAATATGTGGATAAAAATTTTGAAATGAAGTAAAAAATATGCCCAGAATATTCCCATGAAACAAAGGCAAAGTCAGAAACTACATAAAGCATTTACATTTCCCTAGATCTTCTGAAAAGAGGAATTACTAGTAACTAAAGTTGATTGTTTCTTGTCATCAAGATTAATTGGCAGTTTATGACACATATGTTCCATTATAGACTTCCTAATTACCACATTTCTGATGTTGCTATTTTCCTATTCTGCTGCCAATAATTCATGTGTGCTATTTCTTCTCTTCAGTAGGCAAAGGAAACAAAATGCTGTTAATGAGGGATAACAAGAGAAAGAGAAAAGAATCCCAGCCAGTGTTCTCTTCTAGTTAAGCACTGAGAATTTCACGTGAAAGATATCACAAAGTGAAAATTACCAACAAGTATCGGATTTACAGTGCTGCACCCTGTTGCACTTTTGGAAACAGCATTAAGTCTTCCAGGATAATTAGAAACTGGTAAACCAACAAATTAATAAACTATCCCCAGGTGGCCCCCAAAAGTTAATATGGTTCCTACAAAGTGACGAGTATTCTCAGGGAGAACTACATGGACTGGGAATGTCTGGTTTTATACCAGCTTAGTAGGCAAATTTTATCAACAATCTTAAAATATAAATGAAAACAAATGACTTAATTCAAACAGTAAAATTTTTACATGATTTTATATAAAACCGATTTAGAGAAATATTTCTCATGGACAGTTTCATCTTTAAAAATTATCAGATGACAAAAGTAAGCCTTTACACATTATCTCATGCTGTTCAGTATTTGGCTTAAAGCCCAGAGAGGGTCATGCCTGTATAATAATGGAAAATGAAACTGTAAAACATCCAAGAGTTTAGAATGTGCTGCTGAGCACATATCAAATGAGGTTCCTATACTGTTTTGCACACAATAGTTACTCAGCAGATATTTGCTAGTGGAAATATCTGTTGTCATTGAAATTTGTCCTATTTGTTGTCATCTTGCTTAATTGATATAGTTTACTTAATAGACATTAACAAAGACTGTAGGTATCCAAGTTATTGTACATGGACCTTAACTTGGGTTAGTCATTCAAAATCTTATGTGGCAATTTCTTCACTTATAAAATAAGGTTGTTAAGGCTATATCTAGGTGTTTTCCCAAAGCCTCAGGTACTCATAGGTGGGACTTTTGGAAGATTAAATCATGGGGTTGCTATAGCTAAATATGTTAGGAGGTGGGACCTGGTTGTATACAAAATAGTTTATTTAGTTTGCCTATGAATAAGGCAGCTATCTAGGCTTTGAGATAGATACAGTTTAGTGATCACCATATTGATAAGAAGTAAAGTAAGAAGAGGGAGTGAACTAGGACTTTGTTTTTTTTTTGTTTTGTTTGATTTTGGGGGGTTGGGGGGGGTGTTGATACTGGGGATGAAATTCAGGACTTCAGGCTTAACTGTGCTGTTGAGCTAAATCCCTGACCCTGAACTAGGACTTTGAGCCAAGGATCAACTTTCTTGGAAACATAGTCTGCAGTCCCCTCCCTACTAAAGGGAGTTTTAATCTCTGGAGTTTCCAGGAATTTAAAATGCAAAATAATCAGTTTTTCTTCTATTTCCCAGGTTGCTTTAAACCCTATATGTTGAGTAACTGGGTTAGAGAGCCTCCCTCCCTCCTGGCTGCCATGATGTGAGCTGCTCTCCCCTACCTAGGACCTTCCACCCTAAGGTTACTATATTTGAGCTTGGGGAACATGGATTGAAACTTCTGAAAAGTAAGCCATAATAAACCTTTTTTTCAAGTTGCAGATGTCTGGTGAGATAGGAGATTATGGCAAGGCAAAGGTGGCTGGGGAAGTAGGTGTGATCTGTTAATTACAAGATCTTGAAAAGCATTTGCAGAACAGTTCCCAAAGCCCTTCAGGTGGACTTCTTGCAAGAACTTGAGCAGGTTTTCTGTAGGATGGCCTAGACTGGACTTCAGCCTGAGGTATGGGATCCCAGCACCACCTCTCAGGACCTGCATGTAGAAGTTCCTGTGGGTTTCCTCCAGATTTGGACAGTATAAAAGGACACAGACACTAAGAAGAGCTTGCTATCATGGCTTTCCTCATGTTGGCTCACCTTTCTTTCTGTAGGTTGTTCTTTTATCTTGCTTTTTCCTCTTTCACTTGGCCCAAGCTCACTCTGCAGAGCCACTTTCTCCTTCAGTCTTCACTTTTGCTTTTTCAAATAAACTTTGACACTTACTTTTTGCTCATTTCATTCAATTCCTTGTTCCAGGAGAAAAGAACCTAGAATCTTATGGAAGGAGAGGTGGCAGCACAGAACCTGGTAACATTTAATTGGCAAGCCACTTTTAGAAGGAGTTACCCCATAACATTTTGGCATAGCCAGGAGATTCTGATTACACTGGTATATTGTCCCATCCATGAAGAAATGACTAAGATAAAGATTAAATATAGACAGACAGACAGATAGATAGATAGATAGATAGATAATAGAATGGTAATTATGGGAAGCAAAGCAGATACTCTGCATAAGGCTAAGTTTTAAAAAGTCTATAAAATTATATATAATTCATAACTATAGTATAATTCTTATATAAATAAGCTTTGGTTTATATAACAATTAAAATATAAGAAGGCACCAAGATTGGAAGTATATTTTAGCTTCAGCTGCTGGCCTGATCATTGTTTCTTCTAAATATTTTAACATGAAATCCTACTATGAGGTCATGTTAGTTCTTTCAAGTACTACTAGGATAGAAAGTGTTAATTGTGGTTCAGTAATTCATTTTGTTTGCTATTTCTCTTTCTCAGTGGTTCCATACTTAATATTTGTACATTGGAACAAATTATTAGTACATACCTGTCCTGAAGTTGGTTGACATCATAGGAAAAAAAATACTACACGAAATTTTAAGTATAAGGAAAATCTACACTGCACCCTGCACACACACATGCACACACACAAACTTGAAGCATGTGTGCAACAGGAAGAAAACCTTACCTAGAAATGTACATGTTCCTCTTGTGACAAAAGAATTGTGGCGACATCAAAGCCACATTTCACATTCTTTGGAAGGATTTATTAAATGCATAACTTGACAAAACACAAACCTCAAATCAACTTAACTTGTATCATCTAAGAGATCACACAAGAATAAAAGTAACACATTTCATTGAATTTACTCCTTTAGAAATGAACACTTATTTATATACTTTAGAGATTTGGGGACACAAGATCTTCTTTTCCTAGGTCTCTAGGAAAATTGCCAAGAACTAAATTCAATGTTCATGGCCAAAAATTTTATAATCACTTTGAACCCTGAAAAACAGAATATCCACTCTTGATAATAGAGTTTGATTGCAGTCAGAATCAACTACTTACCACTTGAAATGTCTAAACTTGCAAAAATATTTGTGGAAAAAATTATTACGGTGTAATTTAAGATATGGGTCTGTAAATGTCTAGAAATATCAAAGCCTAAGTTATGACAAGCATTATTAAATCAATAACAAGTAAGAGAATACTATGTTAAGATGTACCAGAGACTTGAAAACTCTGTTTACTCAAAATTAATTAATATATTATAGGATCATGATGCGGGTGCATGAGTAGGATTTCCATTAAATTCTACTTAAGTGATTATCCAGCATTTATTTAATAAGCCAGAGAGAAATCAACTTTATAAATAAAAATCTCACATCTTTATTATTTACATTGTGAGTTTTTACATGTACTAACCATTAAAATAAAATTATATATAAATATATATTTATATATAATATATAATATAAATCAGTATACATAAATATATATATCCTGCTATTTCACATATTTCCCCTGTCTCTCAAAACTTGACCAAATCTGTCATTCAAAATCACTAATAATATTGTTGATATAAATTATAGCAAACAGAACTACTATAGTATAGTAAATGAGAATTCATAAGTGAGAATAAGGTAAGGAAAATCCTCTCTGGTTTTAGACTTTAAGTTTTATTCTGTTTAGTTATTTATTTTTAATATTTGCTATATTTTGGCAAAACAGTTATTGTTGAAAGCTTATAAATTATAGATTATTCTAAAGTGGTCATTTCATTGTCCATTTATAATAGAAATATCTTGTTGGAAAGAGTTAAATCTGAAATATATCAGCTTGGAAGATACAAATATATAACTATTAGGTTACCATAAAAAGTAGATAATTTATTGTCTATCAGGTACCAAAGTTGGGTTAGACATAGATGTAAACAAGAAATACTTGGTTCATACCTTCACAAAACTCCCAGAGTAATAAGAAATAGAGGCATTGATCAAGTAAAAGTCATATATGTACTAAATGTCTTAATTGAAGATGTACAAATACAGGACACTGATAACCTGGAGCAAAGAGAGTTAGAGGAGACATCTCTGTGAAAGTAAAATTATTTGAAAGAATAATCCTGCTCAGTCTTGGGGAGGATTTAGGGAAACTGTCATTCATTATCCTGCATGTAGAGATATAAATTAACACAAATTTAAAATAAAGCAAGATGTCAACCATAGCTAAAGCTTTATAAAAAGTATCTATCTTCTAAACAACAATGGAATTTTATGAAAAATTATCATATTAATATATATACACATTTATAACATCACTGATTATGTAGACTATTTTGTTAACCTAAAATAAAAAATACCATCACTGATAAATATTTTAAAACAAAGATTAAAAATGCCAAAGCTACAGGGACATCAAATATAGAATTTTTTCAAATGTTTGCCTATTATCACTTAATAGAATACAAATTTATAAATTGCTGAAAGTTTGACCATTGGTATCATAGATTTTGCAAATGTAAAAATTGATTTGTAGACAAGTTTTATAGCTTACAAATTAGCTAGTGACTACTAAGTATTATATTTTGTTTGTGTTTTAAAATTTATGCAATAGTTGTATATGTAAGTGTAATTTTAATCTCAAGATTTTCATAGAAAGAATCTAAATTATTTTGTGAACTGATTTACTGCTTATCTATATGCATTTAGAAGAGTATAAATAAAAGACTTTCTAAAGAAACAATGATGAAGTAAGTCAGAAGACAAAAGAATTATATCTAGGGAAAATGATTTTATACTATTTTATAAAATTACCTCACTTATTTGTATCACATGGGGAAATAGTAAGTGATAGAATTTTCATCTGTCTCTAGTATTCCAGAATATTCTAAAATTTTTCTAGCTAAAATATGGTTCTTGAGCCAGGAGGATTAACATCAATGAAGTGCCCATTGGGCAGAAATTCAGACCCACTCCAAACTTATGGAACCAAGTCTTTATTGGTAGAATTGTCAGGTAATCCATGTGTATACTCAAGTATATGAAACACTGCTCTAAGAACCTTGAATATTACTATAAGTAAACAAATATAAAGATGTTTACAACTGTGCTATTTACCAGATTAAAATAACTACTGAGGAAAATACATTAAACAGTAACATATTTTATATTGCTAGGAAAAGCAAAAGCATAAAATAAATGAAATAAAAACTACAGAGTCAAAAAGATTTAAAAGGTCAAGAAGTAAGAATAAAAAGTTAAGGCCCTGGAATTTAGCTCAGTGGCGCAATGCCTGTCTGGCAAGTGCAAAGTCCTAATATCACTCCCTGGTACTGGAAAAATAAAACATTAAAAAGTTAGATAAAGTTGATAATTTACATTAGAAAAATTGAAATGATTATATTACTAGAGAGTTGATAGAAAATAAAAAATTAAAGGAAACTCTAAAAAGTGAGGAAAATAATTTAAAGAATTATAGAATTTTAAAAAGAAAAATGTTCGTAAAAGAGGAGACTAAAATATCCAGTAGCACAAATTTTCATTTTTCTTTCCATGGTATGAGAACTTTGGATAAAGGAAGTAACAAACAGCCTATCCATGGGGGAAAAACAACAACCAAAAAAAAAAAATTAAACTTTGACTTGCTGCTCAACCCAAACAGTTTGTACCAAATTCGTTGTCTGAAAAAGCAAAAGTAATAAGACTCTAGGATAATAATAAAGCACAAAAACTTTTACCACACAACATTTCCAATACCTGGGGTCAAACTTAAAGTTGTTCAGCATATGAAAGACTAAGTGAGAAGCATCATAGCAAGCTAAAGGCAGTAGCACTCAGGAGATACTATAAAGATGCTCCCTGAGGTCTGTAGGTACTGGGATGGGATGTAGGGTGGGATCCAACCACAGGAAGGCAACTTGGAAGAGAAGCCTGTCAGTTGAATTCTAATAAAGATGGTGTTTTAGGTAAGAAGCAGGGTTGCTTCTGGATCACAGAACTTCATATAGCACAGGTTGATCTGGAAAACATACCATCTTTGGAAAAGCTCAAGTCCCCTTGAGGGAAGAAACCAAGTTTGGTAGTAGCTGTGGGGTTGCAGTCCACGCCTAGTATAGCATCCACTTCCCTGGCCCCACCTGCCCTAACTAGACATTCTCAAAAGAGGGGCTCCTCAGATCAGGGCACTACTGAAAGTGCAAGCCAGAGAATCACTCAGGGGGAAGGACTGAACTGGGACCAGTGAGCACTAGAGACAGAGAGAAACGAAGGGGATGGTCCTCATTAGGTGCATGAATGCAGGCACTGAGTGATCCGAGAGACAGTGAGAATTTCAGGAGCTTGCAGCAACTGTGAAAAGTCAAATCCTAGGGTGGAGAAAAGACACTAGAGCAGTGCCAGACTAAACACTCTTGCATCATTAACTCCACTGCTAGTGAACTCTGCACATGTGGGCTTTTTTCTGCCACCTCCAAATGCTACTGAATTCCATGCAGGAGGGCTTTCTTCTGCAAAGCGCAAAACACCACCAACTAGCAGGTTGGAAAGAGACTCTCTGTGTGCCATAGATAGAAAGATTGGTGCTTGGTGGAGAGCAGAAAGATGGAGGAGAGTGGCACAGGAAGAGGAGACAAGCAGCTGCATGGGAAAGGGATAGAGATTAGGCAAGGCCCTCCAGAGATCAGTGGAAGCCTGGGCACCAGAGCAGTCATACTGTGCCTTCCGCCAACCCTGATATAATTGAAGGTGCCCAGTAATGAGACAGAACTTAAATCTCTGGTTATATATGCCCACAGAACTTCAACAGAAACATAGCAGAGCTCTGCCTGTAGAGGAAAGGAGAGGGAGTTTTGATGGCCTATTTGAACCCCATATCCCCTCTACTCCCATGTAGCCAAGACAACAATTCATTGGAGAGCCATATCAGGCACCAGTTGACACACTCAACCTTCCAGTCATAACCACAGAGGACTAAAGCTCAGCACTGTGCAAGTATTATAAGACCAGGTCTCTACATTTTTGAATGAAGGAGAACATCCTAACAGAATTTTGACTATAATATAAATGGGACTGAGAGAACATATGTGTGTGTGTGTGTGTCTGTCTTTTCTTTTATATTGTTTTACTTTTTCAAAGAGCTGGAGGAGTCTGCACTGTATTTTTGGCTTCACTCTGTACTGTACTTTTAGCTTTACTCTCAAAGCCTCAAGCACATTGCCTGCTTTTCCAGGCTTTCTTCTGAAATCTGGATGGAAGCCTCCATAGCTACACAACTGTTGCATTCTGTATGCTTGAAAATTCACCACAATGTAGATGAAGTGTGAAACTACCTCGAGCAGTAGCCTGGACCCTTTGGACAATGGCTGCAGCTGCTCCTAAGTGCCTAGCTATCTAAATTTTGGAAAACACTTTCCTTAAAAGAGCAAGGTGCCCTGTGGCTCTCTTCTTGAAGCCAAATCTTTCAAAGGCATCTACCCTTTCATATCCTTGAGCCTGTGAAGAATGGAGTTAGACTAATTTCTGAGATGGCTTCTATTTTATTGTCCTGATGCAAAGTACTTGAGCCCTCTTTTCTATTGTCCTAATGTAAAGTACTTGACTTCTTTTGAAAGCTACTCCTTGTGGCAACCATATTGTCCTTGCTGTTCTCAGTTCTATCTTTACAGGTGTTTCATACTGGCTAGGCTGCAAATTTTTCAGATTATTCAGATTTTCTTTTTACCACTGATTTTTACCATAGATGTGGCTAAAAGTAGTCAGCAGAGTCCACACCACAGCCTGAATGTTGAGCTGCTTTGAAATTTTCACCACCAGATCAATTAGTCTACTGCACTTAATTTCAGTGTCCCAAAGAAGTCACATCACAGGGGAACATACACCAATTAAAGAGATCTCCACAGCAGCAACAGTTTTCTAACCTAAGTAATCTTCAACCCTCAATATAAAATACTACAACTATGAGAAAATATGGCAACAAGATACACAACATAACACAACAAAACAAATCCTCTTGATGTCCAAAAAGCTGATTTTAAAAGAAGCTAAGCAGTGATGTGAAGGAAATTCCAGGCAAAGAACTCAAAACCAAAATGGTTAAACTGTTTGAACATATCAAAGAAGAAACAAATAAGGAAATGGAAAAGATGCCCAGTGAACTCAAAGGGAATGTAAATAAGCAAACAAAAGAATTAATAAGACTAACAAGTTTAAAATAAACACACACAAAAGCAGCTGACTGAATTAAAGAGTAAAATTCAGGACACGAATGACCATTTAGAATTAAAAAATGAGAGATTAAGAACTAAAATCAAGCAGAAATCCTGGAGATAAAAAGCACAGTTAAAAGCCATGTGAGTAGACATAAACAATCAGAAGAAAGAATGTCAAGACTTGAGGACAAGAACAGTATAGTATCAGGACTTGAGGATGAGAATAATATAGGAATTACTTTATGAAAAAAATAAGAAGATGATTAAAGAGATACTAGATGACTCCAAAAGAACTACTTAAGACATAAGAACAAAGAAAAGGCTACAAAAGTAACTAAAAGCATAATTTCTTTTCAATGAAATCACTGCAGAAAACTTTCCAAATGTGAAGATTGAAATGGATAATGAGGTAATTATAAAACTCAATAGATACCACCAAAATGAACATCTCCATGACACATCATAATCAAAATCCTAGAAATCAAGAACAAAGAAGATATGAAATCCCAATGAAGAAAAATGTCAAATAACTTACAGAGATAAGCCTAGATTAGAAGAATAGCATTCTTCAACACAAACCATAAAAGCAGGAATAGTTTGGAGTGGAGTATTTCAAGCCCTCAAAGAAAAATAATGCGAGAGTACTATATCCTGCAAAATTATCTTTGATATTAACAGAGAAATTAAAATCGTACATGACAAATAGAATCTAAAGACATTCATGACCAAAAAAACAGCAATGAAAAAATTACTCAAGGGAATTCTAAACAGCAACAGTAAGGCTAACATCACCAAGGAGCCCAAGAGAAAGAACACATCTACATAGGGATCTAGTTAAACAAATGGGAAAATAGAAATTAGCACTGGAAAAAACAGGAATGGCAAGAATCAGTAAACACCTGTCAATGATAGTGTACTGACCTTAACTACCTAATCAAAAGACATAGGCTGGCAGATTGGATCAAAAAACAAAACGTAACTATATATTTTCCTAATACATAAAGAAACACACAGACAAAGTGAAACGTTGGAAAACGATATTCTTTATAACCAGAGCCTGAAAGCAAACAGGAATAACTATCCTGGTTTCAGACAAAGTGTGGACTTTATGAAGGCCAAGACTGATCAGAAGAGACAAAGAATGGTAACTACATAATGGTAAAGAGAAAATTTTAGCAGAAAGAGATAATAACTGTAAATATATATACACCAAATATTGGTGCACCCATTTTCATAAAATGGAAACTATTGGACATAAAAGAACAGATATACAACAATACAGTCATAATGGGGGACCTCAGTACCCAACTTTCACAAATACATAGGTCAACCAGACAAAAAAAATCAACAGACAATATCAGAGTTGAACCACACCATTGAACAAATGAGCTACAGAGTGTTTCATCCAACAAAAGCAGAATACACATTCTCAGCAGCAAATGGAACTGAATGAAAACTGGACTGTACTGATATATTCTTATGACAACTTTTAGATTTATGAAACAATATTTATGAAAATTAACGGATATTGACAATAGCCCTAGCGAGTCAACCAGCTAAAGAATCTCAGGAGATGTTTTGTTTCTACAAAACAATAAATTCATATTTAGTAAGCATCTTTAAGCACACACACACACATATCCAGCAAGGTGGCTGACAAACTACTTAATTGTGAAAGATTAAATGATTTCTCCTAAAACTGCTAACAAACCAGGGCTGGGAATTTAGCTCAGTGGTTTCACCGCCTGCTGCACAAACACAAGGATCAGAGTTTGATCCCCAGTACCAAAAAAAAAAAAAAAAACTGGTAACAAACCAATCATATCTACTTTCTCTGGTTTTTTGCAAATGTGTGCTAGTTTTCTCAGTTAATGCCAGAGGTAAGAAAATTGATATAACCACGCAAAGGTAAAGTGAAGATATAAAAACATATACATATACATAATAACTGAGAAAGAATCTATTTAAAACTAAACTAGCATTATTTAACTAAAAATATAACTTTTAAGGAGTAGCAGGACACATGATAAATACAAAATATAAACTATGTTTCACAGACTAATAAACTGTATTGGGATGAAAAGAAATTCTATATATGATAATACTATATGAAGTACTAAGACAAAATTGCAGAACATATGGAAAATAAATGCAATACACTGAAAATCTTAAATTGCTGAAAGATATTAAAAAAGACATAAGTAAATGGGGAAATATGCCATGATCATGAATTGAAAGATACCTATTTTCTCAAATTAATCCATAGATTTAGTGAAATCTCAAATCCAATCCTTGAAGCATTATTCAGCAGTAATATACAGATTATACAATTTACATCTATATACAAAGGATCTGCAACAGCCTAAACAATATTGAAAACAACACTGAAATATTACCTGATTTTAAGTCTTAGTATAAAGTCAGTATCAAAAGGGTATCAAAGTACCACAAGATTAGATATAGACCAATGAAATACAAAATGACCTCACAGATCTGCATGTTTATGATGAATTGATTTTTAGCAAAAGCGACCAAGTAATTTGACTGGGGGATGGACACTAGAAGCGATGCTGGAAATTTTATATCAAAGTAAAAAAAAACTGCCCTAGGCTAATTCCTCACACCAAATATGAAAAATTCAAAATGGTGCTAAGATTTGAACATTAAAGAACAAAACTAAATCCTGCAAAATAAAAAATAGGGTAAAGTACTTATAATTTTTGATTTACCAAACCTTTCTAATATTAGACACCAAACACATACACTCAAAAAAGAAAAAGTATAGGGCCGGGGATTTAGCTCAGTGGTTTCACCACCTGCTGCGCAAGCACGAGGATCCGAGTTCAATCCCCGGTACCAAAAAACAAAAACAATAAAAAGTATGATAAATTTAAAATATTCAAAGCTAAAATTTTGATTTTTGTAAAACTCAAGGAAGCCACAGACAGGGAGAAAATATTTACAAAACATATATTTGATAATGAATTTATATCAATAATATGTGAATGATTGTTGTAATCAAATAAAAAGATGAAGAACTAATTTTACAAGGACAAAATATTTGAACCAGCTATTAACATTAAGATCATGAAAAATGTCTAACATCATTGGTAATCAGAGAAGTGAAAAATAACATTACAGTGTTATCACAAAATGCCCTTCAGAGCGACTAAAACAGAAAATTGACTATGCCAAATGTAAGGATGTAAGGATGTAGAACATCCTGGAGACTTGTATATATCATGGGAATATAAAATGTTCGACCTTTCAGAAAAGTATTTAAATGTTCTGTATAAATGCAAATACACATATAACTCAGCAATTATGCTTCTACCTTCAAGACAAATGAAAGCATATGCCTACTCAAAAGAGTTGTACATAAGTGCTTATAATAGGGCAAACTTAAAAAAACAAAAATTTCCATCAATCAGCAAAGAATGAACAAACAGTTGTGTATCTTCCTAATGAATATTATGTATTTATAAAAATGAACAAACTAGTGATACTTGCCACATGACTGCATTTCAAAATACAAGATGCTGAATAAAGCAAGTCACTTACAAGAGTACAAACTCCATGATTTGAATGATATAATAATGCATATCTTCTAGGAAAATCAATGCTGGAGTGATAGAAGGAGTGCCTGAGATCAGCTGATTTACTGGACTGGAGCACAAGGGAAATTTAGGGATGAAGTTGACATTCTTTATTTTGATTTTTCTAGTACACTTAAAATGGCGTATATTTTGTTGTAATTTATGCCTCCATAAAATTTAGTTTTTAAAATCCCTCAACAAACTAGGAAAACAAGAAAATTTACTTAATCTGATAAGGTATCAAACAACAATATAGTTAGCGACCAACGGAGAAATAATGAATGCTTTCTCCCTAAAATTAGGAAAAAGTCAATGATACAAATTCACGATTTGTGTTCATCATTTTATTTGAGGCTCTATGAACTGTGATAAGAGAAAGAAATAAAATTTATAAATATCAGAAGTGAGGAAATAAAACTATTTTTAGATGATGTGAAATTTTATAGAGTATACAAAGGAAACTAAAAACTTACTAGAACTAATAAGATATTTTAGAAATACAAAGTCCTACAAGATTAGCATTTAAAACTTAAACATTTTATATACCAGAAGCAACCCATTGAAATGTGAAATTTTAAAATAAATTAAGTTTACAATAGTATATGGTGGTGACAAAATGGCTAGAAATGATCAAAACAATAGCAAAAAATCCAAATGTGCACGTGTGGGCACACACACACACACACACACATACACACACATGGTAGAAACACTAAATATTAACAAAGACCTAGAGGAACTGAAATAATAGGGGACAAGTCCAAAAGAAACTGTAAAGAACACAATGCACAAATCTAAACTGTACATTTTATAGAACAAAAAAAAATTTGTATGTCAAAATGTTGTAATTGTTGAAAGTGGAAGTAGCTATATATGGGAGTTCATTGTAGTTTTCTTTCAACTTTTACAAATCTATAGAAACTTTCAAAAATGTTTACAAATCATAAGATAATCACTGAATAAATATCTATATTTTTTCAAGTAAATCATTTAATACATGTGTTAACTATTTATACCTGTCTATAGAATTGAGGTTGTGTCTAAATTCTTGGGTTTCAGTACTTTAGTTTTAACGTCAGTTTTCCACTTACTGATTGTGTGAATGTAGACAAGATATTTGACCTCTATGTCCCCGAATTTCCTTATTTATAATATACGAGTAATGAAAGGAATATTTCATATGGTTATTGATAGCATTGAAAGAGATTGTGCACAGAAACATTTGGAACTTTGTGCAACACATGGCACACATTTAAAACGGTTAGCCATGACAACATTATTACATACATACATTAGCTCATCCACCTCACCGGCTCCAAAGGGATTTGCAAAAGACACGAGTATATAGCAAACCTAGGGGTAGCTAATCCCCAATTTTATTAGCAGCTTCAACTAAGGAACACAAATTGCAATTTGTTACTATATACAAAAATGATGTCATTTTATATACTTTGTACCAGAAAGCGTGTAAAAATGGATCCCTTCACTATTTAGGCAAAATATGACATCTATCCAGAAGGCAGAGACTGCGGTTCATACCTCATAAACACGCAGGGATTGAATTCTCAGACAAGTGACTCAGCAGCTGTGTGACCTGGGGCATGATATTTAATGTTGCTGAAATTCAATTTCTGCATTTACAAAATGAAGTTGATAATAGCCTGTAGGCATGTATTTAGGAATAAATGAAATTTTCTGTATGCAAAACTTTAATGGAAAGTATGGCATATAATATAAACACAATAAGTGAAGCTTTATTTTTTTTAAGGCAAGTAGTATTTATTAATATTTCCCAGAATCACTGACAAGTACCTACAGTTGGAGGATAGCCAAAATACCCAGGAATAGCTACCAGGAGAGCCCACAGGGAGATAGTTATACTTGCCATGTTAAAACATTGGTACATATTCCAAACTTTAAGACTGGAGCAGAAAGCTGTGTTAGCATGATTCACTTGCACTATCATCTTGTTTAATCATAAAGTACACATAATTTAATCAAAGGTTCCTTCTTTGATATTCTTCTAATCTATTCTACTTTCCTATTGGCTCTCTAATACAATATTATATTTGAGATGTATTCTGATTTGATACATTTAAAATAATACCTCACAAATTATATTTATTATGCAATTATAACTCAGCTAGTACTATAATCTTTTTCTAATTTATTTTAATAGAAACATGAACCACAAATATGTTCACTAATTGTTTTCAATTTTTATTTTTTATGAGTATGTTTCCAATGCACAATGATTATACTCTTTATGGGGAGGTGGTGCATGTACATGTAAATCTTAATAGTGTTTCTCAACCTCTTTCTCTCCCCTGCACCCCATCTCTTAATTCCCTTCCCACTGAGAATGATCTATCTCCCTAGGTCTCATTATCTACATTGATTTTGCTCTTTATTTATTTTTGGAGGGTTTATGTTAGAGAAACAATGCATTATTTGAGCTTATGTGTCTGGTTTAATTCCCTTAAAATTATGTGCACTAATTTAAGTCTTCCTGAGAAAATATCCAAATATACAAGAAATCCTAAACTACCAAATGCTATCACGTAGAAAATTTGTCTTCTTCTGCATTTCAATATTGTTTAAATGACTTATAAGAAGCATATATCCAGGAATATTGTTCATATAACAATTACCATGCCCAGTTCTTCATCATGAAAGGACTAAGCATCATAACTAACAGAGTTAACATTAAACACTCAGGCTCATTAAATGATTACATATGATAGCTCTAACTTTCACAGAGGGAGGATTGGCAGATGCAGAGAGACTTATTCCTAATTGTTATACAAGTTGACACTCATTGACACCTATCATATGACAGGCACTGCACCGAACACTTCATACATTTTCTTTTTAAACGCTTACATCAATTACATGAGGTGAATATTATTGTGCCTGCCATTTTATGTGAAAAACTGAGGCCTAGGAAAATATATGAAGATCATAGATTAAAGCCAGAGACAGAACTGGAACCCCAGTGTGCCTTATTCACTATCATACAACCTTCTCTATGAGGAGGAAATGCAGAGGTTAAAGTGATCCTTGATAAAGTAATTGTTGATAAAGGAAAGGTAGAGAAGGATTAGAGCTGGGCCGGGGCTGAGTAGAAGAATTGATGTTTGGTGACTGATGTTACATAATACATTAGTGGTACCGTGAGGTAGTAGTGACAATTTATGATGACTCCTAAAACTGGCTTCTGTAAGTGGTTCTACAGAGAGCTCCAGTAACAGAAAACTGGAAAGCAGTTGAATTTTTATTAGGGAGCATTTGAGGAAACAAAACACACCTAAAACCACCTTGTATCTTAGAGATGCAAGTTGGAAGTCCTAAATAGATTGGGAATTAAATAAAATAAAAACAAATTAAATTAAAGCTTAGGAAAAACACAATTCCTAGAGACACTATGAACAGAAATGAAAATCAGAAGAATAATTAAGGTAAGCAGGAAATAGATGCTGAGAAAGAAGAAAATAGGTGAGAATAGAAATCAGGTATTTGAGTGCAAAACTCAGATTAGATGGAGAAGAGATATTGGTGAAATAAAAGTTAAACTGGAAAGACCCAGAGTGTAATGAAGAGAAATAAATAGATGGATACAAAATAGAAAAGTCACCCAATAGGAGTCTGAGAGTAGAAAAATGAAAAAATTATGAGGGAATAAATGTTCAAAGAGCATGAGAATAAGAAGTTTTCTATGAAAGATTAAATATATTGATTTTTAGATTAAAAAACATTTGAAGTTACTAGATATAAACCTTAGTCATACCACACCAAAAAAAGATATCACATGTTGAGGGAATACAAAAGAAAAACCAGGATACAAGATTACTTTTGAATAATAATTAACTATAGTAGATTTCTCAATAGGAATAGAGACTAAAACAAAACAATACAATATATACTCAAACTCTTCTGGAAAAAATAATAGTTTAAAATATATAATCAACTAAATCATAATTTAAAAATAGAAGTGAAAATATTTTCAGATAGATACAGGCAAAAATGATCAACTCTCATTGAAAAACATATAACAAAGAATATGTTCTAGGAAAAGAGAATTAAATCTAACAGGTAATTATGGGAATAAGAAATAACAACCAGCAAAAAATGTGAAAAAACATGTGGTTATAACTTAAGTTTTTTAATACAATAATAAATGCATATATAAGGACTTAAGTTTATTTATTTATTTATTTATTTATTTTTGGTACCAGGGATTGAACTTGGGACCCTGTGCTTGCAAGGCAGGAGCTGGCACCATTGAGCTAAATCCCCAGCCCCGACTTAAGTTTATTTTTAAACAAGTTGAAATAAAATTCTAAAACAAATTGGCAGAAAAGTATATAAAAATGTAAAGTGGGCAGTTGTTATAGTAATATAGTATTTTATGTTTCTTTTTTTTGTTAGAAAAGATGATACTGGTTTATGTCAGTCACTGTTCTGGCAAGTAAGAATACAAAAAAAATTGATGCAGTATTAAAAATAAATACACAATATGTAACCTATAAAGAAAAACAAAAATGTCTTCATACAGAAGGCAAAAAATATAAAAATCAAAAATAAATACACAACAAAATAAAATAAAAACTAGTATCTGTGAAGTACATAGCATGATTTAAAAGAGAAATTCATATATTTATTTGCTGCTTTTACTTCTTTGTCTGAAAAGCAGAAAAATACATGAACAAATGTTAACATCACTGGTCACTCGAGAGATGTAGATGAAAACAACACTGAGATTCTACCTCACCCCAGAAAGAATGGCTGCTGTCAAGAAATCAACCAACAACAAATGCTGGCGGGGGTGTGGAGAGAAAGGAACCCTTCTCCATTGTTGGTGGGAGTGCAGACTGGTGCAACCACTGTGGAAATCAGTGTGGAGATACCTCAAAGAACTAGGGCTAGAGGTCCCATGTGACACAGCTATTCCCTTGCTGGGTATCTTCCCCAAAGAATTTAAAAAATCATACCACAGCGATATATGTGCACCCATGTTTATAGCGGCACAGTTTGTAATAGCTAAAGCTTGGAAACAGCCCATCAGCTGGAAACTGGATAAAGAAGATGTGGTTTTTTATAAAATGGAGTACTACTCAGCCATAAAGAATGAGAAACTAGAGGCATTTATAGCTAAACGGATGCATACTGAGGCCATACTCTTAAGTGAAATAAATACGACACATATATGTAAATACCGAATAGTTTCTCTAGTGTGAGAAACTGCAAGTGTAAATAAGGATTAAAATGATTAAAATGAATAATTGATAATTTGAAATAGGAAAAGGTCCAAAGGTGCAGGAGTGGTGGGAGGGGAAGGGCAAAAGGAAGAAGGGAAAGGAAAAATTATGAGAAAAGAAAAAAAATGGAAATGAAATCTATGTAAATAGGGAAGGGTGGAGGGGGTGAAGGGCGCACATGTAATGGGGAAAAAAATAAGAACCAAGATACACCATGTACAGGTACAACCACCCAATGATAAATGTAAACATACTGTATACCTAAAATATACCAATAAAAGAATAAAAATAAAGAAAAATTCAAATGGATCAGCAACTACAATGAATATATTAAAAACTGATCAGTTTTTTAAATCCCTAAAATGATAGCTGTATGCTAATATTTAAACAAAAGCTAATTAAGATATAATAACAAAGAAAGTGTGACAGGAATAAAAAAGAAAAATTAGGCAATTAGGAAGGAAAAATGGTGTAATTATAGTGATTTCTGATGACATTTTTTGGTAAAAAAATAATTTTTAGAGGAACAGCAAGTAGATCTTAGTGGTAAATATTTGCTGTGCATGCATAAAGACCTTGATTAAACCACCAGCACAGAGATAGATAGATAGATAAATAGATAGATAGATAAATAGATAATAAGAAGTAAATTCATTAATTCAAATAGTGATAAAAAATGCACTAAGTAGACATAATACTTCACTTGTATGTTCCCAACAACACTGTTTTAGAATGCATAAACAACTTGAGAGAATTATAAGGAGAAATTGAAAAAAGGCAAAAAATTGAATTTGACAATTTTAACATAGTATCTTAATGTTTGAAGATAAAAGCAGGACTAAGCTATGGAAGATTTAGAAAAGATAAATAATAACCACTGGATAAGTACAAAGCTCTAGCCATAACAACTAATGAGTTAATATTATTTCAAATACACAGAGAATATTTACAAGAATTAATTACAAAGGAAGTCCTAACAAATACCAAATAATTAGTAGTATTCAAACCACATTGCAGAAAAAGTAAAGCAAAATTTTAAAAAAATATAGCTCAGTGCAAAGCCTCGGGATTAAGCTGAAATACTGAAATACAGATAATTTCCAAATCTAAATATCATGGTTTCAAAATTGATATATATGCCTTTAAATAATTCATATGTCAAAAAAGAAATTATAAAATAATAAATATACAGATATAAAATGGTAGTAAGAGCAGTACACATCTTCTGGGACACATCTACAGCAGTACTTAGAGGAATATTCATAAACTTAAATGCAAATATCAGAAAATAAGACAGCCTAGAAAAGAATGAATTCAACTTGTAACTTAAATTTTAGAACTGTTTTTCTATGACAATATTACCTGAAACCATTAGAAGGAAAGAAATTCTATTTGAACAGGAATTAATAAAATACACATATTAGTTACAATAAAGGGGATTAAGCAGGCAAAGTTGATTTTTTGAGAAGAAGCTGAGTATAACAAAAGCTCTAGAATAGAACTGTTTTGGCCAGGTTTTCCTCTGAAGCAGGAGAAAGGAAACCATGAGTTAAGATGAAAAAATAGTAAAGGACAATTCAAATTGTGTTTTGTTTCTCTCCCTCCATTGTCAGAGCTAAATAACACCTGCCCAGGAGTGGCAGTGACTCATCTCTAGTTCAGAGACTACAGAAGTGAAACAAGATGCTATGGAGCCCTGTGCTTATAGAGGTAAAATCCAGAAGAGAACTAACGAGGTTCAAGAAGTATTTTTTCCACAGCGTTTGCACAAAGTACCTAGACTGATTACAGTTCCAGGTTCTGAGCTGTTTTTTTTTTTAAATACCATGTCCCTTTTCCTTACATCAATCTAAATTCACTAATATCCCAAACAAAAATTTTATATCTATTTTATGGAACTCGAAAAATTGGTCTGGAAATTCAGGCTACAGAAAAGTAAAAAGTCAACATGGTTTTTTGTAGGAAAAAAGTGATAGTTTTTTGAAAGATAAGTGGATTATTAAAATTTTTAAAAATTAAAGAAGTCTAGACAAAAGAATACACAGCAGACCAATAAAACAGAAAAAAATCTGTGTATTTGGGGAATATACAAATTTGAAGAATTTGTTGTTTGTTGTACAAATGATACTTGGATATTGTCTACTTCAACTGAAAAAGACAAATTCATTCT
This sequence comes from Heterocephalus glaber, assembly GCF_000247695.1. The sequence continues at coordinate 51,519,483 of NW_004624730.1, read as the reverse complement.
TAATTTACAATGGACAGTAAAATAACATCCACAAGAATTGTGGAGGTGTACATGAAAATCAATCTTTGAAATATTTTTGAAAAAATAAAACTTCATTTTGGGAGAGAGATGGATTTATTGTAGATTTTCTTATAATTTTTATGTATTTGTTATACAAAATACAAAGGATATAATACATCAGAGAAAGACTGAAGATAAGATTTATTAAAACATTTAAAATAAATTTTATATTGTACCTAATTTGAACAAATTTTAATTGTACTTATTAATTAGATTCACTGTGATATTTCCATAAATGCATAGAGCATACATCGATCATATCCACCCACATTTCTCCCACCTTCACATCCCCTGCTCCCTTTCTAGTGTCTAGTAATCACTGCTCCACTTTTAGGTCCATGTTATTTTTAGTCTCCAGATATAAGAGAGAACCTGTAACATTTGTCTTTCTGTTTCTGGTTTATTTCACTTCTGTGATATCTTCAGTTTCATCCATTATGCTAAAAGTGACAAGATTTCATTTCTCTTTATGGTTGAGTAATACTCGATTCTGTATTTATACCATATTTTTTATCCATTCATCTGTGGATGGTATGTAGGCTGAGTCCTTTTCTTGGCTATTGTAAAGAGTGTGACAATAGACATGAACGTGCAGGTATCTCATGTATACTCTAATTTTCCTTGAATATATACCCAGGAGTGGGGTGGCTGAATCATATGGTACTTCTATTTTTAATTTCTCAAGGCACCCTTTTCCTGCTTTCCATAGTTGCTGTAACAGTGTACATTTCCATAACAGTATACTCTCTACATTTTCACCAGCATTCGTTAATTTCTTTATAATAGCCAGTTTAAGAAGGATGAGATTATACCTTACAGTTCCAACTTGCATTTTCCTAATGTTAATGGCACTGAGCATTTTTCATGTATTTATTAGCAGAAAAATGTTCCAGGGATTAAAAAAACAAAGCTTAAATATACTTACTGGTCTGTATTTTAAAAATTTAATATAATTGACTTTTTAATCTGTATATATTCTATGTTTGCTCATTTAAAATGAAATTTATGAGCTAGGTGCAGAAGCACACCTATAGTGCCAGCTGTTTGGGTGGATGAAGTAGAAGGATTGCTTGAACCTAGGAGTTCAAGGCCAGCCTATGAAGCATAGTAGACTTTGTCTCTAAAAGGAATTTTTAATTATTTTTTAACACTGAATGTAATCTTTAAACATATTATATGTTTTCTAAAATGACTAACTCCTACTTTTCATTTATAATTCTGAAATTGGATTGGTGGTATAAATAAAATAGGTTTATTTGTGAATTTTTATACTAAGGATGATTTTCTACAAATCTATAACAATAGCATCATACTGATTTAACTTTCATGAAATTCGATCTCCCATTGTCATAAAAGATTCAAATGGCAATTTTACATATTTAATGAAAAAATCTCCATTGACATGTAAATACTAAAAGTATATTAGTCACTGTGCCACCCTGATAGGGAAAGTAGAATCTCTTTGAAACTATTTTAGTTACATTTTAAAATATTAAAATATGTCTTTCAGAAATGGAAGCATAAACAACGTTAGAAGGATGTGCTCAATTACTGAGGAACTTTTCACCAAAAATATCTGTGTAACAGGTAATTTACAGTTCTTAATACATGACCAGTGCACAATCAGTTATTAGAGAGTGGGAGGTTTAACAGTGACATCAAAGGGGAAATGAAGTGATTTGCTTCTCCTTTCAATTCTACCACTGATTACATGACCTATAACAGGTTTAAATCGTGAGATTTTTACTGCTACCAGTAAAAGAAGGTATCAAACCAGACGTTTTTAAATGTTTAGCTTTTCTTCCTAGTTCAGTATGGTAAGGTTGTGTCCATGTAACAAAGGCTATAAATACTTATTTTAAAATGTTCTATAGTTACAGTTTTAGATCTTCATCAAATTAATGTTCTTATCAAGTTATAACTCTCCATAACCTAGCTCTGACTAGATTCCTCTTCCCACATGCATGTGAACAGTTTGTTGTCTCTTCTTCAGTCGGCTTATGCCTTTCTAACCAACAGTCATCACCTCAAGAGAAGATCTCTTCATAATTATATCTAAAATAGCCTCCAAAAGAAACATTCAAGATCAATAGACCATACTCAAAACACCAAGGGATTTAAACAATTTTAAATAGAAGTTAGTATGTGATAAATTAACGCTAGTATATGATATAAAATGTTCCTATAATTCACATGGGTAGGAAACTTTTATTATGTATTAAAGGTGGAAAGAAAAGGAGAGGAGAGGTTAAAGTAGGAATTGAAGAGTTTTCAAAGCAGAGGAGACAGAGCCATGTGAACAAATATCAATATGTCAAAAACTTACATTACATGGTTAGTTGATAATTTCACAAGTACTTTAGAAAGAAACATTGAGCGCTTCCCTACACCTTACATAGAAGGGATTGTGGGGAATCATGGTTATTTAACCACTGTTTCTTTAAAGGCCACATCGCAACTGAGTGATGAATCTCTTTAGAACATTAACTCTCCAATTCATAAGCTACACGCATGAGCTGTGCATATATCGCTAGATGATCTAACTGCTTGTCGTGTCTTAAAGATACTATATTTTCCCCTAAATCAATAGAATGTCAAAAGTCTCTTTCAAGTACAAACATATATACTTTATTCTGATTCCCTTGATCACTTACTCTAGTTAATCTTTACATACCCAGGAAGGACTGTTTCTAGCAACACCCAGGACACTGGACTCTGTCAAGACAATCCTAAATCTCTAAACACCAGCTGGCTTTCCAGAGGACTGAGATGGATGGACAGTGGAACCACCAAGACCTGATGAAAGCTTGCCTGGGATTATGTTTCCAGACTTGCTCCACTGGTTAAATCAAATATAAAACCTTAGCCTTTCACCCTCATGGTACAGTCTTCTCTAGCACTTGCCTGCTGCTCCCTTGCAGTGCATCAATCAGCTGTCAACTTTTCTGTATTCTTTGACTACTGGTAAATTCTTTTTACCACCTGCAGCACTGTCCTCTCAAATGCCATGCCTTGCATGGCAGAGATAACTGCAGAGCCATGTTTATTACAGCCTTGGTGCCCATTGTTGACAAATGGATAAAGAAAATATGGTATATATACAAGATGGAATCTTATTCAAAATTTATAAAGAAGGATAAAATCATTTCATTTGCAGGAAACAAATGGAGCCGGAGGCCATCATGTTAAGAGAAATAAGCCAGACACAGAAAGACAATATCACGTGATTTTTAAGCATCACATGTTTTTTCTCATATGTGAAAGAAACGAAACAAAACAAAACAAAAAATACCAAAAAGACCTGAAAGTAGAAGAGGGGCTACTGGGGAAGAGGAAGCAGACTGAGAAGGGGAGAGTGGAGAGATAGGAGGATAAAAAGAGTAGTAAGGAAGGTAAAAACAAAGCATAATATATGCATGTGAGGAAATGTCACAGTGAACACCCCTAATATCTACAATTAAATGAGATAATTTTATAATTAAAAATAAAGTTCTTTAAGGGGAAAAATAATTAAAACTAATTTTTATGATCTGCAATGCTAACCTCTATAACAAAACTACAAATAAACTACAGGGGCAGGGATCATTTTCAAGTTAGTTAACTTTACAGTGATTCATAAAACAAAAATCTACCAAGAGAAAAATTCATGTGTATTAAAGTTCAATAACAGAAAAGAGTGCTGGGGATTTAGCTCAGTGGTACCATGCCTTCTTTGCAAATGCTAGGTCCTGAGTTAGATCCCCAGTACCAAAAATATTTTTTTAAATAATAGAAAACAAATCTATAAATGCACTTGAAATATATAGATGTTAATATAATCTTAGAGTGAAAAAACCATTTCCATATTACATTAAAATAAAATATAACAAAAAGCCATTTGATTGATTATATACAAGTAGAACACAGTCAAATATCACCATAAACAAAATGGGAAGCTGAATAACAATTTAGGGAGAATGCAGAGGAATTGGAAAAATAAATTATTTATCTGTAAATTAATAAGATGAAATAATAAAAGATCTCAGCAAGTCAAAAAATTCAAATTACCAACAAACATACAAGTGTTTCATCTATTAATGTCAAAGAAATGAAACTTAATGCACCAATGAAATGTAATTTTGTCACTTATCAAAGTGTCAACATTATTTAAATGAAAATATTCATGCTAATTACTTTGTGATGAGATAGATACTCTCACACTTTACTGGTGAGAAAGCACACAGACATAACAATATTCCTGGAGAGCAATTTGAGAGTAGCTTTCAGAGTCTTAAAAATCAATAGAATGACAATAACAATAGAATAATGTGTACAACATGTTATGTAAAAACATGGAAAAATAGGGATACACTTATTTAACATATTATGATGCACCAAATGAAAATAGTGTATCCAATATCAACTTTATTTGATGAATAAGGGTATATCTGAAGGTTACATAGAATATGGTCTTTATCAAATGTTAAGTGAAAAAACAAAACTTGAAAATTTGATCCAACTTTTGTAAGAAAACAAATTAATTCAGGTCTGATGGTGCATGCCTGCAATCCCAGCACTCTGGGAGGCTGAGACAGGAGGATGGCAAGTTTGAGTTCAGGCATTGTAACCTTGCAACTTTGTGCAACCCTGATTCAAAATTAAAGATGAAAAATGTCTAGGTAAGTAGTTTATTATGAAGGCCCTGGTACACAGATATACACAGTTAATAAAGTACCTTAACAAGAAGGGTGGAAGAAAGTCTAGAAAGTCTAATTTATTATCAGTTCATTGTAGCTTTTCAGGGGCTTTTAGCTTCCTTTCAACCTTTCCCATGATAATTTATATTAATAGTCAGACAAACAATAAATGTTATTTTAAAATAGTAGCTAGTCCACTATAAATATTTCCTGAGTTGCAATGAATCACTATCAAAATTAACCAATTCTGGAAAAGTGAAATCCTATGTATATAATCTTTATAAAATGCCATACATTCATACATAATTATTATATCATTGAAAGCATAGTTTCTGAATCCAGACTGCCTTGATTTGAATGCCAGCTTTCTGACACTTGTTTTCCTCATCTGAGTAATCAGAATATTAAAACTAGCTAAATAATAAAAAATTATGCATCTTAAAGCAGGTTTGAAAAGATTAAATGAATTAATGTATGAGAAGTGTTAGATGAGTGCCTAATACAGTGGACCCTTGAGTTATGACCAGCCTGACATATGAACAATTTGTGTTATGACCAGAATTTTAGTTTTAACTTATGACCAAAATCTTGAGTTACAACCTGAATGCTGGCTACTTATGCTTCCAGATGGTCTCACATACAGATTTAACTCTTAAAGAGTTCTAGAAAGAACATTACAACATCCTTTTCTGTATGGAGTTGAGAAATCCTGGGCCAGTGTCTCTCTAAGGACACTGAGATCTGCCTATTTACAGGAGAGAGACTGAAGTCTCTGTAGAGGAGCCTGAGCCTTCAACTGACCACCTTGAGTTGCAATCAGCCCTCATGAATGAATTGAATTCATAAGCCAAGGATCCACTGTACACAATAAATGAAATTTAAAAGATTGTTTACACAAAAACATGCACAAGCTTATGAAAGCACTGTGTGGATAAAGCAGTAATTACTTAATACTCAATTGAACTTATTTTACTTCCTTCTGGAAGAACAAATGAACTAAGAAGGCTAGAGTTTGGCTGCAGTCTAAGCAATTTCAAAATCCCCTAGTTACTAAATTCAAGTTACATTTACCCAAAGAGCTTAGAGACTTAGATTAGTGACTAAGTGCAATAATTAAAAAGCAAGAACTATCACCTACCCAAATTATATAGAGATTTCTCATGCTGAATTAGAAACTGTACTACATTTACTCCAATTTAATCAAACTAAATCCTGTTGATGTCATTGAGTGGGTAATTATGTAATGAGATCCAGAAACTAACTGCTATAAATCTATCTAGACTTGATATGTAACATCTTGGACTTATTCCTCCACTGATAGTCTCTACTGGTTTATAAAAACCTGACTGTATATGTGCAGAACATCACCAAATATAACAGGCTTCTCAATGTATTTTAAAATTGAAGAAAGGAAAATGATCTTTGGTTTATCTTCTTTTCTGTTCAGTGAAAGTTACATATTAATTTCAAATAGAGACATTTTCATTTCTTTTTTAAAAATCAAATCATGCATTTGTCTTATCACTTTACTCTCATTCATATTACTCTGAATATAAATATAATACAACACCTAATTTCTGGACAGCACTAAAATTCATATGCTTGCACATTTCATTTGTTCAAAAGAAAAAAGAAAAAAATCAGGGTCAGAGAAGGTGAGTTGCCTAACCTCAGTTGAACAATATATGACAGCACTAGAATATACTCTGCTACCCCTGAACAAAATCTACTGTCTTTTTCATTGTCACATAATAAACATCCTACCACTTCCCTATCTCTACATACCCAGTAAACTTCCTTTGCAATTCTCCTCAGTGACAACTAGGGATTATTACAATCTGCAATCCCCAAGTGAGCACTAATCCTTTTCACTTTACCAACTTTTCTTTCTAATTTCTACAGACAAGAATAATAAAAATAGAAAATAAATGTCATGATCTTTCTTCTTCAAACTTGAGCCCTCTATCAAATTATATCAAATTTTCCTTTGTTGTGAATCATCTTTCATTATCCCATGCAAGTTTTACCTTCCTTTACCTATATACTCTTGGTTGGGCTGTTACAAGGGCTCCCTACTCTTGTCTTTGTAATATGGCGCAGGCACATGATAGAATAAAGGGCATACAGAGAACTTCTTTAGATTGATATACCACCACTGTGTCTTTCCCTTTAAGGTCAAGCTAGACAGTGGGATTCAGACCTCTCACTGACTACCAATATCATTTTACGAAGGAAGCCTGTGTACAGAATTAAGCAAGTACCAGGAGGGTCCTAAATTTCATAGCTGTCATGACTTTGTTCTACTGGACCTAATTCTGTGGATCCCAAATTATGAGTCAATAAATTCCCTTGTTTGTTCACAATACTTTGAGTTTGGATTCTAGAATTTGCATCTGTTCCATCGTGACCTTTTGCCTCTTACTCTTTTCCACACTCCTTTATTTTCTTATCCATTAATCTTCACTCTTATCCAAAGCTAGAGAAACACCACCTGTATCTTGGGTCTCATTCCTTCCATCTCATTGGTATCATCAATGCCTTTATCTTCTACCTTCATAGGATTCCTTTCTGATAAATATTTTCATCACTGTATCCAAACATGGGCTTTTTGATACAATAAAAAACATGGATACCTTCGGTGACATGTCCTGCTCTCTCAACTTCCTTCTCTTTCTACTTCCAAAACTTTTTAAATGGATAATCTACCCATATGTCCTCCAGTTCCTCAACTGGTTCCAATTCTAATTATTCCATTAAAATGTCTCGTGCAATTGTTAAATTGATGTACAATTTTTAAATGCAATTTTCCCTTTTCTGTCCTTGTTTTACATGGCCTATTTCCAACACATGACATGGATGATTTTGAACTCCTTAGAATTTACCTTTCCTTTGGCTTTTATGCATCTGTTCTCTTTTGCTTTTTCTTTCACTATTCAGTTTCAGATCATTTCAGGAGCTCCCTCATTACGCTTAGTTCTTAAAATGTATAATTACTTAAGGTTGCATTCCTGATCCTCATCTCAGTTACCATCTTCACCTATCACATATATGTAAATAAAACCCATGTCAACATTTACCTCATGTTACGCTGGCACCCATGCATATTACATTGTTAGTAAAAATGACACCCACATCTCTAGACCATACATCTCTCCTGATCTCTAATATACTCATTTACTCCTGATGTTTACTCCACTTAGATGTTGCAAATCATTCAATTTTAACAAAATATGTATTGGTCATACTCTCCCCCAGTGTGTCTTCCTTTCTTCTTCACTTTAATGTCATCATCATTCATTATTTCAGTTGCTCCCACAATTTCTCTGATTCCAATAATCCTCTAGACTCTCCTTTCTCCCACTCATACTCAAGACTGATATATCCTACTTTCTACATTCAAATAAATACATTTTCAATCTTTTCTAACATACCGAAATATACTATTATTGATCTCTCCATTTTAGTGAAGCCCCATTGATTCATACTCTGTAGAGATGTCAGTGTGACCCTTCAAAATGTAATCTTAACTAGTCATTATTCTTTAATAATGGATAAAGCAGTGCCATCTTGTCTTGTTCATAGAAGTAGAAGCATTGAAAGGCTTGGAGACTTATTGCAAGAACGGTGGTGACAGCAGCATTCCCGAACGAGGATAGGCCATAACTCTTCTTGCTGTTATGCTTTCAAGCTGTAGTCTGAATCAACCTAAGTTTTAAACAGAAGGTGAGCCTCTGAGATAGAAAATCAATATATTTTTAAAGAAAAGATGTAGGATCAAGAGGACAGCCTTGGCAGCAGTGGCTCTTGAACCAACAACAATGGGTGCAGTCATTCCAGCACCAGCAGGATCCAAGCCAGATTGACTGGGCTGCATTGGGTCAAGCTTGGATTGCCCAGAGAGAAGCTTCAGGACAGCAAAGAATAGTAGAACAACCACTAGGAATGATGCCAAATGGACAAGATATGTCTACAATGGAATGTGGGCCTAACAATCATGGGAATTTTCAAGGAGATTCAAACTTTAACAGAATGTGGCAACCAGAAGGGGGAATGCATCAGCAACCCCCACACCTCCCTCCAGATCAGCCATGGATGCCACCAACACCAGGCCCTGTAGATATTGTTCTTCCTTCTGAAGACAGCAACAGTCAGGACAGTGGGGAATTTGCCCTTGACAAATATTTAACCAGAACAATCATAACTTTGGAGAACCACCCGATAATTTTTGCAGTGAAGCCAGTGAATCAGTTTGTTATCAACATGGGGCTGCTTTTGGTCCACTGCAAGGTGGATTTCATCCTCCTTATTGGCAACCAGGACCTCAAGGACCTCCAGAGCCTCCCCAGAATTGAAGAGAAAGGCCACTGTCATTCAGGGATCGGCAGCAGTCACCTATTGCCCTTCCTGTGAAGCAGGAGCCTCCTCAAATTGATGCAGTAAAACACAGGACTCTTCCAGCTTGGATTTGTGAAGGTCTTGAAAAAGTGGAATGTGAAAAGCAAAAGAAATTAGAGCAAGAAAGGATGGACCAACAACATTCACAATTGTCCAAAAAGGAAAAGAAGGCCAGAGAAGATACTGAGGGAGGTGATGGCCCTCATTTACCTCAGAGAAGTACATTTCACAGTGATGAAGAGGATGAAGATCCCGAAAACTTTGAGGCTGCGAGCAGCAGAAAAGTCACCAGAAGTCCATCTCCAGTTCCTCAGGAAGAGCAGAGTGAACCAGAGATGACTGAAGAGGAAAAAGAATATCAAATGATGTTGCTGACAAAAATGCTTCTGACTGAAATTCTTCTGAATGTCACAGATGAAGAAATTTATTATACAGCCAAAGACACAGATCAGAAAGCAACAAAATCTCCTGCAAAACAACTGGCACAGTCCAGTGCACTGGCTTCCCTCACTGAACTCAGTGGACTGGGTGGTTATGGATCAGGAGACAGTGAATATGAGTGGAGTGACAGAGGCTCTGAGTCACCTGAGATGACTGATGATGAAGAATTACGGCACCAAATCCAGCAAAAACAGGAAGCTTTTTGGAGAAAAGAAAAAGAACAGCAGCTACTACACGATAAAGAGATGGAAGAAGAAAAGCAACAATCAGAAAGGGTTACAAAAGAGAAGAATGAATTTATCCACAAAGAGCAAAATAGCTTATCACTTCTAGAAGCAAGAGAAGCAGATGGTGATGTGGTTAATGAAAAGAAAAGAACTCCAAATGAAACGACATCCATTTCAGAACCAAAAAAGACCATAAAGAAAAAGAGAAACAAGGAAGGAGTAGATCAGGAAGTTCTAGTAGTAGTTACAGTAGCAATCGCAGAACTAGTAGTACTAGCAGTACTGTCTCCATTTATTCTTACAGTTCTAGCTCAGGTAATGGTCACTTCTCAGTCTTCTAAAAGAAAAAAGAAACGTAGTAGGAGTAAATCTCCAACAATTAAAGCTAGGCATAGCCGAAGTAGAAGCTACTCTCACAGAATTAAAATAGAGAGCAGTAGGGCTAGGGTAAAGATTAGAGACGGGAGGAGATCTAATAGAAATAGCATTGAAAGAGAAAGATGACAAAATCGGAGTTCTTCTCGAGAGAGACCTAGAAGTAGAAGCCGCTCAAGGGATACATGAACCAATCATTCCAGTCACAGTAGGAGTTGAGGTAGGTGTAAAAGTGAGGGTCAACATGAAAATCTTAGTGGGAACAGTCATGAGCATAAAGGTGAGGCTAAGGAACAAGAGAGGAAAATGGAGAAGAGTCAAAGTATAGATAAAGATAGGAAAAAGAAAGACAAAGAAAGGGAGCATGAACACTATAAAACAAAAGAGAAACAAAAAAGGGAAGAAAAAGATTTTATATTCAGTAGTCAAGATGATAAATTGAAGAGGAAAAGAGAAAGTGAAAGAACATTCTCAAGGACTGGTTCTATATCTGTTAACATCATAAGACATGATTCTAGACAAGATAGTAAGAAATGTACTAGCAAAGATAGTAAAAAGCATTCAGGCTCTGATTCTAGTGGAAGGAGCAGTTCTGAATCTCCAGGAAGTAGCAAAGAAAAGAAGGCTAAGAGGCCTAAACATAGTCAATTGTGATCCTTGAAGAAATCTCAAAGGTCTAGTAAGAAGGCAAGCCGCAAACACAAGTTAAAGTCCTGATCAAGATCAACAACTCCTCCCCATCATAAGAGCTGAGGAATGATGTGGCAAGAATGCCATGGTGTTTTAAAAAATACCATGAGTTTTAAGGGCTTGTCTCATTATAGAGGCACATTGTGGCTGTGTAGGTGAAACCAGAATCTTTTTTTTTTTTTAATCTGTAAATAGGTGTACTTTTTCCAAATGCTACTCCAAGTTACTTAATAGGATTTCTTTTGTATTACATTTTATTCAAAAATAGTACATAATAAGACTATAAACATGCCATTCTCTTTCAGCTGTAATGTTCTTAAACTTATTCTTGAATGTACTGTGATGTCAATAAAGCTCTTTAGTTCATTTTTGTTAAACTCTTGCACCTTAATTTTATAATTTTAAACTAAGGAACATACTTTACTAAAAAGGCAGCTGGAATTTTGTACAACAGGTTTTAAAGGTACTTCCTTCCACCTCCCCCCCAAAAAATGGTTTTAATTTAAAAGTTTGTCAATGTTTGCAAATTGTATCCATGGACTTTTGTCAAATTCCAACTTTAAGGGTGTGGAAGAGGACCAGAAGCAGATCTTTTATTTTGGAAGCAATTGATTAACCTTCAAAACTTTTCTTATTTGGGGGATTTTCAAGTAAATATATATTTGCTGTATGTATAAGATATGATTCACACTTGTAAAATGAAATTACTGGAATCAATCAAGCCGATGCATCAGTATAGTTATTTGTAATAAACAGTTGGGTTTGACGCTAATAGTAAAGTCTGGCAACTATATTTTACACCGAGTTTATTTCACCCATTTCTGTTTTAGAAGTATATTGAAACACCTTGAGTTACTATAGAAATAGACTTAAAATTTGAATATATTTATATTTTTAAAACTATAATGTGACCTCAACCCAGTGGAAGAGTGCTGTATTATGCAAGTGTGTGTCAATTACTTAACATTAAATGGTCTGAATTTGTCAGTTTCTAAAAATCATGATCAGTGAGTGGTCCAGTTTAAAGTAGAATGGGGCTCTCGAGGCATTTTAACTTTAACTCAACTGCTATTAGGGCCCATATTTTTATGATTGTGCACTTATGCAGTGATAGATGAATCTCAAAACAAATGCTTTTAAATTTTATTTTAAAAAGCAAGTCAGGACACAGACAATTTTAAATTATGCCTTCTTACTAGCAATAGTTTATTTAAAAACTAATGCCAGATTTTTGCCAAGATCAGTGTTTCCTCAAAATGAAGGTAAAAATAGATTTGTATAGTGTGCTCTTGTACCTCTACATAGGTTCTTTTAAATAATTTTGAGCAGTTATGCATTTATCTAAAGGAAGTAAATGTAAATAAATGCATACTTACCAAAAAAAATGGATAAAGCACAAATTCCCTGGTTTAGCACACCAAGACCTTTGATCTTCTGCCCCTTGTTATTTCATCAGTGTCCTCACCATTTCCTATGACATCTACGCATCATACAGTTTCCAAAATTATTTCACATTCTCTCACTGCCTCCCGGTTTCTCCTCCATATGTTTTTTTTGAACTCATACTTCACTGTTAAACAGGCTGACATACACTGAAAGTAATTTTTTTAGAATGATGTTCCAAACAAATAACCTTATGGATATAGTTACCTAACCTAATTGTTTAAATTCCTAGAAGCTATAACATTGAACTTACTCAAACATTTCTTCCACATACAAACTAATGAAAACTGTAATTTTCTACATACCTTATTATAGAATTTTGATTTTTGCTAATACTTCCCTAGGTATCTACTCACTCCCCAGTAGTAGCCCATCACAAGATGCAGTCGCTCCTCGGGCTGCCCTCTGTAGGACAAAGAGAAACACCAGCTTGCTTCTCAGTTAAATTTTCTCTTATGGTCCCATGAGGTTTTAGATGTGTTTGGGGCCTTCTCCTTAGGTAAGTCTCCAGTTTATCTCTCTCTACTCTAAGGTAATAAATATTTATAAGGCACTGGAGGCAGAGAACCACAATCATAAAACATCATAATACTATGTCAACTCCGCTAATTTCTTAGAGAAGGAAATGACTCCCTTCCTTTTTTTCATGCCATTAGTTGGACTGAACACCACCTTTTCTCTTAAAGCACAGTGATTGTTTAATTAATAAATAGACCCAACTAACTGATTTCTAACAATGCTTATCAGTTCTCTTTTACAATGTTTCAGCTGCAAGGACTGAAGTACTCCAAAAATGTTGTAAATCTTTTTAAGAGTAATATGATTAAAAAAAAAGATGAAACATACATTTGATGAATGATTAGTAGTAATTGCTGTTCATTAAGAAAACTCATTGTCCACTAACTCATGCTACAAATAGTTGTTGAACACCCACCATCTGTCAATCATCATTAGGATCTGAACATTCAAAGGTGGACAGAATGTGGTACTTACTACTAAACAGTTGTGTTCTAACAAGCCTCCAGGTTTATAAGCAAAAATTAGTATGCAAAACAAGATATTTTATGTTTGGGGCCAAGGATTTAGCTCATTGGTTCTGGCGCCTGCCTTGCAAGCACAAGGTCCCGAGTTCGATCCCCAGTGCCAAAAAAAAAAAAAAAAAAAAACCAAGATATTTTATGTTTGACAAGTTGACATGAATTTTACTATTTGTTGGCAATTTGGAAATGGAGCTGATAATGAATAACCCTACAAGTTTGAAATGGCATATAAGAGAGCTGACTAATCCAGTACTAAGTAATGAATATTTATCTCTATACATACAGATAAATATAGATAGCAGAGAGTTAGATGTACACAGATACACAAAATATAGTTATCTAATATAAGGAATTTTATTAAACAGAAAACAAAAGGATGATTTAAGAAAAAATTTAAGGCATCAGACACGTGTGACTTGATATTCGTATATAAAAAACTTTGTCTATATTAACAAGTCATTGCAATGACATTACTTTAACAACTATATTATTGCTCATAAATCTTAGTAATTTAGAGGTTATGAATTGGGAATTAATTAGCAAAATATAAAGGAATATTATTTATTACTCTCCATTAGAAAATCCATTACCCAGGGCATAAATTTATGTCAGTAAATAAAATAAATACTATATATAAGATAATATGAGAATTAGTTTTAGAGTACACATAATGCCAAAATCATATTGGTTTGTTTTATATAAGTTTTGTCATTTTCTAAGGACATATAATAATGATGTATCTTTACCTTTTCCTGAAAGAAACCAAAACTGTCCCAATAAATAAATACATATTAATCAAACTGCACTTTAAAATAAGCAAATAGGTCCCAGGTCTTCTGTTCTCAAGAATGATTGGAATATTTCATTTAAGTGTTGCATATCTATGTGTAAGAATAAGTATTTTTCATATATATGTGTGTATATGCATACTTTTAAGTGAATGACTTGGAGAGTTATTATTTTCTTTAGGCTAGTGCATTGTCCCACAGAATAAGTGGCACTTTCCCAATGTGTGATTTTCACAACTATTTGTTGAGTCAGGTTCATTTGTCTTTAAATATAAGAAGGACAATTTTTTCCCCATTAAGTTTATTGGTACATTTTAGGTATAAAATACAGTTACATTCATCATTGAGATCTTGTACTTTTACATGAGTCTCTTGGTTCTTATTTTTTTTCCCCATCCCTTGCCCTCCCTTCACCCCCTCCACCCTTCCCTATTTGCAAAGACCTTGTTTCCATTTTTTTTCCTCTTCTCATATTTTTTCCTTTCCCTTTATTCCCTTCCCCTACCCCTCCCAATTCCCCTGCTCTTTTACACCTTTTCTTCCTGTTACGCAATATCAGTTATACATTTTTTAAATTACAATATTATGATCTAGGAGACATTACCACAGATTTTACAGAATTTAAAAGGATATAGAAAGCATATTACAAAAATCTTTTTTGAAATAAATTTGACAACTTCTAAGAAGTACCTTGGAAGACAAATTAATGAAACTAACTCTGGGGGAAATATGAAATTTGAATAGAACCTATTAAAGAAAGTATATTCCTAGCTTGAAAACCTACCTATATGACAACAACACGCTCATAAACACTTTAACTGATAAATTGTATCAAACAATTAAAGCAGAAAAAAGAAGGAACACTTCTCCCCTCATTTTAGGAACTCAATATTGTGCTAATCCTAAAACTGGATAAAGATAATAGAAGAAAAATGTATGAACATAGATAGAAATTTGTTTAACAAAACAAACTATTGGAAGTCAGATCTGGCAGGATGAAGAAAGTGGATTTGTTAAAGGGATGGCAGTGTTGGTTCAGCATTGGAAGATCCACCCCCAAAAGTCATCATTTAAACAGAGGAAAAGAAAAAGCCATATGATCCTGTCACTAGTTGGAGAAAAGTATTGGACTAAATTCTACAGCTGTTCATGGTAAAAGCTATCAGGAGACTAGAGGTAGAACAGAAACTTCTCAACAGATTAAAGACATGTACTCCATACTTCCAGCAAGAATGCCTTATATAAATGGAGAAGATACAATGTTTTCTCCTTAAGGTGGGGATCAAGGGCAGATATGCTTACTTTTTATCTAAGAAGGACAATTTTTTTTAAAGTACTGAAGATGCCCATACTACCTCATGCTTGTTGAGGGAGGATTTAAGACTCTCAAATAAAAACAAACTCCAGAAGATTTTAAAAAGCCTGAAAGGGAAGAGGAGAAGGAGACTATAGAGGTACAGAAAAGTTACACACAGTATTGTAAAGTTCACTGGAGACCTGGCCACAGGTAACAAAATATTTTACTTGCAGATTGTCCTAGGCTTGAGGACAATGGTGGCACTCTTTCTATTGCTACTAGAAGATATTTTACAAAGAAAAAGCAACCCTGTGCCAAATTACTGCAGAGACCAACATTCTTAATTTTCAGAGGGACGAAATCTCCCGCCTCATTACAGGGAGCACTGCATTATTAGCCTGCTGGCATCTCAACAGCTATAGAGCACACAGCAGGGCTGTCCTCCTGACCAGCAAAAAGATGCTGAGAAGCTGATTGAGAGTATTTCTTTGGGAACTGAATGGGGATTGAAAACTTCAAAATATTGTATGAATTACTTCTTAATGCAAAAAATGAAAACCATCACTTTTGTCATACAGTACTTCTATTTATAAACAGACATTTGAGGGTGAGGAGAATGAAGGACACAACCGAGAGTTTCCCACAACAGATCATATGATTTATCTATCATCTGAGAGGAAGAGGAGTCAAAGTTCAGAGTCCAAGAGGAGCAATTACTTCACTATAATTTGATATGTATATTTTTTTCTTTCTTTCTGGAATTTATATTTGAACTTCATATTTGAAGTTTAAAGACGGAAATGTTGGGCATCTTTTCTACAAGTCAGCACTAGTAGCATTTCAGTGCTCATTTTCCACAGTGGGGAATTAATCCCTAATTTTAACTTAACAATCAAAATGAACAGAGAAAATAATATCTTCTTTGAAGTTTTATTACTTTTGGAAAGGTCAGTTACCCTTGCTGAAACAGTTCAGATTCTCAACTTACAATAATTATCAAAACATTTGTTGTATTTCCTTTACTTTGAATTAACATGTATTTAAATTTATAAACATAGTATTTACATTTTGATAGGAAATCTTTTTTTGTTGTTTTGTTTTGTTTTTGGAAATCTTAGTATGAATGTTTTCAAATGATAATTTTGTGTGTCTTACTCTTGGCTAAGAATATTCCCTTATTAGGAATAATAAAATAGTGACTTATTCATTTTTAGTCACAAATATCAGGATATAATTTTAATAAGTCCAAAGAGGTTGGTGATATTAATAATTCCTTTTACCCAAGGCACAGTACTAGAACCTATTAAGTGAAGCTACTTTCCATTTTAACTCTTTAATTTTTAACTGTAACTTTTCCTCTTGAGATACTCTTTGTAGGCAAGAAAGATTATTTCCTAAATGACCTACATTTCAACTTTTGAGGCAAGATTTAAGGAAGTAAAGCAACAACATCATTCATGAAGGTGTACTGAGTAAGGATAAAATAATAGAATATTGGGAAATTTTCTTTGTAGTTAAAACAAAAATGAATAAAGAAAAAGGAGACAGACTGTAACATATTTATGATCAAATTTTAAGAGATATTACCACTGGGAAGATTAAGAAGCTATGCATTTTCAAATTTATCTTACTTTAATATAAACAGCATCCTATCTCTCTATATGGAAACAAAAAATACTGTGTACTTTATTTGGGTTATAATTACTTTTTCTTGAGCTGGATTGCATGCTTCCCAAGTCCTTGAATTCTATAATACCTTTACCATTCCACTAAATATTTTACTCCCAATGAGTTTTATATTGGCCCAAATTTCTGCCTTAATCATCCAATCTGAATTTCTGGAAGTCATTACTATCTTTTTAGTATGTTAATAATGATAAAATTTTCAAACTTCCCTGTTTCAGCAAAGTTGAGTTTCATGATCTCTGAGCAATTTTAAACCAACCTATTTGGACAGAAATGTCTCTAGTACACAGATATATTGAGTATCATAGACCTAAGTTTAAAAAAAAAAAAATAAGTGTGTTTCCTTTAGTACTGAGGTTCTGAAAAAAAACAATTTCACTGGAAGTTTACTATAGAACAAAAGCATGAACATTGACATACTGCCTGAAATACACATTAAACATGTTCCCTAAAATCCTATTAGGTCCCCTCCAAAATCTACATGTTCAAGTCCCATCCCCCATTATCTCAGAATATGATTCTATTTGGAAACAAAGTAATTGCAGATGTAATTGGTTAAACTGAGGTCTTAGAACAAGAAGGTAGGTCCTTAATCCAATATTATAAATGTTCTCATAAACAGGAGAAAGTTGGAGACAGGTACAAACACAAGTAAAATTCCACATGAATAGGAAGGCAAATATTTGGCTGAAAAGTCTATAATTCTATAGAGTAAATAGCAAAGATTGCCTTCAAATCACCAGAAGTGGGGACAGCTTTTTTATGGCCATCAAAAGGAACCAGCCCAATTGATCTCTTGATACAGACTTCTGGACTATGAAACTGTAAGACAAAAAACTTTCCTAGTGTGGTCTGCATACTTTGCGTTTAAGTACTTTATTATGGCAGCTCTGGCAAAGTAATCCACCAAAGGTAACTTTGACCATAGAAGCTATCTAATTGTGAGATACTATAGGCTTATTGTGAATTTTTATTCTAATTAATATCCTTTTTTTGTAGCTTGCCTCCCTCAAGTTTCTATCACCTTTAATACAATTTTCCTAGACATTGTCTTTATTTCTTTGAGGCTAACCTAACCAAAAGCAGTATTTTGAAGTGTAATGTCTTTTTCTTTAATAAACTTATAAATGGTAAAATGTCTCACTTATTTTTTTTCTTGAGGTCATCTTATTCTTTCATTTGATATTTCTTCAAGAAAAAATAGAATTTTATACTTTTAGTTGTTCATTACAGAGCATATGAACAGAGACCAGTTAAAGATTCCTCAGCGCAGATTTTAAGTTACAACATTTTAAGAAACCCCTTCTAATCCACTGTATAGAAAGGCATCTCCTTACGGTTAGTAGCATTTATTATTTCAGAGTAAGCCCTCCCGATGTCTAGGCTGGAGATTAAAAAAAGAATAAATAAGGATTTTCAACATTAAGAAGATAGAACCTGCCATGTGAAACAAATATGTAAACAACTAAACAAAACATGGAACTGATGGCCTGAGGATGTAGTTCAGAGTTAGAGAATGTGATTGGCATATTCAAGACACTGGATTTGATCCCCAACACTGCAAAACAAGTAGCAAATATGTATATGTATGCAAATGTGAACATATATAACATATGTAAATAGAATTCTGCATTTTAAAATTATATATCATAGAATTATAATAATTATATGCCCATATATAAAAAGAGAGGCAAATAGATGAAATGTTAACAGCAAATGAATCTGGATAGAGTGTATTTGGGTATTCTTTGAATTGTTTTTTTGTTTTGAAACTTCTAATAAATTTGAAATTATTTCTAAATTAGAAGTTTTAAAAAGCAGAATGGCAGTTACCAATGTCTGGGAAGAAGGAGAAAAAAGAGAAATTGTTTCGTGAGCAAGGGGTTTCATTTTGCAATGACGTAAATTTGGGAAATTAAATGAAGATGATTGTTCTAATAAATAGTGAATTCACTAAATGTCACTGAATTTTTTATTTAAAAGAGGTTTTCAAAAGTATATAGAACAAGATTTAGAACATGTATTTCTGCTTCTCTTGTGTCATCCAGTTGCCAGTGACTGTCTAAATACCCTGGGAATATGCTACTGAGTTTTTAAAGGTTATTAGCATAAGTGATACAAGCAAAGGAGCACTTTCAAACGACATAGTTATTAATTGGCCAACTAAATAAGCAATGGTCTATGTAATCAGACGGCTTCCCCAGGAGCCATTACAGAAGAGGAGGTGATCATTGGTGTAAGTGGGAGTAGGAGAATTAATTGACAACCCAGGAGATTTTTCTACGTTTCAGTGACCTGTTCACGATCACAGGTCTAGCTGAAAATGAACAGACTTGCCCTCTTTAAAGAGAAAGTTTTGAAGCCATTTAAATGTGTATTATCTATTCCAATCAATAACATTATTGAAGAATAAATTACTGAAGAGCTTGAAAGATCACTAGAAAGTTAAAAGAATCTATGATGAGACATGAGGAAGAGAATGAGAGAGGAAGGGGTACAAGGCTAGGTAACGGGAATGTGAATATCAGCAAAATACATTAACACATTGAAATCATCCTCCAAAATGTAAAACTAGGGCAGACAGGTGGGGGAAATGTGGGGTTACTGGGCAGTGAAACTGATCAAATATGTTCTGTGCATGTACTCATGTATAAATCTGCTAAAATTAAATCCACTGATCTGTATAAACAAACAAAATAAAACCAGGAAAAAAACTAAGACTTTGCAAGAAAGCAGCATCACTCTATCTCGATAATATTTTGATTTGTTTTCTACATTTGATTTCACTTAAGCCACAGAACCTTCCTTTGGGGACAGAACTAATATTAGAAAATTTACTTTTCAGATGAAGACCACATATCTAGTAGTGATCGAATTAGAAGTAGCATTTTCTACCATACTCTAGTCCTACTCTAAGCCAGATCAGTTACTTAGTTCCAGAATACAAACTGTATCCCACTATAAGCTGCCTTTTTACAGTAGTTAACATTTAGTTCAGATTTTTATTCCAAGTTTTTCAATTATAATATGAAATTAAGTCAATTCAACATAGGATAGGCATGTTAAATGTTCAAAGAAATGAAGTGGACAGAATCTTCTTGATATCCTAAGTCAAGGAATCTATTTCTTCATTACAAAGGCACTACCAAGAAAACATAAAATATGAGCAAACCCTGAATTCAAACATGCCAAATGCTACCACTGAAGGAATCAAGTCATTCATCACGTGACAATAATGTGTATCAGTGTTTGAGGTAATAGAGCATCAGACTGCAATGAGCAATAAGTGCACATCACTCATTCAGATTTATTTATTTGATAGCCTCTCTTACTCAGAACATAGTCATGGACCAAGGAGTAGGCAATTAAGCATAAAAGTAATTTATTGAAGTTCCTAAGCTTAAATCCTTAAAGAGGTTTTTTTCAGGCCCTTACAAAATTAATGTTCTATTTTAGAGGTATTATCTTAAATGGTTCTAAGAAATTTGAAGAAAATTAAGATAACTGATGGAAGGAGACTCACCATAAAAACATATGACCACATGAAAGAAACTATAAAATATCTAAAAAAGCAAACAGACAAAAATGTACACTTATTAATGCAATTATTTATCCATTGACCTAATCATCATTTATTGATCTATTAAGTATCAGATAAAATACCATGCGCTGAAGAGACATAGAAGTAAACATGAAACAATATGATACTTATATGCCTAGGAGATAAAAATGATACAACAGAGAGAATTATTACAGCAGTGACTGACAGGCTAACACCCTTTAATAAATCACAGACATATTTTTGTTATCACAACAAAACCAAAGTTTCCTTGATTTACCAGCTACGAAAGAGATTGTCTTTCTCTACTAAACAAAAGTTTTGAACGGAGGATGGGGTGATGGTGGGGCTGATTGTTTGAAAAAGCCTGGGTCTCTGAAGGATGCCAAAGCAGACTCCTTACCGACCCATAGGGAAGTGTGAATAAGAAGTAAATCTCACTGTGGTAAGTCACAGCTTTGACCTATGTATAGTGGGTACATGAAGTATTTTAGGTACTTTCTCTTCCATTATCCATTTATCACCATTATATACATGATGATGACTCTGAATCATTATGATATTCAGCACATTGTTTTAAAACAATAGGAAAGAAGGCAATGTTTGCTAATAGCAAGAGTAGAGAGATGAACACTCTCATAAATTTCTAGTATAATTATTAGTTATCATAATTCTGCTGAAAGCAAGTTTTTACAGTTAAATTTGATCAATTACATTAAGTCTCTAAAATAACTTATCTTTGACGCAGTAATTCCAGTTCTAGGAACTTATAATTAGAAACATCATAAAGTACAAGGAGACATAAGAAGTTGTTCTTAACAGCAAACTGTAGTTATAACAAACACAAACAACCTAAATTACCAAAGGTATGTATATATTTAAATGACTATTATATACATTTGAAGAAATATTATGCAGTCACTAACAGTATATATTCCAAGAATATTTAATGATGTGGGAAAATCCTCACAAATAAATTTATGTTATATATGATAAATAAAAATATTTCAGTTTTTAAAAATATATTGGCAGCAGGGTAATGCGGAAAACATAAGAACCAAGATACATCATGTAAAGGTACAAGTTCCCAATGATGAATGTAACTAATTGTATACCTAAAATGTACCAAGAAACTTAATGAAAAAAATATATATTGGCAGATAAAGAAGGAAGGATGGAAGGAAAGGAGAAAGAAAGAAAAAAGGCAAGAAAGAAAGGAAGGAAGAAGCCAACATTATTTCTAGATAATGAGATTAGAAATACATTGTTTTGTGCTTGCTCCTTTCTGTCTGTATTTTCAAAATGTTATATAAAATGCTTGTAAATTATTTTTAAAGTCAGAATTCATGTGATAAGCATAAAGCAAGCAAGAAATATTCTAATACATTTATGAACAGTTTCTGTATAAGCTTATTAAAATGAAAAATTGTTCATGCTTAAACTTGTGGATTTTTTTAGGAAAATTCACTTGTGGGGAATGGCTCATTCCCTGATGCTGTTACACAAGTAAGGTGTTATTACAGGATTTTTAAAAGTTGACTTCCATCTATGACCTTATTTTTTAATTGTCTATGGTTTTTCAATTCTAAATTTAATATCTTTTTATTTTTTTGGTACCAGGAATCGAACTTGGGACCTTGCGCTACAAGGCAGGCAGTGGAACCACTGAGCTAAATCCCCGCCCTAAATTTAATATCATTTTCACATACAAATATCTAAGATGTATGATGATGAATTTGATAACTTGCATTTCTTGTGTTTAGGTCCCACCAAGCCTATTAAAAATAAATTCCTTTCTAATAAAAATTGAAAAAGTATTTCTTCATTTTACAGATAAATTAATTATAGTCAGAATTATGTTAGGAGACCTAAATATAAAACAAGCTATTCCAGTACAAGTGTCTTACCATGGCTGACTTAAACTGTATCTCAGTCCTTTTCTGCAACTTTTTCCCAAATCTGTCTTAGAGGAAACATGATAGCAGGTAGGAATGGGATATGGTGCAAATACTTACATCTAGGATGTTCTCAAACTTTAGATTAAGCCTTTTATGTTTTTATTTTTTCCTAATCAGAGAGATTACCAGCACATTACTGCAGATAACATAGCAGTTTGTTTTTTCTAATAGTATTTAATTAGGCCAGAGCAGGAGGTTGTCAAATATTCAAAAACTATCAGGCTTCACAGTGCAGATATCTTGTTTTAAATTGTTTAGTGATACATAACAAGTGCCCACAACAGTACCTGTACAACATAATCGTGCAGTGAATAAATGTCACATTTTAAATAGACAACCCCAAGATGAAGCTTTTTTCTCAGGTTACCTATGTATCATCACTTTATCTTTATCTTTCAACCTTTTCTGGACTATTTCCCAATATTAATAGAATCATTTTTCCTTCAAACTTCTTTTTTACCAGACCTTGGAGGAATTTTTATTGCATGTTCAACTGTAGTTTTCCTTACCATTTTAAGGTCACTCTTTTCTTTGTCTCTCAGTCTAATAATAGGATTCATACAAAGATTAGCATTCATCTCTGAGCTTATTTCTTTGTGATTTCCTTTTTTAAAAGGATGGCTTCATCTCTCACTTCTAATCTACAGCACTCATTTCTATGAATTCAGATTTACTCTTTCCCTAAGCTTGTCAGACATTTCTAACCACCCATTTGATATTTTCATTAAAAATGTAGCCTTTACATCAAATTTTGCTAAAACTAAATTTATAACTTTTCTTATAAATTCCCTTTCTCAGACAAGTCCTGTGTCACTGTTAGCTAATTGAGAGGTTTCTCTACTCACCCCTCCAACGTCTGATTGGTCATCTACCGGGATCTCTCCTGGTTCAAGATGTACACAGTTCTACAAGAAAGAGTAAGGTGTCATGCAAAGCTCCTTTCTCCAAGTTCTCAGGAACAAGTGAAATGAATTATTCATTTGGGTTTATTCCCTAAGCTTTTGCCTTCAGTGTTGGTTCAGCCTGCAAAACCCACTAGCCTCTGTGTTCCTGTGTCAGTTCCCTGTGTCGCAGGACACAGCACCCTACAAGGTTGGCAGCAGGCTAATCAATTGAACAAAACTTAATTAGGCACTGATAACTATGAAAAATTTAATACCTTTATAAAGAAATGACTAAGCATTTTATCAGGAAATGGACTTGTGAAATGTTTCCAGATCGAGATAAGCATCTACAGGTGGATTAATATAGAATTAAGCTTAGCAAGCCTACCATAAGTAGAAATTGGATTAATTGTGTTCATTCTTTGAAACACATTAACTTGCCAAAACAATACTTCATTGTCTACAGCAGGCAATACAAAACTGAAAATAATTTTGAAAAAAATGGAAAATAAATGGTTCTAAAGATAAATACGTTAACTTTTGCTTTAGAGCATCTGAAAACTGGGATGTCCAGGAATTAAACATTTTCATTTTGTTAATAAACTCTTTACATAAATACTTATACCGTAATACTATAGGGTATAGTTTAAAAAATATAGATTCATAAAAAACGAGGAAATGCCAAGAAACACCAGAAATTTGGAGTTAAACAGTAGTGTAACTCTATCACTTAGCTTCTAGGAAAATTGGCAGATTCTTAAACTTCTTCTGGACCCATTTCCAAATCAGTAAAATTAAAGAAAGTTTAGAGTTTACTGTGTAGAGACTATATATATATATATATATATAGTATGCTTCTCTATAGCAAAAACTCAGTAAATGATTTTATTATGATTATTTATGAAGCTAAACAGAACGAACAAATATAAAAAATAAATGCCTCTTTATCTAATGTCTAATGCTATAGTTTTCAAAACTTTAGTTTCGCTACTTTTTTAGATTCCAGAAATTATTGAAGACTCTAACGAGTTTTACTACATTCAGTACATACCTATGAATATTTAACATTAAGAAATTAAATTCTGAAAAATGTATAGTTTCCACATATTAATTCAACTTTAAAATTGCAAACTCAGTACATATTAATATAAGCAATATTTTATAAAAATGATATTTTAAAAATTAGACTTTAATAAGAAGAGATGTATTGTTTTATACTTTTGCAAGTGTTTCTTAATGCTGGGCTTAATATGAAATAGTTGTGTTCCTATAATTGCTTATACATTCAATCTCTTGGAAATGGTGTTTTGCTTAAAGTATTACAATAAAATTTATCCACATACAGAAACTATGTAGTTCAAAGGGTGTCAGGAACTCATAACAATCCTTAGATCACATTTGGAAAACTATTTGCCTTTGAAAGTTAGCCACGATACCTTGAAATAAATGAGTTGTAAGTCAATTCCATGATGATGATGGGGGGTGTAGTGATGATAACAATAGCAATAAATGAACAGTAAGTGGCAGAGAAGCTACAAGAGAACATTTGAAGCATTGGTAACATCTGTGGTTAAGCTTGGAATATGGATTGGAATGTATCAAATACAAAATATCATAGAGGGACTAGGCCAGTAGGAGTAATAGATCCTGTGAGAAGCTATTGCAAAGAAATTGGAGAAAAATTATGAATTTCAAGAGTGGGGGAAATGTGGAAATGTGAAAAACTTTTAATGCAATTTGGAATTAGCATACATTGATTTATGTTTTACATAATTTGTTTTCAAATTATTTAGAATAATTAATGCTCTGCTGACGTTTCAGAACAAAATGTTTCTTTTTACTGAAGGCTTAGTTTTAGTTATTTAAAATACTTTAAAATAATACTAATGCTAGGGAATACATATAGTATCACAAGACATTTGTAAATGTTCTACTATTCCCCAGGAATCTTCAACCCATAGTTTTAGAACAAGGGTTCTCTTCATAGAGCTAGAGTTGAGCAAATAAAGTATCTCAGAGAATCTTGAACAAGGCAGAAATCATGCCTCTCTTGAATAAAACAATTGACCATAGTCACAAACATTCCTCACCAAAGATGTGGGGGATTTAAGATGAATGACTGGAAGAGGCTAAGAAAAAACACACTTTGAACACTGGATAGCATATTCCAAGTAGCTAGAAAGAAGACTACTGAAGTGAAATCTCAGAAGAAAATACAGACCATTTCCTGACAGTGGTTGGCAATATCTACTTATCAACATTTTAGAAATCTAAAAAGGAAATATTAATCAATGCATGCAAGATTAGTTAAAACAGAAAGAAAATGATAGTAGAGAGAGTAATAGAGGACAGTTGAAAACAATGTAAGAAAAGCAACGGTTCAAGTCACCTGGAGGCAGAGACATCTGCAGACTGGCTTTTGGAAAACATAAAAGCAAGGGAGAAAGTGGTGAAAGCAGTAAGAAAGTTTGAAAATGAAATTTAGGGAAATAAAGAACCCAGTGGAATGCACACAAAAAAGAAAAAGCCTCAAGACCAAGAGTTAAAATTTAAGGGACAGCCAAAATTCATTAGCAAGAGCAATAAAGGCACCAAGGAGAATGAAAAGTGGTGAAACATAATGGAGAAAAAATGTTGTGAAGAAGAGTGATTTGGTGGACAAAACCAGTCCAAATGTTAAGATAGCTAGTAATTGAGAGAGAAAATGAGAGCTTGTTTATTTTCAAAGCAAATGTAAATACTTAAGTTTCGAAGAAATTCAGGATCCTCTTTGGGGCTTCACATCAGTGATACTCAAAACAGATAATAAACTATTGCTATTGAACCATTTATTTGTTGTAAGTTTGAAATGGGATAAGACTAGAAATGAGAGAAGCTTTTCTTTCAACATAGTAATGTTGCTGAGTCTAATAATAAAACTCCGTTTTGATTTTCATTTTAATTTATCTTGTATTTCATTTTCTGGTACTCTACAAAAGTATTGGTTTGCAGAATACATGTAGAAAATACTCCTTCACCATCTGAGAAGAACAACTATCGGCTTCATCTGATTTATTTTTCTCAGTTCCATTATGAAATAACTACTATTCTTACAGCAAATTTTCAGATGAATGATTGAGACACGAGGCAAATTTACACAATTACTACATGATAAGAAATTTATATAGGTAAGGAAAAGTTGGAGAAATGAATGAAGACAAGGAAAGAGAAAGGGGAGACAGGAGGTTTTTTTCACAGATTATTACATTAGATTTTCAGGGAGAATATGAAGACAATTTCACAGGGTGTGAGAACCTTGTTTCTTCTGTGAGTGTTTTGTTCAGTAGTATTTGTAAAGTAAATCACAAATGTTTGTAGGATAACACCAAAGCCAAGCTAACAATTAAAGGAATGGTATTGATATTGGCTTTTAACTTATTGCTATTCTATTCCTTGTGCATGTCTGAAGGTTGACTACATATACAGTGTGGTACTAGGCATAGAGGAGGCACCAGGACCAGTTGGTGTACAAATTCGGTGAAATTAAGTAAATTAATAAACTAAGCATCAGTTTCTACATCTACAAAGTGGTTCTGATAATAGAATATTCTCCATTTGTGTATTAAATGATATGGTCTACGCAAAATCCCGCACAATGCGTGATTAACACAGGTACTGAAAAACTGAAAATAAAAAATAAATGGGGATGAATGAACTAGTGCACTCAGGAGCTTATATTTCCCAAGAGGATTGAATAACTGTAGGGTTGGCTACAATGTACATTTCCCCTAGTGCTCACTAAAAGCTCTAACTGAATTTGGTACTTTACCACCCTTTTAATTCAGAGTCAAGGGTTTCAGCCACACATAGACAGTTCAATCTGTTTAATTGATTTCCTTACATCAAGGCTCATATAGGTGTTAATTGCTTGGAGTTGACTGGGAGATGTATCTGACTTGCTTCTTCTAATGGACCTCCCTGGAGCTCAATAATTTCTAGAGTAAATTCCTGTCTTTCTTTCTGACTCATGCTTGTGTGAGATACTGTCCAGATGCCTCCGGGGAAACAGCCAAAGTCCTTGTCAAATACACCTCTGCGAAATTGTTGCAGAGTGGACAGAATTGCCCAGTGAGCCTAAAGAGAGAATTCCCTCCATAGCGCTTCACACCTTGGGTACATCAGAATCAGCTGAGCTTGGGACACTAGGAAACATAGTTATACTCCACAGTGTATCCTTGAAAACCTCCTTAATTGCTACACAAACACATACACACAATAACCAAAGTAAAATTTCCTTTCTTTGTGGAAGCCCAACTGTTGACTGAGTCAGGGAAATAAAAATTCTAGAATGTAAACTATGTTTAACTTTTGGTCAACAATACAATTGTAAAGAATCCAAACAAACAATAGTTTATCCTATTGATTAGCATTCCCAGTTTCTTTTATCAGGAGAGAGGTAGAAAGAAAAAAAATGCCTCCAGTTCTTGAGCCTTGATGTGGTATTTGAATCATCATATTCAACATTTTAAAAGGTCAATCTTAAGAAGTTGAACTATAATAGGAGGAAGGGATGCCAGTATTCAAAAAGGAACGGGAAATAATAGTTTGCAAAGTCATTTTTTAAAAAAATCATTTCATATATGTCTTCTCTTCTCAAGTAAGTTGTAAGCTCCCTGAAGGCTGACAATTTCATGAACTTGATATTGGTTATATTAGTTATGCATATGTTGCCTCCTTTAATTCAATATTCTTTTCTTCTCTTGGTATGCTTTCTGCCATTTTAGGAGTATTTCAAAAAGCTACAAATACCTACAGTTAGTTATTATATGTCCAAAGGATAATTATAGCACATAAAATTCCTACATGATTTATAAAAGTATATAGCTCTGAAATTTATAATCAACTCATCATCATTATTCCTGGCTTTTGGCCTACATTAGTAGCTCTCTAAATATGTGTTAATTAATATTTTAATTAATGAACATTTATTTCTAAAATTATTGTTTCAGGTATGTATTTGAGTGTTCTCATTAAAACTAATTCTGTATTGGTAACACTCACCCAAATATGCTATAAAAGCAACTGCTTCTCATGCATATTTTGTTTTAAATAAAAGCTCAAAATTTCCTAATAACCCCGGTTATCTTTGTAAATAAGGCCCTTGATTACAATTTCTTTTTTAAAAATAAAAATATACATCTGACACATATTTTTAAGTGCTATTATAGTATTTAATTCCAAATTATTTAAGATTTGCCTCTCACTCAAATCTATTATGAGGACTCTCTTGAAATGGATCTGTGTATAGCTTTTATCATTATAGCATAAAATTATCATAAAAACACTTATGGTAATGGTCTTACTTTGCTTTTTAAGTGCAACCAGAGATTAATTTCCTTTAGTTTATTTCAAATAAAAAAGTTAGCGCAGAAGTTTCCACAATTTGTCATCATCCTGTTTTCAACAAGAAATAAAATACTCATTAATGTAGAAGGCAACAATTTGGACATCTCTGCTTACTCTAACAAACTGAAGAACTAGAAATTAAATTGATGGCCTCTGATTAAAGGAATGAATGCCACAAAGTTTATGGATTACTTATAAGAGTTATTTTTTAAGATCTTGTTTGGTATAAAGTTTGCACACACACACACACACACACACACACACACACACACACACACAGAGCCCTGAAAGGATTTGAGGATTTGCTGAATCCCTAGAAAAATTTAAATGGAAAATTAGAATTGTTGACATAGCTAATTGAAAAGATACTTTGAAATATATCCATATGTTCACTAAAGAAATATACTTTAATTGAGTAATGAGCTGAACATGAACAATAAAAAGGTGAACAAAATAGATACTGCTGCAAGGTCACATAGGTTAGTGTAGCATGGAGATACTCCATGAGCTGAGCATTAAGAATAAAACACCCTCTTGATGACAGAGCTTATCTCTCACTACCAAGAACAAGGATGCTGGATCCTTGTGTTCATCTCCCTTGCAGCTAGAGAGTATGTGTGACAGTGTGAACAGGTATGGCATGTGTTTCCACATTCACTAATGAAACTTGAGTAACACTTGCTAGTGTCTTCTCAGAAAGTATTCTTCCATAAGGAACTGTGAAGCAGTGAGGAACAGATCTGCCATGTGCTCTTGCTGCAGCTGCCTTGCACCCATGAGGAGAAAGCCCAGAGGTTCACAGAACGCCCCCATCCCTGTGTTGCTGAATTAAACAACTCTAAAACTTGCAACATTCAGCCTTCTCACAAAGAAAAAAATAAATCCTTGTTTTTCATTTACTTTTAGCTCGACATCCAATCATTACTTTCTATTAAAAGAACTATGCCCCTGTTATGTGGACTAATAAATAAGTGGATTATGAATAACTTTAAACAAAGCATGTGGGCTGCTGAGGGTAGAGTTGCTGGATGGGAAGTTTAGGGAGATGTTTATGTTTTTGTTTTTAAAAGGAAAATAATTTCCCATATTTAGATGATTACTGGAAGGATCAAATGCACAATGAACAGATTAATAATATAGCATAGAGGAGAATCGTCTTTACAATAAGACTCCTAACCGTGAGAGAAAGTAGTGTGTCCAGCTCCACACAACTACTCAGCAAACTGAGGACAACGAACTCTCTGGAATTTTTTTTTTGACACTCATGTCATAAACTCTACTGGTCTCTTTCTTACCTCTGACTGGTTCTTCTCATTCTCCTATGCTTTCTCTATTTGTGTGAAATTCCTAACATTGAAGTACACCAAAGAGCTCAATACTTAATCCTCTTCTACTTTTCATAGCTTTAAATACTACCAGTATGAAGATGACACCCAGATATATATTTGGGGCTTAAATGACAGCTGGACTCTGAAATGTCTCCTGCATGTGTCCAGGTGGCTGTCTCACAGATACCCCAGAGCTATTGATTCTGCAACAACCACCTCTCACTGCCTCTCTTCACCCACATGGGGACATATGCAAAACATATATTTCTCCCACTTCTAAGCCTTCACTTCTGGTAAATGCCAATCTCATCTATCTGGCTGCTTAAACCAAAGGCCTGAAGTCATCCTTGATTTCTTTTTTTTTTTTCCTCATTCCCACTTCTGCAAACATTCATTTAATCAATCAGAAAGTGTTACTGGATTTACTTGTCACAAATCTAGATTTGGTCCACTTATATCTCCATTCCCTCAAGGTTCTCCACACCATCATTACCTCTCACTGAGTCTATGAGAACTCTTTCTATTCCTGATTTTGCCTATGTACGCTTCGATTCCTGGCATTCCAACTGTCTTTTAAAAAGAGAGATCTAATCAGGTCTATAGAACCCTGAAAAAACTTTATTTCATGTAAAGCAAAACTCTCCAGCTCCTGAGCATGACCTTCAAGAACCTGGGTCATTTGAATCACGATCTGAGTCATGATCCAGTTGCTCCTTTGGTTTCTTCATTTGTTTCATTCAGGTCAGCCCTGTCTTCTCCTTGCTTTATGAATATAGCCTTTGTGAAAACCACTCTACATGCATTAACCTAGCATTAGGTGTTGACACTTGCTGTTTTCTCTCTCTGGTACTATTCCTCCTGATTTCAGGATGGCTTGGTTTCTCAACTGAAATAGAAGTTAATGATGACAATGATGATGATGATACCTAATTGGATCCTGTCATCTCTAATTCATTCTCCATCCAGCTTTGCCTTTGGCCAGTGCCGTGGAAGAATATCCCCCACTGACTAAATCATCCATATTCTCTTTCCCCCAGTTTGGGTTGGGTAGACTGATAATAAACACCAATGGGAGAAAAAAGAGTGGAAAGAGATCTGTAAGGATAGTGTTACCCTTACCTCACCTACCAGTTTTTCCCAGTCAGGAAACTTCTACAAAGGGTCACCATTCTTCATGATCACAGCTCTTATCAGAGGATTCAATAGAAAGAAGCACATAAGTGATTCAGAAAAGACTCATCTTTAGAGTAAAATGCTTATAACTGAAAGAAGGTGGCATGTCCAGTACTCCTGCACACCAGTGATTTCCTTTTACTGGCTGATTGCTCCTGCTAGGCTCTGGTAAATATTACCAGCAATTTATTGTGTGACCATTGACAAATTATCTAATCTCTCCAAGTCTCCAGTACGGCTTTTATAACTTGAAATATATATATACTGTAGAATAGTGTGCATGGATCATTTACTACATAGTGAGGCACGTTCACTTTTAATTAAACTCTATGATATA
>NW_004624730.1:51470575-51487641 GCF_000247695.1 Heterocephalus glaber | reverse complement strand
ATATATGCCTCGCTTGAAGAGCTGTTTCAAGCCTGGGAATTAAGCTTTAGTTGAACTGCAGCATTGTAGATAAGAAATAGGACATTTTACTACAATATCAAATAAAGCAAAACACATTGACAAAAAACCACGATAGTTCTTCACACAAGTAAGTTTTACATATGCAAGTAAGGTGTTGCGTGTTATATATCTGAAACAGCAGATGAAAACACCAAGGAAAACATTTGAAATAATATTATCATGAAGTACTATAAAATATAATATGTAGATGAATACACAAATTAATTATTAGTTCTATTTAAAGTAACATGTAATTTCTAGATCATAAATCAACTATTCAAAAGTTACTTTGTCATGATTGGAAGAAAAGATGGCAGAAATAGAGGTGGAATAAATGTATATTGGAATTTCATGAAATTATATCAGTGGTTCATTTAATTCAAGCAGAAGTATAAGTTTTATCTTCCATTTTATGGATATTAGAGCCTATCCATCTTGATGAGCACTATTACCTGCTCTCTTTCTGTTTTACATACAAGTAGCCACAGCTATCTATCATTTGTTTTATCTTGGCATACAATATAATATCAAATATGAAATAGATTTTATAATAATTTAAAAAAGCAGACACTGAACTTTCAGAAAAGATGCTAAGTCAGAATTTTATGGATAAATTGCAATAGTATTGCTATACTATAGTAATATTAGAAGATTTTTTAGAAGGTACTTGGTATATGTGATATTTTGCAAACTTCATTTTTGATAAATTTTTAAAGTTAAAATTACATATAATTATCCATCAAAATAAAATAGAGAAAAAATTATGAGGGAGTTAATAACAAGATGCCAATGCAATTTTATGCAGTTCATTACCTTAAGAAAGTAGGTTCATTGGTCAGTTAAGTGAGTCATTTGTAGAATGGCGTGCTGTCAATGAATTAAGTATGAGTAGGTAGGAATTATCTCTTTAGAAACTGTAGTACCTCAGAAGAATTTGATCCCTTCTAGTTCTGTACAGCATTACAATTTTCAGTACCTAATGGTTATAGGTTTAAGTTGCATAATAGTCTTTCTACTGAGAAAATACAATAAAACTGTTCTCCAGAAAATAATTCCAACTTAATAGCAATGTTTATACATTTTTTCCTCCTACAGCAACAAAATGATAAATTGCCACAAAAGTAAATATTGCTGAAAGTTGAGAACTAAATATCAAAATTCCAAGTCTGAAGATAAATTTTAAAGATCTGCTATGGGTAATCAAATATATAATGGTTCTCTATAGTCAACCACATAATCTATAGATACTTGGGGCCAAATGTTACTGATATTGCAAATAGAAATATATGTTGTTTACTACTTTCTGCCTTCTCATTAAATGCTTTCAAAAGTAAGAAACAGTGTTTAGAAAAATCTCAAGGTAATAGAAATTGTAATGATAAAATCACATAAAACAGTATCAAAAGTAATTTTTTTAAAAAATAGAAATCACAGAGTACTTCAGTTTATCCATTTATGATTATACATGTTTCATCAAAAGATAAATAAAATTTGTCATACCATTTAAAATCTTATGTTTCCACTTTAAAACACATAGGAAATCACTTCCCCTAGAAAGATTTGTAAGGCAAGTGTTTGATTATAGATAACAATTGGCTTCACACCACCCTGACATTTCCTCTAAACTTGTTATGGTTACAGGAAATTTGTTTAAGGCTGAGATTTGCTGGCTTATATGAGCATACTCAGAAATTTATGCATTTGCTTGTGCTTATTTGTGTATCTTAGTTTTTATTCAAGTCATATACAATTAACCATGCAGAAGTAAAAATTTTGAAAGATGTGTAACTATTACTAATAGGCCAGTCATTAATATCTTCACATTCAAGAATTTTAAAGTAAATTATCTCCCATAGTGTTATGTAATCTTGTAACACTTTGATCAATGAAATTAATCAAATACATGCTGAAAGAATTTAATTTTATTTTAATATAATTATTAAAAGTAATATTTGTAGTTATTTCTAGCATGAGGCTAAGAGGTAATAGTTACTGACATTGTACAGCAAAACTAATGTGAAATTTAAACTCTTCAGCACAGACATTACTTAACACAAACTCTTCAACACAGACATTACAGCCATTTGATAGTTAGCAAGGTTACAAAAATTAGTTTGTAGGAATCTGTTTCCTGGGAGAAAACAACTCACATTGAATGTTACACATTATTATTTGTTGGATACAAGAATAAAGTGATCTGCCTTATTAAAAGGAAGGACTAAGCCAAGTTAAATCTAGAATGAAAAAAATAAGACAGAAAATGATAAATACTTTCTGAGGAAAAATACAGATTCAATGCATTTTCAGTACAACTAAAATAACTCCATACTCTTCACACATCACAAATCTCTTCTAGTTCATTATAGCATTACTATTTTCAATAATTAATGATTTTTAAATCAAGAATAATTTGATGATATACTCCACATAAATCATCGCATGTGGGGAACCAGGTAACAGCTTTACGTTCCTATCATTGCATTTTTTTTCAAAGTACAAGGATACTTTCAATTCTCCAAATTTAAGTTAATTGGTGTTTACACATAATTTTGCATAATGTGACTGCAGGTGTCATAGTTTTGACATTAAAAGGGCTAATATGCACTTCAATTTTCTATAATAAAATTTTCTAAAGGTTTATTTCAGAATAGTAAAATTAGATTAACGCAGAAGGGATCTAGGCATTTGTTATGGCCTGAAGGTTTAACAGATTTAACTCACTCTTCATATATATTATTTTACAGGTGAATGGATAGTGCTTTTAACAGTATAAAATGAACCTCAGCTTCTCCAAGTATGTGGAACAAGTGCATGTTCTCTTGTGTTCTTTATCCAAGGAAATAAATATCCTAAGAATAGAAGCATGAAGCATTTTCTCAATCTTAAAGTAATTTCTTTGTATATTTTCCTACATATTTTTTACTTAATTCCCATTCATTCCATTGAAAAGGTTTCACAATTTTATTAAAAATTCTTAATATAATCTTATAACTCAATGATAAGCCTTGACATGTTTGGGAATTCATTTCTCAGTGCTTCCTAAATAAATGTTAAAGGAAAACTAACGAATAGAACATATACAATGAGGGGGAAACGACAACTTGTGCACACAAACTTTGTTGCCTAATCATTAAACATACTTCAACAAGTAATTTTCCAAACAGTTTCAGAGCCTTCACAATGCTAATGCAAAATGTTAATATTCAGGATAGTTTAATAACAATATTTCCCCCAGAATCTTTGACCAAGAAAATCATACACAGTGAAGGCTTCTGATTGTTTCCATTAAATAGAATTAGTAAAATACTGAAAAAATTTCCAGTTAAATCTGTTTTTGATGAATGTTACAAAAGAGAATCCTAAAAATATCCACACAAAAACTATGATTTTTACTTTTTTTACTAAAATATACCACTGGTTTTTTTTCTTACATTCAAATAAAAAGGAGCTTCCAGTATCCATTAACCCCTGAAGGAAGGTATTTTCATCTTTTCTCTCTATTTAAAAATTCTAACACCTTCAATTCTAAAAAATTCTAACTTCTTCAGAAGTCCCATATTAAAACTCATGAGTTATTTTAATGCTTTGTAAGTCATCCAGTTTGTCTATGATTTTCTTAATTTCAGTCCTATATTTAAACATAAAACTGTACAAAATAGAAAATGTGCACTGCAGTTACTCCTAATTATTAACAGATAGCAAGATCATGATCATGCTAATTTTAAGAAATAAGAGCTCTGTATTATATTGCACAGGAAAGATGGTACGTTACGTCCTTGATGATCCAACACTATCTGTATAGCACAGAACTATTTCTAAAGACATCTGGCAAGTATCTTTCATTTGTTTTTCTTTTTCTTTACTTCTGGTATTTTTTTATTATATAGTTTTAACAAGAAATACAATTTGCCTAAGACTCAATTCTTTACCACCTTATTTAAACTCTACTGTATCCTAACCTAGAAATTAATTTCTGCTATAGAATCTTTATTGCACAAAATATTTATGCACTCAAGATATAAGCTTTTGTCCATTTTCAAATACTTTGATTTGAAAATTGATTTTTAAAAATATTTTGATTTGAAAATTCAATCCAAGGAAGAAAGAAAACATCATTAAAATGAAATTTATCTGAAAACAACAAAATTATCAAAGGTTAATTCTTATTTCTTAAGGAGAAAAATATACTCATATGCATCTGCTACAAACCTCAAAAGAATGAATTCTCCAGGACTAATTTTCCTTTGTATTAAATCTTTAGTGTTAAAAACAAAGTCCAAAATACAGTACTAAACTTGGGCACTTACATCTGTGGAAACTCAGTTTAAGGGCTGGAGTAGAGAATGAAATAGGCCGTTAAACCGTCATTGGGTAAAATACATGATTGGAGATAGTAGCGGTAGTGGTTAAAGCACAATTGACAATAGAGGAGAAGACAAAGGCAAACAAAGATGACAAAGAAGTAGCACGAGGGGTGTGTGTGTGTGTGTGCGTGTGTGTGTTGGAAGGTATAGGTGATAAAAAGCAAAGGCCACAACTAAGGCAAAGTCAAGAGTGACAGTGACAGGATCAGCAATAAAAAACAGTAATGGCAGTTCCTGAACAATACTGGGCATATTTGTCGTCTGGGGCAGGACTTAGTAGGAGTCAAAAGTGGGCAGCCTAGGGTCAGGGATTTAGCTCAGTGGTTTCGCTGCCTGCTGCACAAGCCCAAGGACCCGAGTTCAATCCCCAGTACCAAAAAAACAAAAAAGAGAGAGAGAGAGAAAGAAAAGTGGGCAGCCAAATGAGGGAAAAGCAAGCCCACTAAACTAAGTGAAGAATCAGGTCAGAGTAGGCAAAACCAGTTCCAAGGCCAGGGCCAAGGACTACAAGTGAAATTAGCAGGAAGATCAAGGGGCTGGATACAGGACTGACTGCTAGATAAATTTCAACCTATGATTTGTTGCAGCTTCAACTTTTATTAATGTTCTTAAAAGAATCTCATATCCCTCATCCCACCTTTAAAGAACTTCCAGTAACTGTAAGTGAGAAGGCCTCTGAGTAAGGGCAGGGGAAAGCCACAGGGTCTTGGGGTTGGTGGGTGAACTCGAGAGCTGAGGGGCTGGCTATAGAACTGAGAAAGTCAGAGCTATGGAGCAGTAAGGAGCAGTCAAGCTGCTTCAAACACAAGTTATTTCTAGGCAGATCATGGGTTTTCCATATTATTTCTAAGTTCCAAACTGGAATTTTGACCATCAAATGTGGGATGTAGTACATCTTACATGGCTGTCTCAGTCATGCAGGAATCAGAATCCAATGTAAGAAGTTTTAATAATGATGTCTTATGGATCTGGGCAGGTCAAAGGGAAATTTTTAAAAATGTTGAATCAATCAGAGAATAGAAACTAAAGGAATTTATTACTGGCCAAAAGACAAGAGAATATATATATATATATATATAATAACTGGTGTTATATCTAGAAGCAGAGACAAGGGGGCATCCTACCAAAATTGTAATAATGGAAGGATGAAGTCACTACTAGAAATCATAGCCCCGATCAGGAAAGTACAGGGAGAAAATACCCAAACTCGCCTATTCTCTGTTCTCCTTCTACTGATTCCATCTGTTGCATTTCAATAAGAAGCTTGCTCTCAAGGGAGCCTGGATAGGAGCAGCTCATAGAGGTCAATGTCTGTCTTCCAAGTGGTAGATAGAGAACAGCAGAACATAGATCTGAATGAGAAGGGACCCAGATAATAATCAATCTATATATAATATCCTTAAGAGGATACATAGTTAAACTATGCCCAGAAATAAACTCTCAGACCACGAAGAAAACATGTTCCCCATTTGGCTTCCTGATACTATGGGGTCCTCAAATTATGAGACTGATAGGAAATTCAGAGCAATTAAAATCTATTCTAGAATTCACATGTGTACCACGCATTACTTGGTGAAGAATGGGAGCAATTAAACTGAAAAAAAAGAAAATGTGTACTGAATAGTCATCTTCTATTTGTTGCTAAAAATACTCTGAAAAACTTTAATATTAGAACATGTATTCTAGATAAAGTAGCTAATCACAGATAATTCTGAATTTACTGTTGCCTAGAAGAAAGTTTCTTAAGCAGTGATAATTGGGTAAATAGCTACAAAATAGAGTGATGTATATCTCCTTTCAGATTACTTCATGCAACATTATACTGAATACCTGAGAAACAATAGCAACATTCATGGAACTGGAATATATTTTCTAATATTAAATATGTTTTCATTATTACATACTTGAATAATGAGAATGAAAAATTATGTTGCCTTTCATGCTGGTAATTTACAACTGATCTCATGACTTCTTAGCAAAGACCAAACAATAATCATTTCTCTTTTGTCTCAACAAATCCTGGATTCACTTAGGATTTAATAAGATGATTTCAAAAGGGAGTTTTAGATATGATCTAATGGCATAGAGCATTGATTTTTCTTCTTGCTCTTGCAAGTATTCGAGGTAGAGTTACAAAGAGCAGAAAGGCATTTTGATACAAGTTGATCTCTCTCACCCAAAAGTCATTATTTCCCTCTCACAATATTCCATTCTCATTAAAAATGATGTTAGCCTTCTTCATCAAATGCACTGTGTAGGCATCCACTACATCTCTCCCCATCTTTTATTGAGCTGATTATAAAATATCACAAAGTAATGTAAGTGATGATATGTTACTTATAAGTAATATCAGTGAACATAAGAGAATTTGTGCTTTTCTTTAACATTAAAAAGGATCGAACTTTATAAAATAAAAATATCGTATATTTAAAGTGCAAATTATACCATACAAGGGTAAAGGAATTTTCATAAATAAAAGCAACTTTTCCACGGCAGATGCCAAGGATAGGAGGAAGATTGTGAGAAATGATGGCTACATCAAATACACAGTTAAAGAATTATGTGAGCTGTGAAGACTATGTATATTCCATGGAGAAAGGTATTAAAATTGTGCAACCAAAAAAATCAATGGAACAAAAGAAGTAAGTTATGACTATGGTGGACAGTCAGGAAGCAGAATTGCTACTTTCTGTGGGAGCCTTTGTTGCCACTTTTCTAACACTTCAATGGTTGAAAGGAAATCAAACTGCGAGAACTTACTGCCACTCCAGTGAGCCCTGGGGGATTTGTCACAAATTTGGAACCTGAATGGCCTCAAGCTTCACAGTTCTGGTCCTCAAAAGTGACAGAAATCAAAGGGACCAACAGAGAAAGTAGAGCATTAGTTACATGGAACTGAACACCAACACGTTTTAAACTGTGGGAGAATTTCAAGCCACCTTTTCAGTTCCACATTAGACCAAATGACCAAATAATTTCCTCCAAAGCATTTACTATACTTATGGGCTTCAAACAACAACCATTATTTTGTAGTTGTTCAGAGTAATTCTGAACTTATTCTTGCCTACAAGAAAAGTTCTTAAACTCTGAAAATTTGATAAATGACTACAAAAAAGACTGGCTTTGCAACTCTTTTTAGACTATTTTATATGGTATCATTTTACTAAAATCTCAGAAAGGAGAGGTACATTTAAGAAACACAGCTTTTGAACCAAGAGACCTGGTGAACAGCGACAGGCTGCTCTACAAGTAGATCATCCACAGTGTGGTTGACTCCAACTTCGTGATGCTGTCTATTCCCTGAATTCTGGTGTCTTCACCAGAAAAATCTTCTGCATACATTGAACAAAAATATGCTAGTTTAAATATTCATTTAAACAGTGTCTTACTCCAAATCAGTGTTGCTTAAGTGAGGTACGTGGATTGCAGTCACCTAGAGTGTTTGATCAGAATGCAAATTCCTAGCTCCTGTACCCTGGTAATTCATACTGTTTAGTTCAGTGATGAGAGTATGAATAAGGAAGTATGTATTGTTATGCTTTTGATACTTTTAAAAGACTTTAGGGGATTGAGACCTTGAGGAAAGAGGATTTTGAGAATTTCATCTGGGTCTAATAATTGTCTAATATGAATCAACCAAAATAGTTTTAATTTCATAATTCCCTATTCCACTCTACCCCCATCATTCTGTTAAAGATCTTAGATTAAAGTTAATTGTGCAACTCTGTGTAATTGCATATTTTCTGATTCTACAGGCTAGGAGCAAAAACAATCTAAACTTATTTTGGCTAATTCCCATATACATTTTTAAATGTCTTAATATTTCTGAATTTCATATTTTTATATTAAATTTGAATTAATTGTGTGGTATTTAATTAGAATTTGAGTTATTAGTACTTGCATATGGTTTTTCATTAAGGTTTTGGGGGGAGTTTTTTGGTACCAGGGATCTAACTCGGGTCCCTGTGCTTGAGCAGCAGGCAGCGAAACCACTGAGCTAAATCCCTGGCCCACATGCATATGGTTTTTAATGAAATGTGAAGAGGTATAAATGAATATGAAAATAGACTCTCTTGCTATGTCCACTGAAAAAGCCAAAGGAAGCATCTTTTAATTGCAATCAGGGCACCTGTCACACAGATCCAGATCCTAGATTTTAATATCACTTGCCTCTAAAAAGAGAAAGGATTCCTAAAAAGCAACATATGAAAAAATTTACATGACCTTGATGTTTGGCAATAACTTTTTAGACACAAGGCTAAAGACACAATCATAAAGAGAAATACTTGATAAGCTGGACTTCATTAAAATTAACATCTGTTCTGTGAAATGTGCTCTCAAAAGAATAAGAAGACAAGCCACAGACTGGGACAAAATGTTTGCAAGGAAATATCTGATGAAGGACTCTTATCCAAAACATACAACAAACTCAAAAACATACTAAACGCAACCAAATTTAAAAGTGGCCCAAAGTTCTTAACATTTACCTCAAAAGAGAAGTTATACAGATACAAATAAACAGAAAAAGAGGTTCTAAACCATATCTCACTAGAACACTGCAAATCCAAACAATAGTGAGATATGTCTGCACATCTTTTGGATGGTCATAATGTAGAATATTTACAATGCTGAATGTTACTGAAGAAGTGAAGCAAAATAAACTTCCAATCATTGCTGGTGGGAGCACAAATTGGTACTGCCTTTTTGAAAGACAGTTTGGCAAGTTCTTATA
This sequence comes from Heterocephalus glaber, assembly GCF_000247695.1. The sequence continues at coordinate 51,478,485 of NW_004624730.1, read as the reverse complement.
AATGTAAACATATTTTTACCATAGGATCCAGAAATTTCACTCCTTGATATCTACCCAAAAGAGTAGAAAACTTACAACTACATGGAAACCTGCACACAGGTGTTTATAGTCACTTTACTCGAAGTTAATTTAAAACCTTGAAACAACCAAGATCTTACAGTAGGCGAATGGATCAATAAATTGTAGTACATTCTCATGGAACATTATCCAGTGCTAAAAAGAAATGAGCTATGAAGCCACGAAAAGACAGAGAAGAAAGTTAAATGTATATGACTAAGTGAAATAATCCAATCTGAAATGTCTACATACTATATAATTCCAAATTCATGAAATTTTGAAATAAGTAAAACTATAGGGATATTTTTTTAAAATCAGTGTTTGTCCAAGGTTAGAGGAGAGGCAGGAATAAATAGAGTACAGAGGACTTACGGGGAGAAAAACTATTTTGTATGATATTGTGAGGGTAGATTAATGTCTTACACTTGACCAAAATCATAGAATGCATACAACACCAGCATTGAACCCTAACATTAACTATGGTCTACAGATGATAATAATGTGCCAATGTAGGTTCATTCATTGTACCACAGTAAGCAGGATATTGATAATAGTGGAGGCTAGTTTTATTTGTGTGGAGATTGTGTGTACATAGAAAAATCTCTCTATGTTCCATTCAGTTTTGTTGTAAATCAAAAACTACTTAAATTAAATTCTATTTGTATAGAATTGCATAAATAATTATTAAAATGAAAAGTACAAATGCTGATTTAATGAGTTTGGCATATCTCCTATACAAATGCAATAATTATACATGTAGAATAAAAATCATATATATGTACGTGTGTGTGCACTAAACTTGATGAGAAAAGTCCATGATTAAAAACAGATAATTGACTTTATATTTGTCCCAAAATACTCTTTTTCCAAGAGAAACCAAAGAAAAAGTAGATTTTTTTTAAAGCTCAGGAGATTTTAGAGAAATGGCTAGATCCAGGACTAGAGAAAGAGAAGCACAAGATGAGCCTGGAATATCTCGTTGTGGCAGAAAGCAAAGGAGTGCTCCAATTATAAAAAGTTATGTCAAAAGGCCACATGATCTACCCAAAGTGCTCCTACTCATCAAAAAAAGAGAAAATTTGATTATGAAAGAATAAAATGATAGCATGTAGTAAATTTTAACCTATTAAATAAAAAGAATATAATGACTATATTCTAATAAAAACTAGCCAATTAACTAGTTAAAAGGTAGTTGTGCATGATCTAGCTATATGTCCTCCAAAGTACTGTAATTGTTAATTACAAAGAAGGAAAGGAAGGAAAGAAGAAACAGAAAGAGAGATAAAAAGAAAGAGAGAAAGAAAGAAAAGAAAGAAGGAAAGAAAGAAAGAAAGAAAGAAAGAAAGAAAGAAAGAAAGAAAGAAAAGAAAGTGAAAGAAAAGAAAAGATACTCTACAACAGAGAAGACTGGCAGATACCCTCATAATCAAGAGTCATTTGATAGAACACAGTAAGAAGAGCATAGCACCCCTTCTGTGATACATGTGATAAAGCTAATCATGAAGACACATCAGACAAACCCAAACTAAAGGGAGTACAAAACAATTTCCCTGTAAATCCTCAGTGTCAAGGTGTGAAGTCAAAGAAAGATTGAGGCACTGTATCAGATCAAACAAAGCTAAAGAAACATTGTAACTAAACACAAAAAATGATTCTAAACAGTTTCCCTTTATTATAAAGGATATTGTTGGAATACTTGGCAAAAATTGAATAAGGACTGATGATTAGACTGAATATTATATCAATCTCAACTTCTTAATTTGATGGCTATTGAGATCAAGAAAGAGAATGTCCTTATTTGTAGGAAATGCACACTCGAGTATTTGAAAGGGAGATGGCCAACTTACTTTCCAATGGCTTAGGAAAATAATTCATTATGCTCCTCTTGTAAATTTTCACACTTAATATTATTTTTTTAAACTATGTAATAAAAATGACTAAAAAATTGAGAGATGGGCTAGGTTCCTAATTCTAAAAATTCAATAAAATTTAATTGAATTCTAAAAATTTAATGTGATTATTTAAAATTCACTTGATTAACTTAATATGAATCTAGTTATTCTGTGTGTGTGTCTATATATGTTACTGAAGATTGAACCTGGACTACTTTACCACTAAGCTAGATCTCAGCCCTTTTCATTTATTTATTTTTTATTGAGACAAGTTCTTCCTAAGTTGTCCTGGCTGGCTTTAAATTGGGAAACCTCCTGCCTCAACTTCTGGACTACCAGTGCAACCTTCAAGTTACATTATTTTTAACTTGAAAAAACATCTTATAGTTTATCTGAAAGAAACAATAGAAAGGAATAGAAAAATATGTTTGGAAAATGACAAGTGTAATGCACATGGCCTGCAATACTTTACCTTATAAGAAATGTTTAAAATATGTAATAAGTTAAAACAACAGAGCATTTTCCCCAAATAAAGAGATCAGTGAAAATGAATGGGAAGTCCAGAAGCCTCAAGTACATGTAAGAGTTTGGTATGTGATAAAAAAAATATTGAAAATTAGAGTGTAAAGATACATTCTTCAATAGTACTATTTACATCATTATACTTCACAGCAAAACAAATTCTGGATAAAACAAATATGTAATTGTAAAAAAACTCAAGACAGTACTATCTAAAGAAAATTTAGATTAACAGGTACATAGTTTGGTGTCACAGAATCTAACCTTGATACAAGAGAAAGAAACTATAGAAGATCTATATATTTGTTTATATGAGCAGAATAAAGATAAAATTAAATAAATCTCAAAAGTGGGATCATTTGGCAAATAAATACATTTTTAATGTTTTACATCATGGATTATCAAATACCTAAAATAAGATCACATGTATTGAGTAGGAAAATATCGAACAGATCAACATACAGTGTTAAAGAAGGCACCAAAACTTCTATCAGAGGGATGACATATGGCTGCAACCTTTACAGAGAGCACTTCAGGAATATTTATTTAAAAGACTTAAAATCTACATGGTCCTCACTCAAAAAATTCCTTGATAAGAATTTTCACTAGGTAAATAATCAAGTAATTATACACATACATGCAGTGTTCACTTTTTAAACAGAAAAATAAACCTAAAAGTGCTTTAAAAATTCAAGCAATAAAGTCTTAAATTACAGCACACAAAAAAGAAAGTAATGATGTCTTCTAATATTTCATACATAAATTTTTGAAACATATGTAAGAGCATTGATAAAACATTTTGTATTGTAAATATGTACATATATCCATATATATACTACTCTTACATAGACTCTCAAATATTACACACAGAGAGTCTCAGAGAAGAGAAGAATGGATGAATAAAAGGAATATTTAGTAATAAGAGAATTTTAATGTTGTTTCTATATGCTCAGTTGTTTTTTCTTATTATTAATGCATATATATTTTATTTAAAATAATACAAACATAAGTCACAAAGTCGTGAGTAAAACAACCTTAGAAAAAAAAAGCAGAAAATTTACAAAAAATAAAAGATATGGAGAATGTAGTTAATTTAATTTTCTATATTATGCCTTGCCTTGACAGTATGATAGATAATATCTATTATATAATCTCTATTATATATAATAGATATCTATTGTATATAATATCTATTATGCATGTTAGATATGGAGGAAACTTTTATAAGTTACAAAAGAATTGTATCGCCAATGGAGAGCCAAATACAATCTTTGAAATTGCAAATGATTGTTGCAAAAAATTAGTCATAAATTATTCTATTTCTGGGTAGTATATGATATAAAACTAGGAAACCCAGATAATTAGAATTAGTATCTCATAATATATTCTAAGAGAGGATTTAAACCCATATAATGACAAGAAAATGTGAATTACTAATATTATGAATAAAATAATTATTTCTATAAAACTAGAAACAATTCTGATTCAGATATTTAAGAAAAATAGGGAAACTATTCATTTGTAATGTACAGATTAGAGAACTGAACTAACATATCACATCAAAATTTTTAAGAAAATTTTAATTATCTTATTGCTTCCTCTTTGAGTGATCAAATCCAATCTCATATCCATCTGATGCCAACAACTCCCAAATAGCAAAGCAAGCCTTGACCTCTCCCTGGACTCTGGATTCATTTGTTGAACTCCCTTCTCCACATCTCTACTTGGATTCCTAAAAGACCTGCTCAAATTTAATATGTCCAAAGTTGAACTTCTGATATTCCCCTCTTAAAATCTACTCCATCTTTAGTCTTCTCCATCACAGTTAATAACAACTTCATCCTTTCATTTTCTCAGATCAGAATCTTTCGGGTCATCCTGATGCAAACATTTGCCCAAAATCTACTTGCATCAGCAAACCCTGTAGGTTCTGTTCTCAAAATAGTTCCAGAATGCAGCCACTTCTTGCTGTCTCTACAACACCAATCTGATAAAAGACATCATCATGCACCCCGATTGTTTCAGTGGCAGCTCATTGGGTTCACCATTTTAAAACTTACTTTTTCCACTCTATTATCAATATAGCAGCCAAAATTGTCTTCATTTAACAGATTATATTTTTCTTTTGGTTACAAACTTTCAAGGACTCATCTAAATCAAAATAAAAGCAAAAATTCTTACAAGGACCTGCAAGGCCCTTCACAGTATTCACCACCCTCCTTATGCAGCTTTCATGGCCCTTTGACATTCCTGGAACCCGTCAGACATTTCCCAACTGTAGAAATTTTACACTGTTCCCTCATCCTAAGAGTTCTTTCCCAGATACCACATAACTTGCTACCTTACCTCCTTTAAGTCTTTTCCAACTCTCATATCCTTAGGGATGCTAACTCTGACCAGTTACTTCGGGCTGAAATCATCCTCTCTCCCCAATATTACCCTGCTCTACTGCTTTATCAATTATGTTCTTCATTAAAACTATGCAAATAACTTAATTTTGTTTATAGTCTACCTCCCTTCAAGTAGAATGTGAGCTCTTTGAGCACTGGGATTTTGTCTATTTAGTTCACTGCTATGTCTCAAGAATTAAAACCTCAGTCTACCACCATAAATATTCTTGATGAAATTAATGAATTAATCTAAATTATAGTCAATTTCTACTACTAATCTTATCTCCCTATAACTCTCCTCTCTATCTCTCACTAAGGACAACTTTACCTCTATTTTACATAACTCTGAGTTGATTACCACAAATTCTGTAAATGTTTTGATTGTTTAGTTGCAGCATAGTCTTCATAAAAACATGCCCATGATTTAAGCAATCTGAATCATGACATGAAAATGCCTTCATTTTTTGCTGAACATTTATCAGCCATCTTGCAGAAATTCCTATCTTGCTGTATAAATTCTTTATCTCAGGAGACTAAGAATATATGACTAAAAGAAGAAAGCAAGAATATTAATCTCAGGGTATAAAACTATATGACTATAGGAACAAAATCAGCAAAAGAAAAATTGTAAAATACAAAAGAATATGATGAAAATACACTAGGTGAAGAGTAAATGTAAACACAAAAATGAACCAGAAAATTAATTCACAAAGGCATATCAAAGAAGATGTATGCCTGTGGCATGGAAATTAACTTTTCAAAATCTGGATCATGAGAAATATCTCTACAAAAGAGTACAGTATGACAAGAACAGACAAAACATTAGTTAGCATATCAAGCTGCCAGTGAAAGGCATCACAAGCTTCTTAGGCAAGCAAGTATCTGTCCAGGAAAAGTTAAGAAGCAAAGGCAATAAGCCTTTATTAAGCTTAACCTGCATGAACAAATTGGGCACCCAATAATGTAAATGACAGATTAAGGAACTGATGATTAAAGAGGTTATTTAATTTATCTGAGATCATGACATGGCCAGAAATAAGTCTGGACTGGAGCCCATTTCTACCTGATTCCACAGTCCACTTATGCAGTTCAGAAAGCAATGCTTTCTATCTGTTGTAGTTCCAAGCAACATTTTTTAGAGCCAGGTAACAAAGAAAACTGACAGAAAAATAGGACTGTCATACCATATTACAGGTGCAAAAAAAGCCATTTCTTTGTCTGCATATCCCACTTGAGATATAATTGGTAAATAACTGGTAAATTCTTACTCTTCTTCAGAGACCCAGTTCAGGTGCCACTCTCTATCATAACATTGTTATCATTACTAGGTAGCGTTTACCATCCTGTCGATGCAAACCCAACATCAGAGGTTGAAAGAAAGTCTATTCCATGAACAAGATAACAAACTACAGAAAGGCACCAGAATGGTCCATCCACCTTTCAAACATGTCCTGAGAATGCAATGGGGCCATGAACTTACCCTGTTTGCTACTGAACTCATGAATTTTAGATGGAGTCAGGGAGATAAAAAATAATGGGCTGTAATAGCACACAATGATACTGCAGAGTGCTGCCTTGGGCATGGGTCAAGGCAGAAAGGGAAACAGAGGAAATAAAATACCTAGAGCTATGACACACATGAAGATGGGGAAGTTAGAAGTAGGTAGCATTGCACAGAGGAAGAGTTAGTTCGAAGAGTTGCAGAGGAGCAAGTAGTAGGACCTCAGTATCTCAGAGAAGGCTCAGGCGTCCATGCCCTGTCAAACCCAACAGATCCCTTCACCAAGTGAAGAGTGAAAATATGAGAATGGAACCTTAGGAGCAAAGCAGAAGTCATATTTCACATTCACAAAAAGTTGTGGCATCCCAAGATCTGGATCTCTTTAAGTGCCTACTTTATGTCATTTTACTCTGAGAAAACAAAGCAGAATCCAGGCTTCAGGTGTTGGTTCATGGATATCCACTTAGGGAGAGAATGAGAGAGGGTGGAAATTGGGAGTGGCCAATAATGAGAACAGTAAAAATTTTAAACTTTTGTACTCATTATGCTTCTAAATACTTGTTTGCAAATTTCCCAAGTTATAAGCAACTGTAAGAAATAACAATTGGCAAAAAAATATTTGAAATATGTAAATAATATCTTAATGGTTGCAAAACTGGTATCTACATTAAGGATGAAGCAACAAGATGAAATAGAATAATGTGGGCTGGTCAAGTAAAGGTAGGAGAGAAGAGGAGAAAAATTTCAAAAGGGACAATAAGAAAGAGAAAGAAGAAAGAAAGAAAGAAAAGAAAAGCAAGCAAGCAAGCAAGCAAGCAAGCAAGCAAGCAAGCAAGAAAGAAAGAAAGAAAGAAAGAAAGAAAGAAAGAAAGAAAGAAAAAGATTTCTATGCACTTCTTTTTTGTAAAACTCTGAGAACCAATTGATTCTGCTCCTTCAAGAGTTAAACAAACGTGGTTGGGGCCACAGAATGGAAATAAGGTACTGTTAAGATTCCTTCCTTGTGACCCAAAAGACCTGTTTAGGCAGCGTGACATTCTTGCATCCTCCTGATAACAACTATGTGACATGCAACAGAAGACAGTGCAGGGTGCAACAACCCACAAAACTAAATAGATGATAGAAAGGTAAATGATAGATGGACAGACTGACAGACAAATGTATCATAATAACATCATACTAAATTCTAGGTGACCAGTCTCCCTCCAAATGAAAACATTTTGTATAATGTTAGAGAGGTAAAATAAATACTCAGGCATTCTAAATTACAAACTTAGATAAACTGTCTGTTAATTAGAAACAGAAAGCTTGGACTTTGAGGTTTCTTTCTGTGAAGATCATAGTTTTATTATTTCTGAAATAAATAAATTCCATGGGGTCCACCATGTAATAATGCACCTGGTTCTAGCTAATATTTATTTTATTGAGTGTTAGACTCTGCACCAAGCGTTTTATACATATGTGTGTGTGTGTATATATATATATATATATATATATATATATATATATATATATATCTTTATATATATATATATGTCCTAAATATACCAG
>NW_004624730.1:51424185-51470475 GCF_000247695.1 Heterocephalus glaber | reverse complement strand
TATATATATATCTTGCAATGCTACAAAGGTAGAACTGTCCCTGCCTCTCTATATAAATGAGGAAATTGAGACACCAAGAAACAAAATAAAGATAGCATAGCTAGAATTCACATCTGGCCCCCTCTGACCACATAGCCTATATATAAAATGCATATTCTGACTTTAATTCATTTGATTCTTACAAATATCTTATGAATCAGGTAAGAGTATGTTGTCTTTCCCATTTCATATGTAAATACATTGAGACTCAGTTAATTTAGGCAGCATTTTTCAACACATGGAAAAGTTGTGGTTCATCAACAGGAACTATAACAGTATCATTCAACTTCAAGTTCAGGATACGATCCATTATATTATGTTTTTTGTCCTATATTTCAGGGAATCAGCAACATTTTTCTTCATACAACTAAACTACTTATTGAAAGCTTAAAAAGTAAAGACCAGAGAAAAAATATAATGCTTGCCAATTGCCTTATATTATCATTCTTTTCTACCCCTGCCATCTCATTAGATTTTAAATAGCAATCTGTATATAACAGGGAACTGTAAATATGCCTATTTTGCACTTAACAAAAGAGGCTTTTGCTGAAAGCATTGCTTGAAGGTCCAAAATTAAACAATATACCATTGAGTTCCTATAATTTTTTGGAGGGATGTTATATCTAAGTATTTGAAATCATCCTTTAATCATAATTAGCTTGAAAAACAAATGTGTTTTTTTAGATAATCTGATATTGTTTGATACACAGAGAACCAAAGACATTGTTTGATACACATAGAACCAAAGACCAAGGAGTTTTGCTCATTTTTCTTCCTTCATTGCCCACTTGTCTATTTTTGCCTCTTATCATGAGTTCTTCTTTCAGTGTATTAGTATGTGAGTTTCAGGGGGTCTTTGCTGATAGAATTATTCAGATGTAGATGTCCCAGCACCTCCCTATCACCCTGTTGCAAGGTCCCACTCCAGGTCAGACTTCCTTATCTACTTCCTACCCTTTGTCCCTCTGGCTCTTCATCCTACTGAGCTTTCTCAACAGCACTCACTTCACCCTTTGTGGTACAGATGCTCCTCCAAATCTAACTTCAAATTGACATGTTGCTTCCCAGTTCTACATTCCTTGCTTTCCCAAAGACACCAGTGTGCAGAATCTTTTATTTTCAAGGATTTTCCTGCTAAACACAAAATGGAAACAAAGAGAAGATAAAATTAACCATTAAGCTGTTCAACATCCAGTGTAATTCTAGTTTCTCACTTAAAGCTCCTCCAAGGTAACAAAGTAAAGCCTTCATCTACATTCTACCAAACAAAACAGAGCAGTAATTCTGGAAAGATTGTAAAGGAACACTGATCTCTTAAATGTGTCATCATCCGAACTCTATGAGGATTGCTACTTTTTCCATTCTAATACAAATGTAGCTGTTTAATCACTCTAAAGCAAGGGATTAGACAATCTACAGTCCTTGTCCAGCTTTTTGTACGAAATAAGTGAGAGCAACATATAATAAATGTCTCCCTCCTCATACTCAAGTCAATGTCCAAGCATTCCCCTCTCTTTTCCTTAAGTCTGTGACACAACTACAAGGCTTCTGCCAGACTCAAATCAAGAGCAAGTTATAAAGCTGATCATTTCAGGTCCTATCTTTGTCTTTCTCCTCTCCAATATGCCACACATCTCAAAACAACGTAATTATGGAGTTGCTACTGAGATGCTTTGGCAACACCTTCTTTGTCCAAACTTCACACTGACTTCTCCACCTTGCTGAATCATGCCACCCCATCACCACTGCTGCTTCCTGTTTCATTCCCCCAAGAACAGGAGGTCCTGGGAAACTTTCTGTCCATGGAGTGGGAAGAGTACTTGAGGTCCTCAGGTCCAGGGCTCCCCATTCAGCCCACTGTTGCCACCTAGAGTTTTCTAGAATCTCCTACTCATGCTTCTGGAGGAAGTCTTAATCAATGCCTATCAGACTACTAACAGCTGACAAAATTTCTATGGATTCTTTCCTCAGAAATAGTCCCTTTGTCTAGATGAGAAGTATTATATTAAAAATTCAAACAAAATAGACAGGGGAATGAACAAAAAATACAACAATATGTACTTCCTTCCCTCAGAGGCAAATTTGTAATCTTAAAGTCACAGAGAGAAGACACTTGATTAGAATCATTTTGCAATCATGCTGTGTCGCACCCCCCCCAACTTCTTCCTTTATGGATAGATTAGATATGGGCAATTAGTGGCAGAGCAGTTTGACCAGGACAGATGATATAGAAGAGAAAAAAAGACTCATATTAAGAAAGAGGGATAAATGCTATCAGAAAGTTGAGGACAACTAACATTTACTCTCATTTTTTCTGTTCTATATGAAGCACAAACCGCAAAAAATCAAGTACTTTCTTAAAGATTATGACTACTATATGGAAAAGTATCTAAGGCATTTCTTGTCTGTATTGTGCACTGAAAACATTATTGAGACAGCAAAGTACCATTATATGAGCCAACAGAGTTTATTTTATTTTATAGAATCCTTCTTCCTCATGATCGTGTGTTATGGAATTTGTCTGATGCTGTCAAAGCTGAGGTGTTGAGGAGCATTAGGAATAAGCCCTTTTGCTCAAAGAACTACAGCAATTCTGCCTTCCCAATGTTTTTATGATTTGAGTTAGTGTTGGCCAAAATAAAAGAAGTGCTTTTCACAGTTATGTTTCATCAGAGTAATTATTAACATAGTATTATTTAGGATTGTATGGATGTGCTTGTTCTTCATGAGAAAGGTATGTTAATAAACATTCATGCCTTCAATTTTTCTTCTGATGTACTTATTTTTCTCTTCCCCATTATGAAATTCCAAAGAATTACCTGTTGTCTTTACAACATCTCTTGTCCTAATGGTTTACAACAAAATAATCTGTAGAAACATATGTGCAGTATGTGTGTGTGTAGGAGAGGCAGGAGTGTGTGTGTGTGTAAGAGAGAGAAAAGAAAAGGGACAGAGGAAAGTGTGAGAGAGGATATATTTGAACATACTAATGTATGCATCTAGAGTTTTCTTCTTCCTCTATTTTGGTACCATCATTTACATTACAAAAAGAGAAAACTGGCATAGGTTTCAAACATATAAACTTGGTAATAGTATTCTGCAAAGGGACAATACTGGGATCAGAGAAAATACCTCTTGCTCCAAATACAATTTTACATTTTGAAATATGATTTACTTTCTGGATTACACCCAGATAATTACCATTCACAAATATTTCAATTGGGAGAAATAAAGTAGTCCTATAATTTGGAATTGCTGCTAACAGATTTTACATATCATCTACTTTTTTGCCTTTCTTTTTTAGAATCTACAGTAAAAATCTTAATATTTCTGCATTTCAAGCCTCATTGTTATCTTTGTGATACTTGAGACAAAACTGTGTAAGTGGCTCCCTCTGGTGCTGCTACAATTATTAGTGCTTTTATTCATAAACAGATGTAAACTGGATTAGTAAGGCAAGGTATGTAGAAGCTCTGAAGCCTTGCATTACTAGAAATGTCTCATGGGATAGAATTTCACAAGGAATAACATTAGATGAGGGGTGAAGTATTTATTTTATTATTATTTGGGAGAATACACAAGATCTTCCTTGGCCACTTTAGTTCATAAACACCGAAGTGCAAATGATTAAAAATAAAAGTTATGCAACTCTGGCCAAAATCCTTTATTTTTTGTTGCTGAAAATACTAATGCCCTAAGAAATTACTTATTGACTTCTAATGGACCTCAACAACCATCAGTCACCAGCCCAGCAATCCACTTTGACCCGTGGCTTACATAGCAGTGATTAGACCAAAGTAGGGTCATAAAGGTCTGCTCCAAGAGACAACTGAACACTCTGGAATGGCCTCTCTGAATGGCAGTGGCTAAAGATGCTGGCAAGATCTCCTCCCCTGGCTGTGATACATAGTTATCTCTAATGATAACTCTTTCAATGGGAATCCTACCACAAAAAGCTCATGTTTGAAACTGAGAGGGGATTATATGACTGCTAATTCAGTTATCCCCCTGTGTCAAACCACAGTGATTAGTCTAAGGGCATCTACAGACCCTCCCATGTTGATCTTGTCCTTCTTTCTGACCCAGAAGCACCACATCCTCCCTTCTGTATTTCTCTACAGCATAGCTTTCATCCCCAGCCAGAATGTTAATGCATTATCACCCCATACACTGAGAAAACAAGTGACCATATGTAGCCTATGCCAGCAGAGCTGTAACTGTGAAGAACAATGGCTCTGAGTCAACAACAGAATTAAACTACTCCCTCTTGTGAAGCTCTTCTGAATATTTTAAGTGTTGCCTTGAAAGTGTGGGATTATGTGCAAGCATAAACATTAGCTTAAAGCAATTTTTTGGTACAGAATATGCCAGAGTTTAAAAATCAGAATTGAAATGCAGAAAATAACATTGGGATAAATTTAATTTTTTTCATGTGTGATTAAAACATGATTGAAGAGGCATACTTTATGTGCAATTAAGGTTGCTTTGTAATTAAGAGATTTAAGCATGTATAGAAAATGATACAGCTTAGTTTGGAGATTTTACAAAGGCGCCTATTAAACACTCACTCCCTTGCAAGCCTATGACTCAAATGTTTTCACATTCTAATGCCGACAGAGTTCTTGAATTTTTTTTAAGGCTGCCAATTTCACCATTTCTAAATGCTTTATCTTTCATTCCATGTATAAGTGAAATAAAACAGCCCTATCTTTCCTGCATTATCCAAAACAGGATAGAACATACTATATTTTAATTTGAGAAGTTCCAAGCAAAAAAGTAGAATTACCACAATTTCAGACAATGTTTAACTTATCTTGGTCTTTTCCAGAATGCCTAGTACCACATCTGACCTAGTACCTAGAAAATACATGACAATCAGCTGAGGAAGGAGGATTATTTGTGCCAAGGAACTGGAGACCAGCCTGGGCAACATAACAAGCGCCTGCCTCAAAATAGATAGATGATAGATGATAGGTAGATAGATAGATAGATAGATAGATAGATAGATAGATAGATAGATAGATGATAGATAATGACTGTTAGTAAATGAGCAGAATGTACTTGTGTATCTGTGTAGTGTGTTATCACAGTAATGTGACCACTTTTGAATAACTTTTATGTGCCAGACAAAAGTACTATAATACGTAATCTCTTTAATCCTCTAGTCATATGAGGATACTATCAACTTTTTTCTACATACAAAAACACTAAGTCGAATAAAGATCAAGACTATGTAGAATCATGCATTGTATTATTAAGCACAAGTTTGTTTTCCTATAATCTTGTTCATTTTTCTTTCAGCCTCTTCGCTATACCCTAGTTACTCAATCTCCCATACTCTCCAGGGATTCCTCTTGGCCTCCAATCTAGGTCCCTGAAGCATTCTTCTAGTAAGCATCTGGCAGAAACCTAGGCTTAATCTCACTGGGAATGCTCTTGGTTCAAATGGATGTTCTTTGCTTCTTCCACCTACACCCATCTATTTTAAGTGTCATTCTTTTTTTTCATTAAGTTTATTGGTACATTTTAGGTATACAATACAGTCATTCATCATTGGGATCTTGTATCTTTACATGACGTGTCTTGGTTCTTATTTTTTCCCCATTCTCCTGACCTCCCTTCACCCCCTCCTCCCTTCCCTATTTACAAAGACTTTGTTTCCAGTTTTTTCCTTATTTCATAGTTTTCTTCTCCCTTCTTTTCTTTTCCCTACCCCTCCCACTTCCCCTACTCCCTTAGACCTTTTCTTCCTATTTCACAATATCAATTATACATTTTGATCCTTATTTACACAATATGGAGCTAGCCCAAACAACTAGGATTAGAAGTCCTATTTGACCCAGGTATTCCTCTGCTGGATATCTTCCCAAAAGAATGAAATGAATCATACCACAGTGATATATGCTCACTTATGTGCCATTCTTTTTAGTGAAGTATCACATGGGAGAGTGAAACACTAAGACTAGCTTTTTCTGAGTCTTCATTGCTAACATTTGTAGTGAGACAGCCTTTGCAATAGTCCAAAGGTGCAATGGAAATCTTTGAACTTGGATTCTGGTTTTAGGTATAGAAAGAATGCCATGTAAGAGAGATTGCTTACCAAATACAGGGATTAGGGAAAATAGAAACAAGGACAAATAAATACTATTCAAGAGGACAAGCAAAAAAGTATGCAGACTGGTAAATGGATGCTGGATTTACTTTCCTTATAGCCAAGAACAAATCTCTGAGCATGTCTTTTTCCTTTATCATTTAAAGCACATAGAATATATAAGACATTCATCTACAATTTTCAATTAAATCAAATAGAAGCCAGGTAGACATTTATAAGCACATATAGGTGACTGTTTTGCAAGCTTGAGTCCAGCATGAGAAATAAGTAATATTCCATTTTAAAGATGTTTTTATGTGCTCTACATCTCTTCAGCCAACAATATCATTTCCAGTAACTGCACATTATTTCTACCCTATCACAACATCTTCCTTCTCTTGTTCCTCACAAGTTTGTGTGGCAGAAAGAGTGCCCAAGAGAGGAGGCTGTTCTGTGAAGACTCATGTCTCTTTGGAGTTTAAGAGAAGACTAGAGATGGAATAGCATTCACAAATGAACACCTGGACTATTTCTAATGTATTTCTGACTGGCAGGGCCATGAGAAAGTATGGCTACATTTATGGAACTCTAGACCAAATATGCTCATGCTCTTGTAACTGATTTCCTTGCTGTTCTCCAGGTGCTGGCTATTTTAGCTACTAACTCCTAAAATGAGCTGCTGTTTTTATGGAGAGTGGATTCAAGGAAAGTCAAGGAGGGTGTGCTGATTTCATCTGCAATTTAGTAGAAACAGAAGAATATAGCTCACGTGACATTCCACATCTTAGACCTCAACAAGGTTACAATACAATTTTTAAGTGATGGCGAGTATGATCATTGGATATTAAAGGACAACTGGCACCAACTAAAGTCTCTCTTTGGTAAGCAAATAGAACTTTTTGATTATAACTGTCATACAATCAGCACATATGAAAGGGCTTACTAAAAGATTGTGTTGAAAAGGAGCATGGGATAGAAAATATGTTTTTAAAGACAGTGTTTCTCATATTTGTTAAGAAACAAGTGGTCCGTAGGTAGAGAAAACCATACATAGGCAGACTTGTGGCAAGAATTGCCTTGTTTTATGACCACAATCAAATGGCCTCAACTTGATTTTCTCATCAACTAGTTGTAGGATAAAAATATGCTCAAAAAGTTATATTTTCCATTTTAACTAATTTAGTTTGTTTTGTAGTACTATTGAACTTCTGAAAGTATGAACCAATTTTTTAAGGACAGTTATTCAGAATAAACCTATACATAGATACCTAATCTACAGAGATCCCAAGACAAAATACTGAACATAAAAGGAAATATGTTTTTTCCTTCAATAAACATCTCTTCCCTTTCTACAGTAATATCTTTCAGTGTGTGTGTGTGTGTGTGTGTGCATGCTTGCTTTTGAAAAACCCAGAATGGCCAGTTATCTCAGCTACACGTCTTACTCCTGATTTTTTTCCTTTTGTTTGAGCAATGCTTTGTTCCTTCTTCTCCATTTATTCATATCGCAATCACCTTCAAGGAACACCTTTGTCATTAAGCCTTCTTAAAACCTAGCTCCCGTCTTTTCCAGTTTTGACAATTATTACTTATACTTCTAACCTACTAATTATATAATCATGGTAAAATGCATGATGCTAATATATGTTTTATTATACCATACATAAAATTAATTCAGGAAATCATTACATAAAGATCAAGATGTTTCAGTTCAAGCTTCACAATAGCATCAATCAAGCAAGTCATTTTTCCGTGGGTCTCAGTTTTGTCACATATAAACTAAAGAAGTTGGGCTACAATTGTCCAGGAGAGTACTGTGGCCTTTTTAGCTTTTCAGCTGGAAAGATTATTGGAAATTTATTGAAGTTTTAGAAATTAATTATTCCTTTATACAATATCTTTCACAGACTACGTGAGGTTAAAAAAATTGTGATTTTTTTCCCCCTTTAGTCATAAAAAGTGATTGAAATATGAATGTAACCTTAGAAATCTACTTAATGGTCTAAGATTGTAAGTCATTAAGTAATGTTCTCTATCTTAAAAACTAGTGTCTTCAATATCTTTCTTGTGGACAAAATGCTCCATGTAGATTAAAATAATTTAATTACTAATTCTATAAAAACTTTCACCATCACTATATCTATATCTTATACTTTCTAACACTGTGCAGTGGTCATATTAAAAGGGTGCTTTCAAAGTATCTACTAAAAATAAAGAAGAGTTTTCTTCATGGTCTATGAATAAACTCACTTTTGTAGAAATGCAGGTAGATAAGGGGCAACACAGTGTGCTCTCTGTGGCTAATGCAGCTCCAAGGACAGAAAGGAGAGTGGCACACACACATCTGGAGAGCTGGTTATTCATCAGAAAGTAAGTGCCCGGCTTCCTGACCACCTAAGGGCAATGGCAATTTTCAAATACAATACAGGAAAGAACCACTGTTGTCTGTGGAATTGCACAGCAAGAACTGTCAAGATACATCCACAAATAGTAGCATCTGACTGATCCAACCATAGACTCCTCTTCCTTTTATTCACATTTAAATCAGTGTTATGTGGTTGAGTAATGATAACATTTTTTTAAAAAGGGAAACTTCATTTTTACCTGCCAATTTTCTTTTGCCTTTTACTGATGACTCTCTTTTTAAGCAGAACATTTATATATAGTAATATTTAATTTCTTGGGTAAGTTTTCTTTGTTCTTGATGGAAATTAATTTTCTTCTTGCCTCTTCCCACTTTACATCTTTTATTTGGCTTTCATTTATTTAGCAATCTTTCTAATCCAGTATGTTTAAGCAGAATTCCTGAATCCTAACTTCGTTTGGTTGACTCTCTGCATTGCTTATAGTTGTTTTCAAGAACAAGTAAGATATGTATGGGTAAGCTTCTGAAAATCAATGAAAGTGTAAAGTCATACAATACAAAATAAACGTTAAGTTTATAGTATATATAAGATATTTTAAGCTTATAAGTTTAAAGTAATATCTGTCAATATTATTTATATAGTACCAATTTAAAATACATAATATTATTATTAACATTCTTTATTACCGATTATATTTACCCCAGACAGATTTGAGAGCTAGAAAAAGTATTTAATTTTAATAAGTCCAAGCATGCATTTTAAATACTGAAACCAAGGCCCAGCCAGATATGTGAAGGGAATTAAGAGAATGTGATACAGATATTTATTAGAAGAGTCTACTTTAGAAACATAGGTCTCATGATGCCAAGTCCAATTTTTTTATTTCTTTTGTTTCTAACATCCTTCAATTATTTCCTTTTGGAAAATTAGCTTCTTTTATATATTGCAAAATGAGAGGATAGTTTGTAAAGAATAAAAAGTTTGAATTAGATTCTAATCATATTAATTAATAATTAGGTATTAATCTTTCTTATCCAAATGTTTGGAGATTAATTAGTTGTTAATTAGTTATAATGATTTCATTAGCGTGTTTTAAAAATGATTGTATATGCATCATTAAAGTTGCTACATTTTATTGACTCTGACACACTATTTTTAAAAAAACATTATTATCTCTGAAGCCAAGATGCATTTGATAACTCTGTATGGCCAAATAGTAGGGGAAATCTAATTGCCATAGAATATGTATTGTGCAATTAGTTGTATTTCTCTTCTGAAAATCAGACAACTGCTGCCCCCAATATATTTCTGATGTTCAAGGAAGGAATGATTCCTGAAGGTTGTCTGAAAATCTTCCATTCTCACATTTTAGTTAAATCAACAAAGCGTCAACATCAAGTCTTTCAGATTTCTGTCAACATCACCTTTTTCAGATTCTGGGAACAAAATTCTAGGGACAATCAGGGAGTCAATTCTAAAGTGGTGTTCTGCCAATACAGACCATTATGTGGGGAAATCTGGATTTGGATGAATCTGAATCAAATATGATTCGGACAATAGGATTCTAAATAGGATGAGGGTTTTTGAATTCTTAAACCAATGTGTCATGCTAGTTTCCCTTTTGTCCCTGTACAAGATTGACATATTGCTTTATATAGAAGAATAAAATAAAAATTCTAAGTGTCAGGAAAGGAGTGTGGAATTGCTTAATTAGGGTGTTTCTTCTTTCTAAAGTATATAGAAAATAATGTGTCTAATAAGTATTCCTTAGTTTTGATGAAATTTGGTGTAATAAATATAATTAAACATTTTATTCCCTTGGATGGGCTTCAACAATTTACAGTACCTCAGATTAAATGCTATCAACCATAATAATTTTAAATAGACTTGTTGTAGAAGGTAGCATTCAGGTCCAGTTGAAAGGTCAGGGGAATACATAGAAAGCATACTCCTCTGATAGTCACCACTAGGTACAGGAGTGCCCACTATACCATCGAACTATTTAAATCTTAATTTCACGATTTTTCCACTTTCAAACATATATCCTACAAAACCAAAAAAGAAAAACATCTGTTTCTGACCCTCAACCCAAAGTGACTATCATCTTAAGTTTAATTCAAAAATTTAGTTCAAAAGTTTAATCAAAATTTTCTTGGCTGCAAGGAGCCCAGTTCAGAGGCGGTTGCTGTGGTGGATTCAGCTTCAGACATGGAGCCTGAAAACAGAACATTAACAAGTAAAGGTGATAATGCCCTGAAAGATTATTCCAACATTCTGAGGAGAGAGCCACTGTCCTCACAAAATTTGCTTTGGAATAGAGAGACTCTAAATCTAGTCTTTTCCTAGTTCATGGATTTTTTTCTTTTTTTACATTGTAGCCTTGGTGTTAATGTTTATTTGCTCCTTCACACTGGAAAGAGAGTTATTGGGCAAGAATGAGGTTATTGAAATTCTTAGTCTAGAGGCAAAAACTGAAAAACAATTGATATGTGATGATAGAGCAAAATAGCTATGAGTTCAGGTTATTTATATTTTCACCTACGCTGCCTAAATTTCCCATCTGTCTACAAACTGCAACATGTATCTGCAACAAAAGGATTCATACACCACTGGTACCTCCTTTCCCTACAGTTCTATTGCGCATATCATGCCTATTGCACCACTTATCCCATAAACTCAGCAGTTTGTTTCATGTAACATCATATGACTTCCAAACATACTCATTCAGGAAAAAGACATTGAGTGATATGTGATAACAACATTTGTTTATACTTGTATTTATTATATTCTTCCTGCTTCCAAATTTAATTTGAAGCAATCTATGATAACAGCTCTAAAACAAACCCTGAGACAAAGTTACAGCTTACAAATGTAACTTTGAATCATAAAGCAGGGTTAAAGGAGATAGTTAAGGACATTTCTTTTAATTAAGCACAAAACTGGCTCTGAGAGTCCGTGAAATCAGGCTAAAGAATGAAAATAAAGCTTTCCTTGTTTAAAAAATAAAGACTTACAATGTTCAATGAGAGATGCTTACTGGTTTGTGAGCTAAAAATTGAATCATTCCCTATACCCTCCAAGCAAACAAGACAGAGAGGTAATTTTTATTTGAGTATAGCTCATGTCAATTCTTTCTTCCTGACAGTAACTGACCAAAAGATTTGTTCCTTTCTCAGATTCTTCCTAAATTATGACGGGATGATTATGTGGCAAACATAAATGAGGACACATGATCTGTTTAATAAGGAGAACATGAGACATGTTCTGACTTCACTATGGTTTATATTGTATGATACAAATAGAATTTGAAAAGGTAAGGTTTTTTATTTCTAAGCAACAAAGCATTATGAGTGCTGACAAGTACGCTGTTCAGGACACATTTATATATTTTCCAACTTTTCCAGATAGTATTAACAAACAAACAATCAGATGACAGAAAAACTCTACAACCTCACAAAGAATGCACTCTACATCAGAAGCATGAAAGTTAATATGAATATTGTTTATGTTTATAGATTGAAAGATCACATAATTATTTTGTACAATTTATTTTAATATAAGCATTCTATATTTTAAGAGAAGGATAGGCATAATATTTGTGGAACACTCTGTCAGTTGTCTGAAGTTACAATGATTGTCTCCTTTGTCCCAGTTAAGAGAACTACGATTTTTCTTTAAGTGTGACACCACCACATCCACAGGGAAAACAGACTTTTCCTCTAGCCACCAAGGAGGGGCTGGTCAGAAGCATGGTGATGCAGTGTATTACTTCCTAGTCAGCTATTAATTAGGAGTGGGATGTGATAGTTTTTGTCCATCAGACATAAAGAAAAGTCTGCTGATAATTCTTGGGGAAAGTTTCCTTCTAGATAAAAAGAGAAGACTACTTTCATGTTTTTGCTTTGTGTAGGGCGATGTTAAAAGGAGATGTCTGACTTTGTCATGACCATATTGTTTATCAAGTTCCAAGATGGCAGATCAAGGGATTTACAATGAAGCTAACATCCTTGGATTGCTGATTTAGTTAACCCTGGGTCAGCACAACTCATCCCCTTTATTAAGACATTTAACTGGGCACTGTAGTACTTACAAGCCAAAGCTTCGTAACAGACATCATACTTTCTAATTGTAAGTTCTACACAGATCTCAGCAAAACTTGTATCCAACAAACTTATAGTGAATGCAAATCAAAGAGAAAGCAGAAAAAAGATCTATCAGACAATACAATTGGATATCCATTGCAACGTTGATATATCTTTTTGTAAGGCAGAATTCTTCCCTATAAATGTACCTGGTACTCATTAATACACCGAGGTAAATAACTGAGCAACCCAACTTAAAGTTACTAGAGTCTGTGCTAACACATCTGTACATGAAACTGATATTTTACCTAATGTTGTCACTAGCATGTAATAACTTTCTAAATACAAGCATTCGAGAGTATTAAAACAGTATGTCTGCATTTCATCTCCTTTGAGATTTTTCACATGGTTTACCACTATTTAATTTGTAAGTATGAATAGCAAACTTTATTGCTTTATTCAAAGACTGAGGACAATGGGGTGAGATCTAAAAGAAAATTGTCATGAAGAAGCCGCCTTCATTCTGTTCATAATTTTCTAAGTAAAATATTATGCAAAGAAAACAAGAAATCACAATATTACAGTTATTTCACCAACATGTACCATGGGAAAAAATTATGTTCATCTTCTTTTATGTCTGTTTACCTTTACTTTTTCTTATTTCTGAATATTGAGATGAATTTTATGTACTCATTTATTATACATTAATGTCAAGGCCTACTGGTTTTCAACCTCAAATCCATTTCTAATTTTCATTTCTCACAAATTCCAATTTTATTCAGGGGAGCAATTCGCCACACTAAAATATATATCTCCCTACCTCTGGGTAGCTAAAGGGGTCCATCTGATAGGGTTCTGGAGGTAACTGGAGAATGGAATTCTATGGGGAGAATGTCTAC
Source organism: Heterocephalus glaber (assembly GCF_000247695.1). The sequence goes on along the minus strand of NW_004624730.1, from coordinate 51,456,998 downwards.
ATCTCAAAGAAAGGCACAATTCTCAAAGAGTAGACTTGTTTAGTTGCTTATTTCCTTCTCAATTTTTAAATTCTCAGAAAAGGTGGTTTACTATGTATTAAGTAAAAAACAGATTCTCACTACCCCTGAAATATAAAGAAAGAGAGGGAGTAGACAGCAGGAAAAATCTTCCTATTTTAGTGCAACAGTTCTCAGCCTGGGATGATTTTACCTCTTGGAGACATTCACCAATGCCTGTGTACATGTTTGGTTGTCCTGAAGAGGTGAGTGGTGGGATGTGCTGCTGGCATCTTGTAGGTAGAGGCCAGGGTTACTGCTAAACATGCTACAATGCACAGGATCCTTCCCTCTCCACACACACACACGAAGACAAATCCACCCCAAAATGATAGCAGTGCCATAGTTGAGAAATACTGAGCTACAGTGCTTTTCGTTATCTTGTTGTCCCACTTCTTCTTTAGGATTCAAAGGCACACATGAGTTTGGAGGATTGGCAATGATCATGTGACCATGTGAATAAAGTACCAAGATGATAGAAGTCTGATTTCCTGATTAAAAGCTTAAGCAATTGTCTTCTCTTGATTACTTATTATATGAAACTAAATAAACTTATTTGCTTAATTCATGGATAGGTTATCTGTTACTTCATAGGCAAATATATTTGTAAATGATACACATACTAATTGATTTATGATCTATTTTATATTCATAAGTGGGAGTAAGTGTTCTGAATAAAAAAATAAATCAGGTACAGTTTCTAATCTCTGGCAATTCATTATCCAGTAGGGAAGACAACCACCAAGAACATAAAAGGTAGGCTACTTCTGGTATGAGTAACATGTGGTGAGAACCCAGAGTAAGGATAAAGGAAGGAAGCAGGCTAAGGAAAGACAAGCCTAAGGTACGAAAATGTTTTCCTGTCCTGTGGTTGGAGGGTGTGTGAGTTGCTAGATCCATGATGAAAAGCTAACATAAGCAAAACACCAAATCCTGAACTGGTGCTACTATTGGGTAAATAGTAAGAGATTTGTGAATGAACTAAAGAGTAAATTGGGGAAGTATGCCAGGTAGAGGGTGTTTTCATCTAAAATTGGGAGAAGAGTTGAAGGCCATGAGGATTGTGGACGCTACCAGGAAAACTACAAAGAATCATTGGCCATTATTAAATAGAGATCCACAAGATCAGACTCATAGCTTCGAAAAATAAATAAATAGGTGCAGTGTGTTGAACTTGGGTGTTCCATTGATAAATAATTACAATAAAATGGAGGAATCACATATTCTAACTTGTAATTTAATCAGATGGAAATAGGCTTCAGGCTTCACTTGAGACCTTCTTAAAACATGGCAAAAATATATTGTTGAACTGACAAAGTTTCTACATTTTAACTTTGACTATGTTTTGTTTATAAAAACTACAAATTCACATTTTCTGGGTAATTTGTGAACTATTTCCTCAATATAATTTTTTTTTAAACTTTTAGAGACAGACTATTGCTATGCTTTGCTAAAAATGTTAAGAATTGTTTTTCAAAACAGGAAAACTCAGAGAAATATGTTTCAATCATACCTTCCCCTGTAACACTATTTTCCCATAAGAAGTTGTCAATAACATCAAAATTTATGTGAAAATTTTTTTTAAAATCAAAGATCTTAGATTTTTGTTTGTATTCTCTAGTTTTGACTACCTATTTATCCAATTTTTTAAAAATGGTCTAAACAGCTAATTTAAGGAAAGGTGAAGGAAGATGTAGAAGTTGCCACTGGATAAGCAGTAAAGTAGTAAAAAGTGGAATTAAATATACCACATTCAGGTTTAAAAGAGACTTTAGAGAGCAATTCAGGGGGCCCATCTAGCCAAGCAAGAGGACCTGGGCCGCCAACAACTTACAAATGCAGCACAACATGGAGCTTTCTCACAGCCACCCTTCTGTGAGAGTATATTCCACCTCAGCTTCATAACAATCCACACATGCATATTTGAAACTCTAACTAGGCATACACTGAAAACTTCACAAAATAAAGCTCCATGGAGGGAATAAAGATTGACAGAATGGACTAGGGTGGGTGGAGAGAGACATGGGAAGGGGACTCTAAGGCAGACTTCCTTACCCCAGACTCCAGCAACTCTAATATAGTGTGTTGGAAGATTGACTCCCTTGATTTCTGCTTATGTTAAGAGGATTGGAAAGACTAACCACAGAATAGCAGGCTTACAGAAAACAGTTACTTCTTTTAATCAAACCATGTAATCAGAAGGCCTGAGTAATGATTAATTTCCACTTTCTCGGTGAATCATTCAACCACTAGGCAATTCAAGTAGACTTAGATTCATTCTCTGCCAAGGGCACAATAAACTTAAGGCTTTTGTACATTACATGTAATGTTTTAAACACATGCATGCCCCTTGCTTCTGAACTCATTTCAAAAAGCTGGTGTTCTGCTAGTGTACAATGGCTGATGATAATGTTAAGACATTTAAAAGGTTTTATATTCAAACGTAGATACCCGTGCCTTTTCTCAGTGGCATTTTTATATCTGAATCCACTTAATACTAGAGCACCATTAATTTTTGAGAAATGTATAAAGATGATAACTTCATATACAGCATGAGAACGCTAAGTAATAATAGTCTACTGTAGTTTTACTATAAAAAGAGGGCAATGAATACATGAGCTATATATAAAAATGCAGAGTGATAGATACAGGGTTAAGTATCTAAATTCACATTTGCCAAGTCGTGCATGTGTATCTTTGTGGCCCTGCAAAGAGAAAAAAGAAATAACACCTTTGTAGAGGCCAGCCCTTCACTGGAATAATCACAAGTGAATCCAACACTGGACACAGAATTTCCCTCATTTCTATCACATTAACAACCTCCCCCGGAATAAATTATCCTCAACTTAAAAAATCGCAACCTCAATAATTTTAAATTCACAGCAGGTGGTTTTCCATTTCTACTCACAAGGCATTGTCCTGAGGCAGACAGGAGTCAGTGGAGAGCAGTTTAAATGTTTGGACTACCTTCTCTTCCCGGGAGAGTTTATTGCCCAATACTGCATAATGTATTAGTTGCTCAACGCGGGGGATCTAAAAGTGACATCTTGACTGGAACCACGCGGATCTGAAAAGCACCTCGCAGGAGACGTTGTGGAGAAGAAGAGCAACTTTCTTATTTCTGTCAAACTACGAGGCGGAAGCCACCCGAGATGGAGCCGGAGGGCCTGGGGAGAGAGCAGGAGGCTGGCCGCGGCTGCTCCGCGCTCTCAAGGGCTCAGGCGAGGCTTCGCTTCTGGAGGCGGCATTGTTCCTCCATCTGCTCAGCCTCGCGTTTTGCCAGGAAGCCCTCCCCGCACGCTAGTAATCTGTTCTTTCTTTCTAGGATACCTCTCAGACGATCTCCCAGCTCGGGGTCTCCGGTCCCAGGGCACAGCTCTAGGGTGAAAAGCTGCAGTGACAGTGACGGGGCGCCGCTCTAAGGATTTGGAAACCACTGCACCCGTCCGCCGGGCCCGGCCAGCGCGCGCCTGGCACTCCACTCTTTCCCTCCGCTCTCCGGGTCTCCCTGGCTCCGACGGGCTCCGGCCTCGAGCCCCGCTCCGGCTCGCCCTTCCCGCCGGGTCTCCGGGCACCGGCTCGGCTCCGGCGGCGGGGTCCTGGGCCCCCAGACTCTGCGCCCCCCGCCGGCCTGCAGGCTGGGACGGGAATTGAGGGTGGGCAGCAGCCAGGGGAGCAGGGCAGGTGGGGAGCCGCGGGGCGTGTGGGGAGGGGAGGAGGCGGGAGAGGGAGCCCAAGGAAAAAAGATGCATCTGCTCCGAAAGCGCCAATGAAGAAAGGACAGCGGGGGTCGGAGTGGAGAGCAGCAGCGAGAACGCCTACCGGGAGGGGTGGCACAGCGGGCAGTTTACAAACTGCCGGGGCTGGAGGAGCCCAGCGGGGAAGGAGGGAGGCTGGGTGGAGAGAAGAAACCCCGAGAGGAAGATCGCACCTCTCTCCGAAGAGATGAGCTCAGAAAATGTGCCCCTGGATGGGGAGATAAACAAGGACTCACTCGTCGTAGAGGAAAAGGATGCATTTGAGCAGGAATTAAGTGCTGTAGGTTCTCCCACGGGAGACTTCGCTTCATCTCTCGAAACTCTGGCGAATTACCCTCCAAGTGAAATGAATTGCTTTATGCAGAAATGGAAGCCGAATTTTCTTCACTGTGGCCTCCTCCCGTGGTATTGATTTGGGTTTTTTTCCCCGGTTTTTCTTTCTTTTTTCTTTTTTCTTTTTTTCTTTTTTTTTAATGAAAAGAATCATTTGAGAGGTTCCATGTCCCTCAGTACTGAAGAAACCACCCAGCTCATTAAAGTTCATCATTTTTATTGCTTTTATTATTTTTCCAGAGGACACCGGTGAGGAGTTGGCACCAATACATGGTTAAAGCAGTTATCTACGTAACGGGTTGTTTTTTTTTTAAGGACAAAATAACATTTCTTGAGACTGCTAAAAAGGGGGATTGGAAAACTCAGTTACTCAAAGGGGAAAAAAAGAGAGACGCATTTAAACTCAAACAGACGATTCCACCTCCAGTACTGTCGACGCCACCACTACCATTCTCAGCCCAAAGGAACTGGACAAGGGTTAAGCGAACCGGAGAGACCGCGGGCAGGGGTGGGGGAGCTGGGGGAGGCCAGGGTCAGGCAAGGAGTAGGAAGGAAGTTTTCGGTAATCCCGGGAATTAAGATAAACGTCGGGACGGGTGGACGCAGGAAGCTCCCTTACCTTTCTCTGTAAGCCCCGTTTGCACCTGATCTGCAACCATAAATACTTCGTGGTGCTTAGTGTGCAGCCAAACGGCGGCCGAATGTTAAACAATTCTTCACGCTCCCTCCCCTTTTTGAAAAACAGCCTTAGAAGAATGTTAATACTGTGCTCCTTATCCATGGGCTCCAAAACATTCCTCCTGGTCGGGAAGGAGACGAAAGCCAGGTGCTTGGGCACGCGTATATGTACGTACTTATAAATTATCCGGTCGGCATATAAACATAGATACGTTTTCTGCATGTAAATCCGAAAGAAAAGCACCAAGGATGCCTCTCAAAGCGGGAGGGGATAGGGAGAAGCAAAACTTGGCAAATAAAATGTATCCAAAGATTTCGTACCAGGAACCACCTGCTTCGATATGCAGTATTCCCGAGAAGATTTAGTGGGAGACGAAAAACATCTAAAAGAAAAAAAAAAAATACCCCAAACACACACTTGAAACGGAAGACGCCTAAACAGCGTGGAAATGGAGAGGACGAGATCTCCCGGGGCTACAGATCCGTCAGCTAAGTGAGCAATCGCCTCCGAAAAATCACAGGCGGGAGGTAGCTGCCGAAGCGTCCCCTGCTCGGGTCCCCGCCGCCGCTGCTACCTGTAGACGCGCGCACACGCACACACGCGCTGCGCACACACACGCGCGCACACTCGCCAACCTCCCGGCCCTCTCCCTCCTCCCTCCCTCCGCGGCGGTGCCGGCTGCCGGAGTCTGCGTTGGGCTAGGTGTCCGCGTCCTCCAGACCCGGTCCTGCCGGCGCAGAGCCGGTCCCCTGCCCCGGCCTTCCCTCCCCGGCCGGGCTACTGCGCCGCAGCCCCCGCCTTCGCAGGGTCGCCGTGGCGCGGGTGGCGGGCCGGGCTCCGCGGGCCTGGGCCGGAGGCGGCCGGCGCCGAGTGGGTCCCGCCCTCCCCGCGCCTTCCTCCCGCGGCGGCTGCTCGTCCTCGGTCCGCAGCGCCCGCGGCGGCAGGAGGGGTGAAGGCCGCGGGCGTCACGCGTGACGTTCGCCGAACGCCCGGAGGAGCTGGTGGCGGAGGGACGGGGACGGGCACCGCCGCGGAGCCCCGAGGCCTGGCACGCGCGTTGTTTCTCAGTCCGGGCGGCTCTTGGGCCCCTTCCGCGCTTTTTCCTCTAGGCGACCCAGAGCCCGGAGTTGGGGGCGACAGCTGGGCCCGGAGTCTCTCGCTCCCTCCAGTTTCTGGTAGATCCTTGCTCTAAACTCCCCTGCTCGCTTTGGCTCCTGCCCCAGTGGTCTCTGAACTGAAGCCTTGGCCGGAGCCCCTTTGGGTCTCCTCCGCACTTCACTGGCCTCTCCCCTCCCACTGCACCCACAGCTGCTGCTGCTGGCGAGGTGATTAAAAACTCCTCACAGCTAATCATTGCTGGGCTTTGTGGTGGGTGTGACCCCTACACCACGTTGTTTACACCCACCCAAGTCCTGCTACCCTCTGTGGATTTTTAAAATGTGAGTTGGGGGTCCGGGCCCCGCCAACACGACCATTAAATTAATTGACTGAAACGTGTAATAATCACAACCCAAAAAAGAAAACTCCACCAGTAGGAAAACACTAGGAGGAATCATTGACACAGGTACTAGATATTGGATAAATGCATTTTTAATAAGGTTTCATATCTCTCAATCTCATATGTGCTTTACTTTCTAAAATTAAGGTGGAGGGCCAAGAACTTAGCTCAGTGGTTCCGCCGCCTGCCTTGCAAGCAAAAGGAGTCCGATCCCTGGTACCAAAAAAATAAAAAATAAAAAATAAAAAATAAAAATAAATAAAATTAAGGTAGAAATGCAATTGCCCCAAAGTATTGGTTACTCGCTAATAACAGTAAATGAGAATCCTAAGGTTCAACGGTATCAGATCCGAGTTTTTAAAAGATCCTTCCACTTAGAAGGAATTCAATACCACATTTTCCTGACATAATTTTGGAATTCAGTCTATCTTGCTAATTTTTGCTTAAAAAAAAAAAAGTGAGCTTTAAGTAATACGATGGCGAATCCAGTAGGGTTTCAGGGCTGAAACAAGATCTCATTATGTTACCCAGGTTTGCCTTTTACTCAGGGAGATCTTCCTGCCTCGGCCCTCCTGCCTGGTGGGTTTACAGGCATGCACAACCACAACAGGCTCAAATCCAGTAAATTTGGATGGTACCTCCAGGAAAGTAAAATTTTATTATAAATTACGTATGGACTAGTTGGTAACATTTAACCAAGTTTGTCAAATTCAATAACTTACAGCTTTTGAAACTTATCTGGAATTTCTTAAGAATGTGGAAAAACATGCTTTCTATTCTAATGTCAATAAATGTACTTAGATGAAACCTTTAATTTTCATGAAACTACACAATTAAGGTAGCTTGATGTAAGATATGACCATAATAACTACAAAATTAAACGTTTGATAAAGAAATAGGATAATTAGATAACACTGTCCATTGTAATTTACAGAGCATAATGTTTGTAGACTCTCTTGTATCTCACACCTGTGGGGAGCACGTTCCAAAATGTATGTGTTGAGTTTAATACTAGCACCCTGAAGGTAATGGCTACACATTTTTCATTTCCAATGCCTGGTATTTATAGCATGAAGTTAATTTAAATAGGTTGTGCTGTGTTTTTTCTTTTCATTATCCTTTTCATGGCTACATTTTTTTCAGCTGGGCATTATTACCTCATTTTTATGAATTAATCCGGCAAAAAGCCCAAGATGTTTAACAAAATAGAATTGTCACACAAACAACATTTATCAAAATCTGTACATGCTGTCAAGTGAGCCAAATTTCTTTTGCCCAGTTTTCTTCACTTTCCCCATCAAAACCCTTAAGGAAATAAACATCCCATTATCTCAAAAGCAATTAAACAGCAAAAATAATTTGCTTGTTTTTCTACTCTTCTTTTGTCTGTATCCAGTTAAAAGTTGGGATTCTGCAATGCGATTTTCTGATTCTGAATCCTAGATAGGCTCTTAATTTGTTATTGCCTACTACATGTTACTTAATCTCCTTAAACCTCAAATTCCATCTCTGCAAAATGGAGATAATAATATCTCTTGTAGCATTGTTGGGGGATTACACAAAGTAATGCATGCAATGCACTTGACAAAAAGGTTGAGTAATTCTTCACTCTTTCTACTTTTAGGATCTATGTGGTATGTTTTCTTCTAATAAACAGCAATATAGGTAGGGACATTTGGGGTTAGTGTTAAAAACTGATCAAAGTATTTGGTTCCAATACTTAATGTCTATAACCTTTAAGCCATTAGTGAATAGAGAGTGATTTCTTAGACCCTTTCTGGCTTCTCTTTTCTTTGTGATCAGTCTTAATATCAGTCTTTTAGTAATAAGTTACAGATTAGAGCTTCATATTAAATATGGATGATGAGATAGAAAACAATAAACCCACAAATAGGCAATGAAGTTAGCAACAGAACTTAAGGAATTGAATTCAATTCACATTGCAAATCACGTGGCTTCAAGGCTGGTATGTTAATTGCCCCTTTACTGTCTCTCACCACATCAAGCGCTTTTTCAATGTACACTGCAATTCCCTGTAAAGTCACAAACAGAAACTGAAATTTGCCCAAACACATCTGCTCATGTGTAGATTTTGAAGGAGACTTCAGTATAATGTACACAAAAATATTAGCTTTTACTGGAAATACTGGTTCAAAAGAGCCTTGGAATCAAAATCAATGTTTTGTGTGAGACTGGATGAAAAATTGTTATGGGATATATAATCCAATTTTGTTGATATTAAAATTTATTTCCTAGAAATGAAGACAGAAATATTGGACAAGAAATCTAGGCTTGAGTGTAAAGATTATATTCTATTTTTCAGCACCTCAGTATAGTCCTATGCACACTCTGTAAGCTTTCAGTTCAGAAAGTCATTAAGTGAGAAGATTCTTTCTCCCAGTAATTATACATGTTTAAAAAATTAAATAACATGGATCTCCTAAAGGAAAAGCAAGAATACTACTTATTCTTTGGAAAATCCCAAAGACTCACAGCAGGATATTAGCATTTATATTTTTATTTCCAAGGGGCCTAGGAAGAAAGCTATTAATAAAATGTTACTCTTAGATGAAATATTACTGTAACAGTCATCATACATTATATGTGTTTTACTTAAAATGGGTTAAATATAAATAATACACTGAGAAAGAGTTTATGGGGCAATGGCAGCACATGTTTCTACTCTGAAAGAAATAAAAGACAGGACCAAATGATCTGTAGTGTTATGCACTGACAGGTAGACCATCTGCACAGCTTTCTAGAAGTGTTTTACTATAACCTGGAGAAAGGTACAGGTATGATTTATGCTAACAGACTGACTTTTAAAGGCACTATCCCATAGTGTTTAGTACCCATTTGGCATAATCCATGGGGTCCCCAAATGTAGTCTATTGGAAAACCACTCTTCTGTCCCATACAATCTATACAACATGGTCAAACTCATCAATTTTTTTAATCTAGCTCTAACCAAGTCAAAGTGTTTTTGAAAATCCTTTTTGAACCTATATTTACTATAAGAAATACAAAATTATTATCCTAGGATTCAAACCCTATGTTCTCAATCCTACATGTCTTCATTTAGCTTTCACTTCTTCCTAATTTCTGTTTTATTTTTTTCCAAAGATCGTATTCTCTGGTCTCCAAGAATAATTCTAAACATTTTTTTTTTCTCTTGGACCATCCAAATCACCATTCCTACTTACCTACATCACCTACAAAACTTCTACCTCAAAAATCCCCTCAGCCAGAAACAATTTTCCCTTTCTCTGAGTGGCACTAATTTCCACCTCCCATAATGCAAATTTAGTCTCTTTGGTGTTATCATTATTTCAGAATCTTTTGTTTACCTTAAACTGTTTATAAAATACTAAATATTCTCTTGACTTGGGAACATTGTACTTAACTTTCCCTCTGCCCAGGCCTCTCTTTCCTCTCTTCCTGAGGGCTATAAGGGCTCCTTTTATTCATGTAGGTCTCTGCTGAGATGTCACCTTCAAAAAAAGTCTTTCCTGACTCCTGTACCTAAGATATCCACCTGCGCCATTCTCCTTAACTTCTTATATTTGCTGATTGTTTGCTTCTTTCCTCATCAGAAGAAGGCAAATGTTACAAAACCAGAGACTTAACTGTCTGTTTCATTTACTGATGTATACCAAGCACCTAGAACTATGCCTTTCTCATGATTTTCTCTAAATAAATGAATTGATGATGGATGCATGAATACAATAAATATCAATTTCAGAGACACTATACTACAGACTATCTTAACTTTAACCAACAATTGATCATAAAGGCATAAGAAGTTTCTCAGGTGTTCTTGAAAGATAATTTTGTAAAATTGCATACATCACTGAGAATGCATTAAAGCTCTAATTATAAGACTTGTACCACACTTTTAAAGATAATGTTTAGAATGAGCATATATTTGCTCCAAATGTGTTCATAAAGCAATAACTCCATACTTTCAAAGTCACTTTGTTTATTTAAGAACTAATAGGGGCCAGGGATTTAGCTCAGTTGTTCTGCCCCCTCCCTCACAAGCACAAGGTCCTGAGTTTGATCCCTGATACCAAAAACAAAACAAAACAAAAGTACTAATGATACTTTATTACAATGGTAAGATTTAGATTTCACATTTGCTCATTGCTCAGAGTTTTATTATATTAAATTATGTATCTTAGTAATGTTCTTTCTCTTAGGCTCTGAAAGTCCTTTGGGGTAGATATTTAAAATTTTTTAAATTTATAGAAGGAGTTATCAACCCTAAAATCACATTTGTAGTGTACATACCCTTTAAGTCAGGACTGCTTTATGTATGTATATGTGCTGGTAAGATTTAGTTACATTCCATTCTGCCATATCAATTACATTTAAATCCTAGAAGTTTATATTTACATATAAAAGTCAATACATTTCTGTGAGTATGTAATTAAGTAAATGAATTCTTATCAATCCCTTGAGTGCCTATGTGTACCTATTATTGCATTACTAACAGATCAAAAGAACTATGAGACATGATCTTTTTCTGCTTGAAGAGTACAGTATCTCTGAGATGAGATCACACCTAGACCTTATGATGTCTTTATGCATGAGCTCACTAAGGAGCAAAATGTGTTGTTAGGGACAAGTATCTCAGTTTAGTTGAAGTATGGGGAGGCACATGCAGGAGTGGTAAGAAATTATCTTGCAAAAAAGAAGGGCCAGATAAATGAGAGGATGTGTGCAATAGACAATAAAGTATAGACTTGACCCTTCAGGCAGGGTCATTGGAAAGATTTAAGCAAGAAACTAGTGTGATCACATTCGCTGTTTTGAAGTCTGTCTCTAGCAGTGATAGTAGGTTGGGGAAGGAGGTGAAAAAACAAAAACAGAGAAACTGCTTCTGAAATTATTGCTATAATACTTAAAACAGTTGAGAGGGATATCTGAACTACACAATGACAACAGCAACAAGATGAAATTAGTAGCAACGCATTACTACATTTCTCAAAATGTTCAGTGGTCTTCCATTTCAGTCAAAATACAAACTGCCTTTCAACATCATCATCATCCTCTTTGTAATGCAACAGACAGACATTCAATTCAAGCCCAGTTAAGTAAAACAAATAAACTCTCAAAAAGCAAAAACGTAATTTACTGTGTTTACTGACAATTTAAAGGAGCATTCAGTATTCAGAGTAAGTCTTTCTCCTTTCCTTTCTTCATTCCATAGCTTACCTCGCTTTATTTTCAGGACAGCTGTCTTCTCATGTAGGGCAGGGTATTTGTCAGCAACTCCAGATATACCTGTGAGCATGGTATCCCCAGAGAAAATCACTTTGGAATTATCTTGTTTTGGTCAAATACTGCTTTCTGTGACTGAGGATAGAGTTAATTTCTGTCACCAAGCCCAGCAGAAATGGAGTACCCCTGTACAAGGTAAAGATACCCATCAAGATTCGCACATACAGTGCAGGCCAATTTAGGAAAAGCCTGGGATGCTTACCAAAAGAAGAGAGGTAAAACTTGCTAGGCAAACTTACACTGCAGCCACAGTAATAGTTCAAGATATACAGCTCTGTTTTTCTTCCAGCAGCCTATATCCAGTTCTTTCAATCCAGCACAAGTGGATTAGGAGATGCTACAAAACCATGACTCAGTACTTTCTACTTCTGAATTTTGCTCAATTTATATATATTTCTTTGAGTTCCTCCTCTACCTTTTCCTGTTGAAATATAAATTATAGAAATTAAAGTTTGTATGTGTCAGGTGCCTAATGAATGTTCATTACAGAGAATTTCCAAGCAACTCAGTAGGAATTCAGGAAACAGGAAATACTATCCTCAAAGTCTTTTAATTGGAAACTTTAAAATACTATGAAACAACACCAGTGAATAAAAAAGGACAATAAGATTTCAGAGAAGTAAAGGATCAAAGACTGAAATTCTGTGCGTATTTGTTTTGAAGGCACAGGTGGAGAAATGAAAGAACTGATGGAAAGCAATGAACAGATAAAGCATATAAACTTAGATAATCTAAAAGAAAAGTATTACTTTTCACCATCAGAGACAGCACAGTCAAGAAAAGATACTTTTTTATTTAGAGAACTGAATATGTTTGAAGAAAAGAAATATAAACTGGGATGCATTAAATTGATTTGAAAAATAGTGGATGAAGTTAAGATTAGGACCAGAAAAGTTAAGCAAAATGAGATCTTAAAAAATTAAATAAAATTCAAAGTCAATTATTTAAAGAAAAAAAATAATAGATTTAAAAACAAGACAACAAGAGAATGTCATGGGAAAATGCCTTTTTAAAATGAGTAGCTTAATTTAAAATGGTAAAGATTTAGTACAGGGTGGATCTCCCTGTTTGTAATAATTGAAATTGTGCTTTGCTTTAAGAGTGCTCAATTATAATTTATGGACTACATTAAAGTAACAAACTGCTTCCTTATACAGTATCAAGTGCCTATTCCTTAATAATCTACTTCAGTTGAAAGTGTTCTTCCAGTTATTTAAATATAGAGGTGTTAAGTGTCCCTTACAGTATTAAGAAATCAATATAAATATTTAATGCAAAGGAAATAAGAGATGATTTAAGTATCTTAGAATTCAAGCTGAAAATAATTGCCTTCTCTCATTTCTTTCTCATTTTCTCTGTTTCAGAGAAATATGAACACTATATTTGATAGTGAAAAATAATAATTACTATTTTTAAATTCACAAACTATATTGCAAGCCTGAAGTAGCAGGTTCATGTTAATTCTTATACTCTCACTATAGCAAATGTATTAGAATAACTTTATATTTATATTATAATTATAAAATAGAGCCATTTAGAGTTCACCTTAAACCTATATTCTCATATGCAAAGGGTTCTGTTTAAGTAACAGCCACTGAGAGCTAACTAAATAAAACATTTTGATCAGGCATTCTTACAGATATAGGAAAGTGCCTCCTAGCAGCATTTCCTAATAGAACTTTTCCCTTTTGTAACAGTCACCTTGGGAAGAAGAACCCAATGTGCACTAGTAGGGACATTTCATTATTCTAGATCACACTTCATCTGGAAGCTAAAATGAATTTTCTTCCTCCCACAATTTGTAAAGAAATTCAAATACAGTTCTCCCTACCTCTATGTGCTCCCAATCAAATGTACAGAGGAGAGGGGAATGGGAGATCTACCTCAAGAATTGTGTTAAATATTTCTAACATAAACACTCATCATTGAATTCCTTCAACAACCCACTTGATAGAGAGAATTGATGAGTAGCATATATTCATCCCACTTTCATTACTCATTTGCCTTACTGTTTTCCCTCCTAGAGCATTCCATTTATAAACATTTTCTTTCTTTTTATCTTTTCTAAAACAGTACTCTCAAGACATTGGTGTAGGCAAAGACTTTATGAACAAAACCTCAATTATACAGAAACTATCACAAAGAATCAGCAACTGGGATCTCATCTTATTAAAAAGCTTTTGCATAGCAAGAGAAACCATCAACAGAGTGAAAAGACAACTCACAGTGTGGGAAAATATTTTTACCAACGTTCTTCAAAGGACTTCTACCTAGAATACATAAAGAACTCAAAAAAAAAAATTAGACACCCCAAATTTAAAAACCTAATCCAAAAATGGGCATGTGAAATGAATAGACATTTCTCAGATGTCTATTCTGAGAGCAGAATATTCAAACAACAAAATGGTCATTCATCAGATGCAAATTTTAAAAAGTGAGATTCTATCTCACTTCAGAAACAATGGCTGTTATCAAGAAATCAACCAATAACAAACGCTGGTGGGGCTGTGGGTGGGGGGCGGGGGATCCTTCTCCATTGTTGGTGGGAGGGTAGACTGGTGCAACCACTGTGGAAATCAGTATTCAGATTTCTCAAAAAACTGAAACTAGAGGTCCCATTTGACCCAGCTATTCCCCTTCTTGGTATCTCTCCCAAAGAATTGAAAGCATCAGGCCACAGCGGTATATGCATACCATGTTTATAGCAGCACAGTTTGTAATAACCAAATCTTGGAGTACTTAGTCATAAGATAAACTTGAAATATTTGTAGCTAAATGGTTACATCTTGAGATCATATTCCTAAGTGAAATAAATCGGACACACACGTGTTAATGCAACAATGTTTCTCTGGTGTGAGAAACTGAAAGTGTAAATGAGGGCTAAAATGTATAATAGATATTGTGAAATACTAAAGAGATGTTCAAATGGGTAGGGGAAACTAGGGAGCAGGAGTGGGGGAAAGGAAAGAAGGGAAAGGAAAAAAGTGAGAAAATAAGGAAAAAAATGTAAACAGAGCTTTTATAAAAGAGGAGGGGAAGAGAGTTGAAGGGAGGGTAGGAGGATGGCAAAAAATAAGTATGACTATGTATCACGTACAGGTACAAATTTCCCATGATGAATGTGATCATTATGTATACTTAAAATGTACCAATAAACTTAATTAATTAAAAAAAGATAAAACATGGAGAATTCACATCTAATGTCCCTTTCTCCAGGAAACGTCCTTCCTTTTTTTCTAAGATGAAAGCAGTAACTTTGTCTCATGAACTTCTCTGACACTTTATCTGTACTCTACTTGTAGGCATTATTACTTGTCATCTACTTTATTTCATAGGCATTTGTTTTAATCTGTTAGAGTGTTTGGCAAGTGAGTTATTTTACATATATAAATGCTTCATAAACATTTTTGATTGAAAATGAGTGAACGAATGAAAAATAAATATGTATGAAAGTCACTGCAGGAATTCAGTGGCATTCATCACATCCATACCAGAATGGGGTACAGAGTAGGCTGATAGCAGTGGAAAGGGATATAAATGGAAAATGATGAAAGCTGTATGCCCTAGCTGAGATAGAACATATACAGAATGTGGAGGAAGGTGAAGGACAGGAAGCGGTAGAGACCATATCCAGATTTCCTTCTGGAAGTGACTATACTCAGTTTGGTGGAAACATACTTCATTTCATATGGGTGTGTTGAATTTTAAATGCCTGTGAAGGATCCAAGTGGAAAAAACCAGCTAAGTTGGTTAGAGATCTGGAGTCCAAAAGGCTAGTGTGGCTATGTATTTGAAAATTATTAACACATACATGGTAACTGAGGCTGTATGAGTGAATGAAAAGGGCCATTAGGGAGAAAGTCTAAAATAGACTAGAGAAACAACATTTTAGGGTCTAGGTAAAAGAGGAATTTGTGGAGACTGAGTAGTAGCCAAATGAAATAGAAATTAAAAGCATCAATACTGGTGAGTGGGATCAGAATGAGACTTGGAAAATGTCCAGGAGGGACATTGGTGGCCTCCATAAAAACAGTTACCATGGGATTTTCAGGGCAAAAGCAAGAATTAAGTGTGTTTAATAGTCAGTGAGAAGAGAGGAAACAAAAACAGCAATTATGGCAAAGAGAAAAACAACAATTATGGAAAATCCATTCAAGAATTTTGATTGTAAAAAGGAAGTTAGACATAGATTTGTAGCTGAAAGGAGAAATTAAATAAAAGAAGATATTGTTTGTTTTTAGTTGTGATTATTAGAGAGACTGACTTTGCAATAATAGAATGAACCTAGTAAAGAGGACCAGATTGATGATAATAAAAGAATGGAGGATGAATAATATTCTTGTGTGCATAGAACAGCCTGAAAACTAAGGCAATGGGAAGGAGGGACTTCTGTCAGAGTTTCTATTTGATGAAAGAAATTCAAAGTCATCTATAAATTGAGCGTGGGGGGGGGAGTAATAGTAGTACTAGTAAAGAGACGTGAAAGGTTTGAAATGATCAATAAATATTTAAAATGCTAAATACATTTCTATGTATACATTGCTGTACCTGTATGTACACATTAATAGGCATATTTAAAATTACTTTGTGTGTATGTGTGAGCAAGCCTGTGTGTGTGTGTGTGTGTGTGTGTGTTAATGGCCTTGGCCATCATTTTATGGATTTGAAAGACTACTGGTAAAAAAGCCTGGTACAAAATGGTTGCAATCAAAACACCCAGAAAATAAATGTACAGAACAACAACAACAACAAAAATATAAGGCCACGACTGCTTAGTTGTATTTGCCCCTACTGGGGACCCCTGAAACATCAGAAACCTCTGCAGTAGGCTCCAGTCTCCTGCCCATTATATGACACACCCCTGAGGGAAAAAACTAAAAGACAGAACTAAGAGAGACAGAAAGCAGGGTGCCTGGACAACCAGTGCTG
Source organism: Heterocephalus glaber (assembly GCF_000247695.1). The sequence continues at coordinate 51,440,461 of NW_004624730.1, read as the reverse complement.
GTGCAACTGACAAAGGCTCTGGCCAGTCCACGCCACTGATGTTTATTGGTAATCAATGGGGGTAAAGACGAGCTAAGTGCAAGGGCTGTACTACATGCCAGGATGAGCATTCCTGTGGTTTCTATGGAAATTAATGTAAGCAAGACTAATAAAAGGCAAGACAAACTATTCTCAAATTATGAACAGAACAGACAAAATATATGGTTGTAATTAGAACATTGTCCTTGCAGTTAAGAGGGTTTTAGTTGTGGGCATGGAATTGGGGTACGAGTTGCTCTCATCTCAGCACATAGGCTTTGGTCAGACTCACTTCTATAAACAGACCAATTGTGGAGTTAATTCTTTACAGCCTGCTTAGGGGAATAATCATTATTGCAGTCTCCCACAGCCCCTAGAATAAAAAATTTAATGCAAATATATATATAATATACGTCATATATTATATATATAATTTAATTTTACAATCAACTAGACAAAAAATCAACAGTGAAATATTAGAATTGAACCAAACTTGTGAACAAATGGACTTAATAGATGTCTACAGAGTGTTCCACTCCACAGCATCAGAAAACACATTCTTCTCAGCTGCCATGAGACATTCTCCAAAATAGACCACATGCTAGCTCATAGAACATGCTTAAGTAAATGCAAAGGAATTGAAGTTATCCCATGCATATTATCAGACTGTAGTGCAATGAAATTGGAGATCAATAGCAAATGAAATCACAAGAACTTCATAACACATGGAAATTAAATAACACCCTCCTGAACAACCAATGGGTCACAGATGAAATTAAAGAAGAAATTAGACAGTTTCTACAATTAAATGATAATGCCAGTAGAATATATCAGAATTTATGGGACACAATGAAAGCAGTTCTACAAGGGAAATTCATAGCAGTGAAGGCCCATATTAGGAAAACAGAGCGAGATCAAAGAAACAACCTAATGTTGAACCTCAAGCTTCTAGAAAAAGAAGACCAAGTCAAATCCAAAGCTTGTACAGGGGAGGAAATTTTAAATATCAGAGCAACAATTAATGCAATGGAGACTAAGAGAAGGATACAAAAAATCAACAAATCGAAAAGCTGGTTCTTTAAAAGATTAAATAAAATTGACAAACCTTTAGCCAACTCTATAAAAAAAAGAAAAAGAAAACCTTAAAAAAAAGAATGAAAAGGGTGAAATCACAATGGACCCAGCAGAAATTCAGAGGATCATTGATACATACTTGGAGAACCTGTATCCTAATAAGGTGGAAAATACAGAAGAAATGGTCAGATTGCTGCATATATATGAATTATCAAAGCTGAATCAAGAAGATATAAAAATTCTAAACAACTCAATGTCTGTCAATGAAAGATATAGTTAAAAACTTACCAACAAAGAAAACCCCAGGTCCTGATGCCTTCACTGCTGAACTCTACAAGAAATTTAGAGAAGACCTAATGGAACTACTTCTCAATAATGAATGAAATTCTCTCTTAATGAAATGAAATTAAATTAAATTAATGAAATTGAAAGGGAAGCAATACTCCCAAATTCATTTCTGGAAACAAGCATTACCTTGATTACAAAATGAGTGAAGGTCCCAACCATAAAAGAGAACTACAGACCTATCTCCCTAATGAACATAGCTGCAAAAATCCTCAATTAGATACTGGCAAACAGAATACAGAAGATCATCGAGAAGATTATATACCCTGACCAAGTGGGACTCATCCCAGGGATGCAGGGATGGTTCAATATATGCAAATCATAAATGTAATACACTGCACACTGTATTAATGCATTATATCAAAAGAACAAGGACAAAATCCATATGATCATCTCAATAGATGCAGAAAGAGCATTTGACAATGTCCAACACCCATTCATGATAAAATTCCTACAGAAAATTGGAATAGATGGTGTACATATCTCAACCTGATAAAAGTCATCCTTGAAAAACCAATAGCCAACATCATGCTAAATGGGCAAAAACTGAAAACTTTCACTCTAAAATGTGGAACAAGATAAGGATGTCCATTATCATCACTCTTATTCAATATAGTTCTGGAAACATTAATTACAGCAATTAGACAAGTGAAAAAATAAAAGGGATAAAGATAGGAAGTGAAGAAGTTAAATTGTTATTATTTGAAGGTGACATGATACACTATATAGAAGATCCCAAAAACTCCACCAAAAGACTTCTAGAAGACTTCATAACCAAATTTAGTAGAGTAGCTGGATACAAGGTCAACATTCAAAAATAAATAGCCCTCCTTTACACAAACAACAGACTCACTGAAAGAGGAATTGGGGAAACAACACCTTTCACAATAGCATCCCCCCAAAAAATGAAATACGTAGGAATCAATATAATGAAGGAAGTTAAAGACCTTGACATTGAAAACTACAGTACTCTGAAAAAAGAAATCAAAGAGGATATCAGAAAATGGAAAGACAGGGCCAGGGATTTAGCTCAGTGGTGCTGCCACTTGCCTCGCAAGGGCAAGGTCCTGAGTTCAATCCCCAGTCCAAAAAAAAAAACCTGAGAAAATGGGAAGACATCCCTTGTTCTTGGGTAGGAAGAACAAATATAGTGAAAATGGCCATACTTGCAAAACTGTTGTATAGATTTAATGCAATCCCAATCAAAACTTCAACAGCATATCTCACAGAATTAGAGAAAATAATCCTAAACTTTGTTTGAAACCAGAAGAGACCTAGAATAGCAATTCTAGGAAACAAAGGCAAGCCAGGTGCATCACAATCCCCAACTTGAAACTATACTATGAAGCTACATGGTACTGACAAAGAAAAAAAAAAAGACCTGAGGATCAATGTAACAGATTAGAAGATGCAGACACAACACCAGACAAGACATACTCAGCCACCTTATCTTTGACAAAGGAGCCAAACACCCTCACTGGAGGAAAGATAGCCTCTTTAATAAATGGTGCTGGAAAAACTGGGTTTCAACTTGCATAAGATTAAACCTAGACCCATATCTTTCACCATGCACTAAATTAAAATCAAAGTGGATCAAATATCTAAATATTAAAACAGAAACACTATATCTGCTGGAAGATAGATTAGGTAGAACTCTTAAAGATACTTGCATAGGAGAAGACTTTATGAACAAAACTTTGGTTGCATGGGAACTATCACAAATAATCAACAACTGGGACCTTATCTTATTAAAAAGCTTTTGTATAGCAAGAGAAACTACCAACAAAGTGAAGAGACAGACCATAGTTTGGGAAAATATTTTTGCCAGCTGTTCCTCAGACAAAAGTTTACTACCTAAATTTAAAGACCTAATCCAAAAATGGGAATCTGAAATGAATAGACTTTTCTTAAATGAAGTAGAAATAGCAAATAAACATATGGAAAAATGTTAACATCACTGGCCATACAAGTGGTGAAAATGAAAACAACTCTGAGATTTCATCTCACTTCAGAAACAATGGCCGTTATCAAGAAATCAACCAATAACAAATGTTGATGGGGCTGTGGGGAAAAAGGCATCCTTTTCCACTGCTGGTGGGAGCGTAGACTGGTGCAACCACTGTCGAAATCAGTGTCGAGATTCCTCAAAAAACTGAAACTAGAGGTCCCATTTGACCTAGCTATGCCCCTTCTTGGTATCTCCCCAAAAGAATTGAAAACATCAGACCACAGCGATATATGCATACCCATGTTTATAGCAGCACAGTTTGTAATAGCCAAACAATAGAAACAGTCCAAATGCCCATCAACCAATGAATGGATAAAGAAGATATGTTTTTTTTATATAATGGAGTACTATGCAGTCATAAAGAAAGATAAACTTGAGATATTATAGCTAAACGCATACATCTTGAGATCATATTCCTCAGTAAAATAAATCGGACACACATGTGTTAATACCACAATGTTTCTCTGGTGTGAGAACCTGAAAGTGTAAATGAAGGCCAAAATGTATAATAGATATTGTGAAATACTAAAAAGATGTTCAAGTGGGTAGGGGAAACTAGGGAGCAGGAGTGGGGGAAAGGAAGGAAGGGAAAGGAAAAAAGTGAGAAAATAAGGAAAAAATGGAAACAAATCTTTTGTAAACAAGGAGGGGAAGAGGGTTGAAGGGAGGGTAGGAGAATGGCAAAAAATAAGTATGAATACATACCATGTACAGGTACAAATTTCTATGATGAATGTGATCATTATATATACTTAAAGTGTACCAATAGACTTACTTATTAAAAAATTAATTTTACATATACACAAACAGAATAATAGTAAATCATGCCCATCATAGATTTCTAGGTATCAAGGTATCATTCTGAGATCTCTACATGATCTATATAGTAGTCCTAAAAAATAAGTACACTTACTATCTCTACCATATGCTCAAGGAAACTGAGACACTAACTGTAAAGAACTTGAGAAAATTTGAGGAGTCATGAACTACCTTATTTCATGTCTAGTAATTTCACAGGCTCTGATCTATATTTAAAATATAGTAATACATTCACACTATCTTTTGATAAGATTCCATACAGTATTATTAAACATAAACAATTTACTATGTACATTCACCCATGCTGTGTTACTAAATGGACATGTAAAATTTTTAAAATCTTGATTTCTAGTCATAATGGCAGCATGAGTTCAATGGTAAAATAAATGCTCTTCTGCATACCAACTTTTATCAGTAACAGTTTTTTCTTTTTAAATGAAATGAATCAGAGGCCTTGTGATGATTGATTTTATGTACCTAGATGTGCTCAGATATAGAGTAAAAGCATTATTCTGTGTATACAATTGAAGGTATTTATGGATGAGATCAGCAGTTGAATTTGTGGACTGAGTAAAGCACATTACTCTCTCTAATATCTGTGTGTGTCACCAGTTCGATCCACTGGAGGTCTGAACAGTACAAAAGGTTGAATAAGAAAGAATTCTATTTCTCTCCTATTGTCTTTTTGTTGGGTCAGTGGCCTTCTCTTCCTCTTGAACCTGGCCTTAGGAACTTACACTGTAGTTCTTGTTTCTCAGGCCTTTCTATTTGGCTGGCATTCTACAGTGGTCTCTACTTGGTAGACTTGCCAACTGCTGATTTTGAGACTTTTCAGAACTATAATTGGGTTGGCCAATTTCTTATAATAAAATATCTTATATATGCTATTAAATGCATACATGGGTATATTAAACAAATATGTATGTATTCTACTGGTTCTGCTTCTCTGAGGAACTCACCAAGTAGTTATGCTTCTCTGAAATACTCACCCATGGTAAACATTTCCACTAGCCTGAAATAGAAGTGATATACACAGGGACAAGAAAGGTTAAGCCGTGGGCCTCCTGACTTCCAGGCATTCAAGAACTTATGAAACTATGAGAAAGACAAATAAAAGTGACAAAGCAACCCACACATGGCCAAAGACCAGGATGAGTCTCTATAGTAACATCCAAAGATAGGAATGATAACAATGATGACCTCTGCCTCAGTCTGTCTGCTCTGCAGAAACCACCAACAGGATCAGAACACCAATAGGGTCAGAAGCTATAGTGCAGCTTTGACAAGAGCCAGCTCTTTCATCATTTTGGAAATGGGATAAGCAAAATCACCGCATGTATGGAAGAGAGGCAATGGGAAGAGAGAAACAGAGGGAGGGAGGGAGGGAGGCAGGGAAGGAGGGAGGGAAGGAGAGAGAGTGAGAGAGAGAGAAGGAGAGAGAGAGAGGAGAATGAATATGCCTACTAATCAGAAAAAGTTGCAAGCTAGTACTCCAAATCATAAGTGAAAACCTATTATTGAGAAAATCAATTAACAAAAATTGCATTCCTAGAGATGAATTCATTTCCAGTGAGCTGAAAATAACAAAGCAATCTAAAAATCACTTTAACATGAGTATATTTAATATTGCCAAAGAGATAGAGGAAGAAATGACAACCATAATAAATAAAAATTAGGAGAAAAATGCAACCAGATATAAATCAAGAACAAAAAAATATGACAAGGAATTCTGGAAAGGAGTTATAATTACTAAAAATAAGTAAAACATAATTCCATTTTGGATAAAGATAATTACCAAGGGCCTCAACCAAAAAGTATCAGGGAAAGTAAAGGTAGTAATTGTTAAGTATTAAGAGAAGTTACAGGGCCGGGTGTTTCTGTCAGAGGTGTACAGATATGGAAAGAGTGTTGCTCCTACCATGAGAATGAGAAAAAGCCAAATAAATTTCAAATCATAACTTATCTTTAACACCATCAGAGAGCTAAGTTTGCTAGGCAACTAAAAGCTTGAATTCCAAGTAGAAATAGGTCTTTCCAAAGATATGACATGAGCATGTTTCAAGCATGTGTTCAAGCATGTGTATGAGAGATGAATACTAAGTGCACACAAGCAGGTAAGAAAAGTGTAATGCAATTTAATTTGCTGAAAGCTTAATGTAAGCTTGGGCAAGAGAAAAGAATCCTTGGAGATCACATACGGACTCTTCCATGAAGGCTCTCAATGGATGCCAAAGACAGAGATTGCTGGCAAGGTTGGGGACTGCAGAAAGCTTCTCTCAAAAAGTAGAAATCTCCACCTAGACCCTAAATTTTGTAAAACAAAAGTCTTCAGTCACTGGACAAGACAGCAACTGTAGCCATGAGTGCAGCTGAAGATATCTAGTTTAGCTGGAAGATAGATTTTTTTTCAAAGACCCTCTACCCTACGTTACAGATGATACCAGATTAGGTCTGATGAAATTCTTGCTTTTCTCTCAATGTGATCAGTTTTTTGTAGCTTTTATTTTTTTTATAAAGATATAATGAGTAAAGCTGGATGACTCTTAGATAATACCATTGAAATTTAGCTACCAAATTAAAGACTAAAGAGATTTTTTCAGAAAATCACTTTCTTCTTAATTTCTATATAATTCTTTTGGCTTTTAGTACTGTTATTTTTAAAATTATTAATACTTTTAACATCAATGACACAAGGGCTGTACACCTTCTTCATCCTTCATATTTACCTAAGTTTGTGTTTTTCTGAGTACAAAAATAAAATATTGCTTATTATTTCAAAAATTTGCATTAGAGTGTTCTGAGAAATGCATATTCCCCCATCACTGAAGACTTGAGATTCTCCCAAGAAGATGTCAACGTGATATCTCACTGTTGACATGACAACAGGCATACTTTTCTCCAAATTGTCCCTAAATTAGACTTTGGGTAGAACACCACCACAAGTGTACTTCTGTTGAGAAGAGGTTAGGAAGGTCTTCAACTTTCTCTTACTGAAATTGCTATTTTGGTCACATTGTTAAATTGTTAAATACAGGGTTATATAGAGTTTAAATGACATTAGCAAGGTAAGAATTGAAGATTGAACCCAAACCATTAAGATATGTAATTAAAACTACTTTTGTTCAAGCAGTTTCAATGCTTTCAATAGCTTGAGCGTTAAGCAGCTAGGGTTAAATTCTGCAGACTTAAACCTCAAGAGCCAATTTCTGATATTGTATAGGGAGGATTCATCATAAAAACGCAATTAATTCAAACCAAAGAGGAGTATAATTTAAAAATACCCCATCTATATGCTGTCTAATCACCGCAACTATTTTTCTAAGATGCAGCATCAAAGGCAATTAGCATAAAAATATCTCCTACCCTTCCATTCTTGGTCTCTGGACAAGATACTAAGAGAAGAATTTCTCAATTCCACTATCCCTACACAACTTGATGGTTTCTTCATTTTGCTCTCTCTTTCTTTCAAGTTGAGATTACTATCAGTCTATCTTAAAATACTCTGCACAGTGCTAGCTCTGTGATAAACATAATTATATTTTTTCACTCATTTTCTTCTCAAATTTCCTTCACCAACACAAACCAACTCAAGACATATTTTTCCCTGAAGACCTGTCAAGTAGTGGCTGTTCAGACACCAAAATCCTTTCCCACTGAGCACAGGAGATATAAATTTCTTACCTCACTCCTGCTGCTGCCAGATATAATACTTTATATCTTGAGTGCAAAAATGTGTTTTCATTGGATTCATAAAAGTTAGTACCACTCTTCTTTACTGTTGTCACCCACTGACCTCCTGGTAATTTCCCCTCTGCTGAACATTTTGATAAGATGACTCATGGTTTTCCTTTCCATTACTTTCATGCCATCATCACAGGAGACTTTAACTTTCTTGTAAGAAACTCTCAAGATTCTTAAAAATAATTTCCATAGTTGAAAGTTCTAAGATAATGATATTTTCTTAAAACTACCAATACTTGACTGAATTTTATCACATTTACTATTCCCAACAAGAATCAATTTCCCTTTTATCTTTAAATATACCCAAACTAATAGTCAACATTGTAAAACTGCTCAGCAGCTGACTACACAGGTAGAATGTGTAGCATTATGCAGCAAGGAAGAAGCTTTTCAAAGGTAGTCATCTATTTGGAAATGTATAAACAAAAAGATGAATACAGGAAAGCAAAATACACAGACTAATAAAAATCATACCTAGTATTAATAGAACTATCTATGAATGATATCAAAACTACAAATGTGCTCATTGTGTGCGCACTTTTCTGGAAACCCTTTGTCAAGGGGTTGCTGAAGGAAATAGTTCTGTTTTAGGCCATTTGGAATCTTCCTCAGCACGTGGTGCTGCCATCTGCTGACCCCTTCTGCATCCCACACTTGGACGACATACTAAATTAGAGCAGAGATTATTAATTTTAATGATGAAGAATCATCAAATTCCCTGGATAGAGCTTCCTTGAAGTCAGACTTCTTCAAAGCTTTATTGAGGTTATTTCTATATTATGTAGCTATTCCACTGTCTGCAGAATCTTAGGATTTTAGAAGATGTGCTCTTTTTCAAAAGCTCTGAAAAATAACAGGCTCAGCTGCTTACTGCCTGGGAAGGAGCTTTCTGCTCTGCATCTGCTCTGCTATGGGCCTTTTCACTCCTCTTGGGGACCTCTAAACTATACTTCACCATAGTAAGGCCGATTATAAAGTTTCTGGCAATGAAAGGGCAATTCAGTCCATTTCTATTCAACAAAAGTTTATTGGAGTTCCTGAATCCTATCTCACAAAGACTTCCTTTCTAATATGGTAAACATAGAATCCAGATTACTTGATTGTATCATCTGACTTTGCTTCCTGCTTCAGTTACCTGTAGATTTACTGCTTACCTGTTTATTTTCAATTTCTGTAGACTTCAGGTAGAAATAGCTTTTGAAAAAAACAAAAAGAAAAAAGAAAAGAAAAACACAGAAACTATCACATAGTCATGGTTTTCTGAATGCATTGGTGTAGAAAACTCTGGCTTTCTGAGCTGTGTGTCTATTTCATCCCTAAAGTCTCCTCTCAGAAATCATATGATTCAGTCAGTACTTCTTCATAGAAATGATTTGCCCTTCCAGTGAGTTTGGGCCAGACCTTCAAGTTTGTTCACAGAGAATCATTAAATGAACTAAAGCCAGGCATAATATATTTCAAATAATGATCTAGACATGTCTTCAACATATCATTCTTGGTTATACTGCAAATCGATGTGATCACATACACTGTGGAACAGGGTCTATAAACATACTCGTCCATGCAGCTAAACAGGTGCTCTTTCCTCTCCTGTACACGTGAGGCTACGGTGTGGCTCTGCCTTGGCTGGGAATCAGAATCATCTGCAAAACTTGTAAAACACACAAATGCTTGTTCACTACCCTGGAACTAGGTTGACTCAGAATCTTTAGACCTAAATTTTTTAAATGCTTTTGATAAAGAGCTAGAATGAATAATATCTGTATTATAAATGCATACTTCATTGATTTATAATAACTGCAACTGATTGAAAGCTTGCTAACAAAGTACATGTTAACATACCATATAATAATTACACTGACTCCAAGGGTTGGTATTATTATCACAGACTATTTGGTACTGGCATGATTTGGGGCAGATAACTTAGCCTCAAGAAGCCACACAGTGAAGAAGTTACAAGGCTGGATGGGAACGAATTATGTTTGATTCTAATGGCCTCTCAGATCTTTGTTGTCATATCTAGCCAGTGACTGGCCAGTGGGTACAAATTTTCTTTCTACCTTTTTTTTTTCAAGATTATTGCAAACATTTTATGTTTGATCTCTTTTTTCCATGGAATTATTTATATGGAATTAATTTTCTGAGACATTTAGCTTACATGCTGTTTGTGCACAAAGCATTTTATAAGGAGGTAGTCTTACTAAAATGTATCATGACTAAACTTATTGCCAGAGAAATAGTCTTTGCTTGCAAAAGAATTCATTCTTTCACTGTTATTTTCAGCTCGGTATGTCTGATAGGATGTTCCATATGTATGTTTCCTTAACACCTTTTTTTCTTGTTGTCCTACCAGGTATCTCATGCTACAGCAATGATACAGTTGGACTGTTATACTACACCATGAGCTTCTCAAGGAAGGTAAAGGTATGTGATTCCACATGCCCCAAACTGAAAGACGAAGGCCTTCAGGACAATATACTGAAATTAAGTGGTTCTATGATACAACTTACATCTCACATCCACCATGCACATGAGTACACTTTGTGACTGAACTTCACAAAGGCTTGATTTTTTCACTTGTAATACAGGAACAAACATGTCTATCTGATAGGCTTCTTGGGAAGTAATGTGCACAAGTGAGCACCCAACAGAGTGGCTATTATTGTAATTATGGTATACAGTAGATTTGCCATGCAAATATTTAATCACTGAATGCTTACCATATGTGCCCAGTACTCAATATGTTCCAGTGATACAGCAATAAATAATACTGATGTTATATAGCTTGGTATAGAGCACTGATGGAAAAGAAATCACATAAGATTTTAATAAATTCTATCAAAAGGCAAAGAGAATAGAGGATTTGAAAGCATAATAATTAGAGACAGAGTCATTCCAGGGAGAAGTAGGAAGAACCCTGTTCAGAGTCATAGAAACTTTCTTCAGTAGCCAGAGAGCTTACTTCTTCTTTTCCTGATGAATTGGAAGGCAATATCAGCTCTTAAATAGAAAGAAGAAAAAAATGATTCAGATAGTTGAAATGATTTTTGTAGGGAATAAAAAATGACCTGAGTATAAAACCTTAACAATATTTATAAGCAATCCTGAGAATCAGTTCACAATGGACACAAATTCCATTTTTTTAATGAGGAATGCTTTACCATTCCTGGAGGCACTGTAATACCATGTCAACAAGTGAAGTGGTTGAAGTAAGCTCCTATTCTGTCTCCCTCCTCCAAAAGTACATTTAGTATACTATCCTCAGATAGAGTACATATCAGATATTTCACTGATTAGATACTACACTTGATAGCCAAAAGGTTGAGAAGCAATGCATATTTCAGTTTTCAAAATATTTTGGGTAGTTTTCTCAGGCAAGATTCAAAACACCAAAAAAGAAAAGCCATTTACTTGGCTTGTTCAGGTGTGTACCCTGTCCAGGTGAGTGAGAAAGGATTTCAGGTTATTGACAAAAGGGTGATTAAAATTATGAAAAAATGGACTCTACAAAAGATATGGATGAGATTGGTAATAGAAGATGATGGAAGAATAGAGAGAGCTGCTGTCTGGAAATTCTAATGAGATCAGAAAACATGTAGTGGAAGTCAATGATCAGCAATGTTTAAGGTAAGAAACTATTATCTCAGCATGAAATATTTGAATTAGTAACTTCATAAATGGAGCAGTTTTAAGAAATTCACATCAGGATTGTGACCATGGAAACTGGCTGGCTGAGGTGGACAAGGGCAGAAGATAACTGGATATATGAAGGCTATGAAGCCTGGAATACTGAGAGGCCAGTTATTAAATACTGAAAGGGAATGATCAGGAGGTTAACTAATAACCCAGAACAGGGGAGAAGAAGTGACATAGCACAAGAGCAGGGCAGTGGGAAGTATAGAGAAGGAACGATGATCTGGAAACTGCTCATGAAAGCAAGGAGCACAGGACAGCACATAACGTGAGGGGGCTGTGAAATGATAAACATATCTCAAGTGAAAGTACTTTACAGCATGTGTTATCACCAAGGGGATAGCTAATTTTCAATGGGGAAAAAAGTTGAGAGACTGTTGTGAGGAAAAAGTTAGAAGATAAAGGAGTATTTATATCACAGAGTCCCAAGGCCTTCAGGAAGGGAAAGAACAAAAGAAAAGATTAGAGAAGTAGTATGCAGTTTTGTGTAGCTTTCTGTATTGGGGAAAATAAAAGTAGATGAAAGATTATAGACTACAGCCTTGTTAGACACAAAAGGAAAGTTGTGAATAAGGATTTCACCATTCACATTGTGCAAGTCAGTGCCTTGTATAACTGAGGGTTATTCAACCTAATTGCATTCAACTACAGCTTTAAGTGAAAGTCTGAAGCATAGGACATTGGATCAGGCAGTTCTTTTCCACATCATCTGTCTTTTACATATTCAATAAATATTTATTGAATTCCTACTAAGAACCAGGCGAAATTCTAGGCAATTGGAATATATCAGTGAACTAAAGAGTCAAAGAACATTGTGCTTATGTTCAAGAGAGAGAAGACAAAAAAATAAGCAAATGATAAGTAGCTATACAGAAGTAAGAACATGACACAGTATGTTAGAAAATAGTGAGTGCAAAGGAAAACACAGAAAGCATCTAAGGAGTAGTGAAGTGTGAAAAGGGTGAGTGAGAATCTTACATTAGGAGGGGAGTTAGGTTAGAATCCAGAGAGACGTTTGTATTTGAGGAGATAATGGAATTAGCCATGTGGATACTTGAAGAAAGAGAATTCTAGACAGAAGTGGACAGTGCAGAAACACTAACATACAAATGTTCTTGGTTATGCTTTGGGAATAGCACAAGCCAGTCTAAATAGAGCAGAGCGATCATCTTCCTCATTTTCCCATTGCTGGGACAAAGTAACCAACAGCCACAAAAGAGGAGAGGTGTATTTTGGCTCTCAGTTTCAGTCCATGGTCAGCTGGTTCCAAGGCAGAAATTCACAGTGGAAGGGCCTGGGCAGGAGAGAGCCACTCATCCCATGCCAGCCAGGCAGAAGAGTGAAGGGACAAGAATACACTGTTCCAGATCACAAACCCTGTGATCTACCTGCAACCCAGCACGTCTTCATAACAGCACATTTAGCTACTGACTACATCAATGAATAAATCCACTGGTGGGCATAGCGCCCCCATGATCCAATCTCCTTCCAAACACATGAGAATTTTGAGGGGGGTACTTTAGATCTAAACCATAAGAGTGCTGAAGAATGATGAAAGGAAAGATCAGAAGATCAGTGCTTCCCAAAGTTAAATGTGCATATAAATTACCTGGAGATCCTGTTAAAATCCAGAACTGGAATCATGAAGTTAGGCATGAAGCTGGAGGTTCTTCATTTTGTTCTGCAGTTTCATTCCTTGGACACAAAGTTGCTGCAGACTCATGGCCCTTGCTTTGTGCAGCAAAGATTCAGATGATTCCTACTTTTGGAAGTGTAAGAGTAATTAAACTAGGAGCAGGTAATATTATTACAAAATGGTTTAAGAACTTATTTGATATTTGTAATAAATTTAACATAATGTGGCCATGTATTTTTCTCTAACTACATTCAACACAACATATACAGGTATGGAACTGTCAAAGTGTTGGATTGAAACAGGATTGTGATTTTGTCAACTACTTATGATGAAGGGAGAGAGTTCAACGAAATCAAGTACGTATACAAAAAAGTAGTACAAGGATTAATCACAGGACTTAAAATGGATAATGACATGGCATGTGGGATCAAGGGGAAGATAAGTCAGCACAAGCTCTGTAACCCTTCACAGCTAGCAGGCCAGTGGTCTTAACCCATAGGTACTGATCATGTGATTTCGTTCTTCATTGGATGAATGGTACATGTGGTTTTACTATACTGTGAAGGGAGCACTTTCAAGGTAAGGAAATTTGCATGAAAGTATCAATGGTGTCTGGAAGTTTTCAATGTTAATGAATAAAAACTGTTAAAAGCACACACAGGTATGTACACACACACACACACACATATTGATATCCTAATATCCTATACATTTAGGAAAAGGAAATTTGAGTTGAGGTTTAGGACATCTCTCATCATTATCATTGCATAATGAACACTTATAATTTAATTTATCTTTTTATTACAGCTTTGCTTACCTAGTTTGAGTATCTGCTGTCCATACCCCCCAATTACTTCATTAACAATTAGTCACCACTGAGGCTCCAGGTAAATCCAGCACTGGAGTCTTTAAAACATTCTTACCCAACATTGCAAATGTGCCTGCTAACAAAAAATGAAATCTCAAATATTACTGAAATATAAACAATTCTCATAACTCTTCTCTCCTTTATCTCAGATCTCCATCTGGTTCTATTCTCATTGCCCTATAATTGTAATATTGGTGTCCATACTGATTTTGACATAGAGCTCTGGCCATTTGAAGATTGAGCATTTTTTTCTAACTCTCTTTTCATCTCCAACATCTAAATTTTTTTCAATTGTACACTTTCTTGGTTTGCTTGCCTCTTTGGCATTACTATATTTTAAAAATTAGTGGTATTACCTGATTGAATTACTAGCTTCTTCTCTTCTACAGATCTTCACTGTCCTAAAGGTCAGTAAGAAAATCAAATGCTATTTATGTCCTTTGCTGTCTACCCTCTTTCTGATTTTGTACATTCTCATTGCTATGTTTCCTGTTACATACTACATATTACTTTCTAATACACACACACAATCTCATTCTAGCTAGAGTGTATTCTTTCTTCTGTTCTCTTGAAAAACCAATTATAACAGGATACTGTAATCTGGGGATCTTCCTTTTATTTGGGCTTGTTCCTTTGTTCAAGTATCTTCATAAAATGAGTCACCATGATAGAAAACAGAAGTGTTATTGTATGTGCATGTTTTCTACACTTGTCTTCAGATCTGGATCAGAGCCTGAGGTTTTAGGATGCCTGGTCTCCAGATAGCCAAGCTTTACTGTAATAAGCAAATTGTACATAGAGATTAACACTAATAGCTACAACAGGAAATAACATTAACTCTGCAATTAAGACAAAAACTTTATACACACAAGGAAATGGAAGAGTTCTGTATGGAATCATAATCATTTTTAGAGAAGGATGACTGAGATCCATCAGACAAATCTTCAGATAAGAAAAATTAAATATATTCTTATCAATACATGCTATCACATTCATCATGGAGAGATCTTATACTACCAGCTGTATTGAAACAATGGTATTTTCACTAATTTGCATATGTCTGGTCATGTCACTTTAAATCAACATTTAAATGTCTCTTTTATTTCCACTTAGTTCACACCTTTATTATTCTGCTTCCTATTGAAGGCATATCTGGTGGGATGAGAAACGAGTTCCAGGAAAGATTTTCTCTCTAGCTTAGACTATTTAAAATAAAACATAACTCGTGGAGACAATGTCTCCTTGAAACAGGTACTTCTAGTTTAACAAGTAACAGCAGCCCACATTTCAAAAAAATGTTTTATCAATTTCTTCCAAATATTCTTTGAACAATTCAGCACAGAAGTTGTAAGTTGGAGCTTTAGAAGCAAATTAATCTAAAGTGCTGGTTCTTTCATTTGTTTGCCGCTGGATCTTAAGCAATTACCCTCTCTATGCCTCATTTTCCCATTTATAAAATAAGAATAATATTTTCTGTCTCATGAAATGAGTAAATACAAAACCTTCAGAAGCTCTATGTAAGTCTGAAAATATTCTTTTTTTTCTTTGCTTAAATTCTTTTATTGGTACATTTTAGTTATACAATACGTTCACATTTATCATTGGATGTGTCTACCTGTACATGATGTATCTTGGCTCTTATTTTTTCCCCATTACCTACCTGTGCACCATTCACCCCCTCCACCCTTCTGTATTTACATGGACTTTGTTTCCATTTTTTTCTTTTCCCATAATTTTTCCTTTCCCTTCTTTCCTTTCCCCTCCCACTTCCCACTTTGGACCCTTTCCTCCGACTTCAAATTATCAATTATTCATTTTAATCACTTTAATCCTTGTTTACACTATCAGTTTCTCACACTAGAGATACTATTCAGTATTTACACATGTGTGTCCTATTTATTTCACTTAAGAGTATGGCCTCAATATGCTAGCTATAAATGTCTCTAGTTTCTAGTTCTTTATGGCTGATTAGTACTCCATTTTGTAAAAAAAAAAAAAAAAAGCCACATCTTCTTTATCCAGTTTCCAGTTGATGGGCACTTGGGCTGTTTCCAAGCTTTAGCTATTACAAACT
>NW_004624730.1:51340773-51353537 GCF_000247695.1 Heterocephalus glaber | reverse complement strand
ATTTAGGAAATATCTTTCATTTCTTTTTGTATTTTTAAAATATTGATCAAAGTTTTTTTGAGTAGGGGATACATTTATCTGGTTCAAATTTAACCTCTAAGAGAGACAGTCAAAATCACATTTTGAAATTAAATATTCTATCCAAGGAAAAAATAGATTTTATTCAATACTTTAGAAGTCACATTGGGGAAAATAGAGCATTGTAAAATATACAGAATAATGAAAACAAAATAAATAAAATTTCTGAATTAAATTTTTAACATTGACAAATAAGAGGTTGAGTGGGAATTTTTTGTATTTAGAATTATATCTTGCTATAAGTATACATATACTCAACTTATACTGCCCAAGAATTCCTTGAGAAGCAACTACAAATTAATACTAGAACTTGCACTACTCAAAAAGAGAAGAAATCTTTAACACACAGATATATTTGGGCTGCTCTAGAAAAGAAATAGTTCTTTGATTTTTCCCAGTCCCTCATTAATGAAAAGGAATTAGGATTTTGATCTATATTTCACTGAAAACACACACACACATCTGAAGTTGAGGAAAAATGTCTTATTTGTTACAGAGTGAGACCTGTACTTGTGAGTTCCGATTATTCCCAGTTCACAGTATACTATCTGGTTAGGCATCACCCTTCCCAAAAGGAGTTTTATTAAACTAGTTTATTGTTGTATGTAGAGCTTATTAAAAATCACAAATCACTAGCTTATCTGCAGCACCATGTCAATGATTATGAAATGTACTAAAACACACAAAACTCTAATAGATATAAACTCAAAGAGATTATAAAGAGATCATAAAGCTTTAGAGCTGAAAAGAATCTTAGAGATAATAGTTACAACAGCTAACTTTGAATAAATTACTATGTGACAAACATCACTTATGTACCTTAATTACATTAACTTATTTGATCCTGACAATACAATAGATAGGAATTATTATTACTATTAATATCTAGAAATAGAAAGTGCAGAAAGTTTAAATTACTTGCCCAAGATCCTACAACTCAATAATTTTTGAGATGGAATTTGAAACTGGCTCCAAAATATCCTTTCTTAACCACAGATCCAACTAAATAAAGGTAGACAAAATCACAATAGGGGAAAAATATTGGGTTGGACTTACATTTAAAATTTATGACTATTGGAATATGTCATCCTTATTCCTAGTTTTTGATAATTGCAATGTGACTGCACTTAAGAAAAATGGACTTGGCTGTCCTTCTTGATTAGTCTAAGCAATTATATACTTTCCTTTATCTCAAAAAAAAAACCTATAAAAGTCTATTAACTCAATATAGAATAATGGGACTCATTTTTTATGGAAAGATAAAGGCTTGAGCCTGCCACTCTTAATCCTCAATGAATGTTTAAAACTTAAAACTATTTTCACTTAATACAAAATGATTTTATTAGAAATAATTGAAGTAATTACTTCCAAATTGATCTATGCTTCCCACAGCTACAGATTTCTAACTTTTTTCTTTTAAGCTTTTAATGTTTCAAGTGTGAAGTGCTTTGAGACTTTTGTGAAAGATGCTTTTAAAAATACACACTGTCAAAGTGTTACCAGTTACTGTAAAACTCAGTTATATCAGGCATTGTATGTATTAAAATGTTGAAGTGATTCATCTTAGATTTCCTATGTTGTTTATGTGACCTACACCACAGACATAAATGGTTTTAAACTCAAGAACAAGAGATTGCCACTCTTTCAGTAAAATGACCTTGGATGTGTAAGTGAATTAAATTCTCAATATTTATTTCTAACTTGAATAAAATCAATCTCTTTTTCCTCCCTCTTCTCACCTTTTACTCTCTTCTTTTCTTCTCTCTTGTCTCTCTTCACTCCTTTATTTTCTTTCTATCCTTCCCTCTCCAATTTCTCTTTTTGTCCTTTTCTCTCCACTTGAGGTTAATAACATATAGTGCTGAAGGAGACTTAGTGATG
The DNA here is from genome assembly GCF_000247695.1 of Heterocephalus glaber. Next base: position 51,351,578 of record NW_004624730.1, on the reverse strand, counting down.
TTAAATTCTGAAAGAATGACTTTATAAGACAAGATTTATAAATCAATTTCTGAACTTAAATAAATGGAAGAATCTGTTTCTAAAAGTGACTATTATTTCTTCAAGTATTTCTTTCAGGTGTTCATAAATTGTAACTAGACACCATTTATTGAAAGAAGCTTTGCATTAACAAGACATCAAAGGATGTGATTTGTTTTAGAAAGATTTAAAAAACTAATATTGAACAAATAGTGGTCTGGAAGAAAATGTTAATGCTTGAGATTTTTTTTAAATTGTATGGAAAAATGTTTAAATACTTTTCAGTTTTGCTTTGGTTGAGTTCTATTATATTTGAATATTACAGATTTTTCCCTTGCATTGCTTTTCTTTGAATAATTTTAATTTTTGTATATGTGTGGGTTTAGTGAATGATAATAAAGTTATACATTAAAAAAAGAAAGAAGCTTTGCAGTATTTAAGAAAGAAGATAATATCATTTTATACTTTGCAATGGGTATATAAACATGTAATTTTCTTACATTGGTGCATATGTATGAATCAAAGGAAGCTTATATGGCACATTCTTCTAGTTCTCCTTCACTATCCACTTTGTATCACCTTTCACACTAAAAGAATTTTTAGCCGGGCACTTTACCACCCTGAATAAAACTATATTTCCATCTTTTTGCCACTAGCTATGACATCATGACTGTATTTGACTAACATGATGAGGAAATACATGATGAGATAAAAGTGGTAAAAGTACTTTAGGGGAATATTCTTCAGGAGATGATGCAATTGTACCATTTGCCATTGTGAGATACATGTGAACACTCTGAACCATGAAGTTAAGGCCACATATGTTAAAACTCCTTAGGATAATTTCATGTACCCAACACCATAGCATGCCACACTAGTTACTGTTGTATATAATATCTCATTTGAAAATAAAATAGCTTTTAATTTCCTAAAGCAAACCTCAGACTTCAAATATGGACTAGCAGGAAACAGTTTACAATGTCATACTGCACCTAAAATCCGTGCTTTATTCTCTCTCCAATGCCAAAAGCAATGGGGGCAACCAACAATAGAATGGAACCTCCAAAACGGAGCCAAAGGAAACCCTTCCTTCTTATAAGCTGATTTATCTGCAGTGATGGAGGGAGAACAAACACTCTTGACTTGTGAAAATCAATGTGGATATTTTAAATTGTTTTTCACCAGATGGCACTGAAACCTTTCCAGTAGAGGGACTAAATCGGCATCCTAGAAGAGCTTCACCCCACAGAACTGAGATTCTGAATTTATTGGAGAGGACGTGGTCTTGTCCCACTAAATGACAGACTAATATCTGTGCTGTCCAGCCAGTGTAGATTGCTGGAAAATTAGTCTATCATCCAGTGTATGGGGGAAAGTTGTCCATGGCAAAGTGCCGCACCAGAGGCACTTCACTGCAGCATCCACCTGAGATGTGTTGGACTGAGCTTAGCTGTTGGCCATTGAATTCTGCTAGCTACTGTTCATTCCATGAGCCTGGTGCTAAAGAATCTGAGTGCTGCAGGGAGTAGAGACAGCCTGGGGAGTGTGCTGTGTCACAAGAAGTCAATTGCTTCTGGATACTGCTGGCCATTTGTCCTACAGGAGCACGTACCAAAAAAATTGCCAGTATTCTAGGAGCTTAGTACTGTAGAAAATTATGTGTTCTGTGGGATCCCAGAGCAACTGTGCACCAGAACTAGAAAGGGAAAAGTTTCCGTCCTCCAATGTTCCTCCTTCATCTTCCACTGGCAAAGTTTCTGTGCTTTCTGAAAAATAAAAGGTAAAGGCTCCACATCTATTTTCATAAAGCAGATGTGTTAGTTTTCTATTACTGGCAGATACATCAGATAAATCATTTTCTTCTAACAGGAAAGGTTTAATTTGAATCAGGTTTGGAGATTTTGACTCGTGGTTGCTTGGCCTCATTGCTATTGGGCCTGTAACAAGGCAATCCGAAAAGGCAGGAGGAGCGCATGGAAAGCTGTCCCACTCATGGCAGCCAAGAGGTAAAGAAAGCAAGAGATCCATGTTTCACAATCACCTTTGAGGACACGTCTCTTAATGACCTACCTCCTTCCATGAGACCCACCCTTCACAGGTTCGGCCATCTTCCAATAGCACCACAGTCTGTGGACCAAGACTAACACATAGGTCCTTGGAGATCATTTAAGATCCATACTATAGCAACAGGCAAAATGGGTGATTCGGAGAGGAGATCTACTAAATTGGTAGCGTGTACACCCATCATTGTATATTGAGTGTGTGAAAGCTGGTAATCTACCCTTCAATTTTACATCAGTAGGCTATGAAAGACAGAGCCAGTTATAGAAAACCACAGCTTACCACAAAATTTGGAATTTGAACTGATGCAGTAGCTTTGTAATCTTGAGGGTCATTTTGCCTGTGGAAGAAATGAGTGTGTTGCATATATGAGGAAAAACAATTTACCCACAGATATTTGAATACGAGAGTTATGAACTATAGGAATGATTGCTAATTATGCCCAATCTGCCCTTTCTTTCTTTCATAATATAATATTCTTAGCTGGATGCCTCACTGCCCAGAAGAGAGTTCTTCTCTAGCTTCCACAGCAACTGGACATTGGCAATGGCAGTTCACTTGTCAGACTTAGCTCTGATTAGTGAGCTGGAAGAGGTATGTAGTAGCTTGCATGAACTGACTCTGAAGAATAGTGAACATTATCTCTTTAACACTTTTCTTGGTTCCACCCTCTTCTTATTGTTGTTCTCTTCTTTTTGAACTAGAGGGCAAAACTATGTACAGCAAAGTACATCTATTATTTTGTTTACTTGCTTTGTTACTGTTGCCACCCCTATATCTAATCATAACATATTCTATCTCTAAGTAAGATTATTACTCCCAATTATCTATGAAAAGCTACCTTGCTATGATCTGATTACTCTCCTGTTATGCACAATGCCTTTTAAAGCAATTAGTTCATAAAAATTTTTATGTCAGGAAGCAACTTATAAATTGAAAGGTAATTCAGAATATATGAAGCATATTACAAAGAAAGACTTGGGAATTTTTTGTTATTGGGAATAGATTATTCAGATCAGGTATATTCCTTGTGTTAACATGGATGGTAGAAAGTTGAATATAAAATGAATTTTTTGCATGATGACTCCAATATTTAAGATATGGTATACAGCTTTATAAAATTCATGCAATTGGGTTCTGATTAATTTGTCTGTGCCATTGATGGAAACATTCATGGAATAAATGTACAATTGAGTCAGCTTTCTTGACTCACCTTTGCTATCTCAGCATCAGAACATTGCCACTTCAAAATAATACAAGACATGCAAACAGCCAAAACAAAGAGGTAAGTAAAATGTTTTTTAATGACTATCAAATGAAAACAAATAAACAAAAAATTAGAAATATTGTAGATAAGTTCAAGGTGTGATTGAGATTATTAAAAGTTGTTAGCAAGGAAGGCTAATATATAATAGCATCCATGATTTATAAACACCTTAGCAAAAACATCAAAAGTCACTTCATACTAGTGGAAAGAAAAAAGAAAAATATGGAGGAAACCAACAGTCTAGTTATTCCAAAAAAACTGCAAAGATCAAATACTAAGAGGAAAAAGCTATGTATAAATATGAATAGTTGAAAACTATGGACAGCCTTGTACATTAATAAATAATTACATAAAGGCGAGATTACACAATTAAGAAAAATTACACAAACCACATTATTTAAGGAGAGTGCAGATTTTTGTTATGATCTCTGTCATAGATTAAATTGTATACTCAAAATTTATAGGCTGATATCTTAACTTCTAATGTGACTGTGTTTGGAAATGAGATTTAAGAAAGAGTTCAATGGAACCATAAGGGAGAGGGCCCTGAATCCAGTAAGGGGGATATCCTTATTCAGGGAGAGAGGCCAGGATCATGCAAGCAAAGAGAAGGCAAGAGGAGGGGCCATGGGAGAACACAATAAGAAAGCAGCTGTCTTCAAGACAAAGAGACCTCCACAGAAAACAAACCAGCTGATAGCTTGATCTTGAACTTTTAACTTCCAGAACTTTAAAGAATTAATTTGTGTTGCTTTAACAATCCACTATGTGATATTTTGTTATGGTAGCCCTTCGTAATAAAATCTCAAAATATAGTCAAGAAAATAATAAAATGGATGTGATTAATGAGCACATACTCTGTGCATTGGCCCTAATTCTAGATTTCAATAGGACAAATCTTGCCTTTAGATGATTTTCAAAATAACCAAATGGCCTGTGTCTAATTGATGTATCTGGTTTTTTTCCCCCAAATTTCCCATCCCATTAGTTATGACTAAGAACTAAACATTTTTGTGACAGGTTTCAGACCCTTTATTTATTAGCAATTACTACAAATGTATAGAGAAACTGTAAGGATCAAACTGATACTACAAATGCCAACATAAACCATACCTTCATAAGAAAGTTAAGGGTCAAGAAAGGGAGCAAAATTATCAAATACCCTATCAATAGTATAGATAAAATAAAGCTATTACTTTATAGATGTGTTCTATAATGACTATGTTCATATTTTCCTTTCATTTCTTTCATGGTTCAGGGGATTTAAACAAAAAATCATTTAAAATAATTTCAGGGTGAAAAAAATCACAGAAGAGAAGCATTACATTCAATAGTAACTAAACATATACAAAATAAGCTTTAGTATATGTAAAGGACATTGTTCTAATTGACTTGGTACTTTTCCTCAAATGTGAAAAAAAAAACGAGATAGGGCCATAAAATTTCAGATCTGTGCAGTAGGGGTCTTCCATTTGTTTATGCCCCTTCTATCCATACCCTTGGATAACTCTGGACTAAATCATTTACTTTATTTTGGGCAGTAAGACAATAGACTTGAAAAGGGCTAGCACTTTTAAACTTGTTGTATCTAAAGTAGTGGGAACCCTGACATATGAACAAGCCCAGGCTAGCCTGAAGAATGAGGGACATATCTACCAGTCACCCCACGTTCAATGCGGCTGTGAAGAGCCAGCCCATCAGCAGACAATCTGGTCGTAGGCAGCCAATGTTGGACCAGCATGCTCACAGTCCAATTTGCTGGCTACTATAGACAAGCGTGTGAACCCAAACCCAAGCAGCCAAGCCTGGAGACCACAAGAACTTCTGCAGAATTCTGAAACAAATAAAAGGAAGCTGCTAAATTTTGGGTGATTTGTAATACTAATAGTTAACGGTATAATACTTAAAGTCATTTTCAGTTCTACAATATTAATTATTATTATTAGGTACTACATTATAGAATTGCAAAGGGCAGTCATTACCGATAGAAAACCTGTTGAAGTGTTTCGATTTGGACAAATCTCTGAGCTATCCTCCTTAACCTAGCACAGTCCCAGTTTCCCCTCGTTGTTCTGAGCACTCTTCTTTTTTTCAAAACTGTTTAGTGGAGACAATATATGATATTATGATTTTGAAATATATTTTATAAACTTGAAAAATGAAGTAGAAAACAATGTTAATAATTATCAATAGTTACGTATCAGTAATCCATGTCGTCATTGAGCACAAACATGCAAAGCCCTACTGGTGGAACTATGACACAAAAATCAATTTTTATGTCATTTTTATGTGCATTTGTACCTGCAAACTTATTGTATGTATTATGTGGTTCAGATGCAAAGTTTTGGAGCCTAGTTGCTTGTGATCAATTTTCACATGGACATTGTGATTTTCTGTACTTCAGGTACATTCCATTTTGAAAGGATGATAGAAATGATAATTACTTCATCAGGTCTGATGAGCTAATTGTGTTTATACATATATGTACTTTATATTTACCTTAAAGCAGTATTTATCAGGTAGCATTTTATGAGGTATTATAAGGAAAACATAGGGACAATGATATACATACTCTATGGCTTTGCTTTTTGCCCATGACAATAGAAAAGAATAATTTGTGAATAATCTCCTTAAAAATATATATTTATATACTCCATCATTTAAATATTCTATTGCTATAGTGGGGTCAAACCTCGAAGTTTCCATTCTGAACGAAATGTCAAGTTCTGCCCTTATTTACATATTACCCTTTTATGCCCCCCCGGTACCAGGGATCAAACTCGGGACCTTGCGCTTAAAAGGCAGGTATGGTGCCACTGAGCTAAATCCCCGGCCCTACACATCCTTTCTATCTTTGCTAAGTAGCTATGGTTGATTCTCTCTAAACTCAATGCATGTTTGTATAATATGCCTGTGTAAAATGTCTGAGTAGAACAATGGCATATCTTGTTTACTCAAGTAAGTGTTGTCATTAGCTTCTACTAAATTATTAAAATAGTATACATAAAGGTTGAAATGTTGATTTTTGATTATTATATCTACTTTTCTCTTTTCCAAAGTAATTTCAATGTCTTTTGAGTTACCAAAAGCATTTATTTATAACTAAAACTGTTCATATTGGCTAAATGAATAAATCACTAGTTATGCAGAAAATGTGTCTGTATTCCACATAATTGGGTCCCTTCAAGATGTACACTAGGTGTATAATAAACAGAGATACAGATGTGCACTTCAGGATTATTCAAGGAACCCCCTTTACCAGTCAAATGTGACTTGAAGGAATGATGTGTGTATATTATACAAAATAGAAAATACTTCTCTTACATATTATGGCTATTACCTGTAACTTGTGGCTTTGGGCTTTGTCTCCATCTATACATGCTCTTTCTCAGGTCTGGCCTTCTCAATACAGTAATGATTGACATGTGCTATAGCTGTTGTCAGCTGTTGTTGATTCCAATACAGAAAGGAAGACTAGATGATTTGAGTTGTGCCTTATGTATAATGGTCCTTATGTTTCTGAGCCAATATAGGCAGTGTACTAAATAAGTTCAAATATTAAAACTACTTGGCAAATTAAAATCCTGGAAGGATGAAATCACAAAAGTGATTCGTTTCACTGGATTATCCTACTGACTTTAAAAATACTAATTGTACTTTTATTATACATATAAAGACACAATTAACATACACGAACATGATAGAATTATCTTGAGTTTGCAGACTAGAAATTAATAGCACAAGTAAAACAATTAATAAGATTTGTATATGAAGTCTTTAATTACTGAAAGAGCAAAGATAGTCCCACATTTTTAGCCAGTTAGAATCCACAATGAGAGAAACATAGTACTAAAACTTGAAAAGTTGCATTACCCTAAAGCTGTAACTATTTTCCATGCATTCAAGGGAGGCACAGAAAGTAAGAGAAATGATGATTTCTCAATCTTTCACTTGATATAAATGCCAAAGAATGTATACCTTTATGAAAACTGTAACTATAAAATAACTACAAAAATAACTATATGAAACATATATACCTTGCTAAAAGTACTCTTTCAAACGCATGTTATTTTTATTTGTATTTCATTAAGCTTATATTGACTTCTTTCTTCAACATTGTCTAAACCTACACAGAAAATAAAAATCTGAGTAATAAAAATTAAAAGAAAAACCAATACAAAATAAATTGTCTTTTCTATGCCTCCAACCTTAAAAATTTCAAAAGTGCGTAAGAGTAACTGCATACAAGTATGGAAAATGACTTATTGAAAGTTACAAATTGCCTGTTGAATAGCAATTTGTGGCAGACTTTTGCTGTTTTTTAAAGTCATAGTTGTTGCTAAGATTCCTTTTTTAAAATTTAAATGCATGTTTGCAATACATTTACGGTGCATTGGTACATGTACATAACACATCTTAACAAGAGAGGACAAGAGCTGTGCCTTCAGGCTGGGCATAGTGGTGTATGCCTCTTTTCTCAGCACTCAGGAAGTGGAGGGAGGAAGACTGTCAGGAGTTCAAGGCCACCTTGAACTCCATAGTGAAAATGAAATCCTGTCTCAAAATAACAAAAATAAATAACTAAATACTACATCTTCAGAAATGTAACATAAAGAGGTTTTTGCAAATGGTAAGTTCAAAGTATTCAAGCAATAAACATGCCAGAAAAAAAGTCTAATAATATATTTGACTATACCAGTAGATCAGTGAAGTGGCATTTCCTTTCAACTTAGCTCCAAATCAAACACTCCTAAACAGATGTGATTAGGTATAAATGCCACACTTAGCATGGTATTTACTAATAAGCATGATCAGAGAGGAGTAACAAGATGGGGAAGAAATTCAAAACAACATTCCATTTAAATATTTGTAGATGCTAGAAAGAAGTGGAGATTTGGTAGGTAAGGTGTAGAGGTCAGGATGACTACATACAAACACTTGGAGAGGAGCAAATAGGAAACACACTAGTTTTATGGCCTCCAATATAGTCAGAGAAAGATTTTTTTCAATATAGAGATCAGACTCTCCAAAGAAAGAAAAGATCCACCTCAAAAGGTAATATTATTCTACTCCCTAAAGTATTGCTTCAGAAGACACAAATGTTTAGCAAGAAAGCTATAGACGGGCTGGGGATTTAGCTCAGTGGCACTGCAGCTGCCTCACAAGCACAAGGTCGAGTTCGATCGCCGGTACCAAAAAAAAAAAAAAAACCAAAAAAGAAAGCTATAGACTTGGTAGTGTAAGAAGAATTGAGTTTGCAATGTTTAATGTTACCTCCAGCCCTAGAGGTCCTCATTTCAAGGATGTTCAAGTATACAGTTAGCTAAGAGAATGTAAAAGTGATTTATTTTGATAATAAGGAGTGTGAGTACCCTTTTTTTTAAAAAAAAAAAAAAAAAAGGCTCCATTCAACATCCATCTCCGAAAGTCTCAATGTCAAAAATTTTGTAGGAAGATTTTTTGCCAAAGCAAAAGAGATCCAAAGGGCAAGAAATGGTAGATTAAAAATTTACCTGACTAAAAACATCACTGATTTCTGAACTGAGATTTATTTACAAAGGAACTCAGAGATTTATAATGGAAATAAGAAAAATTAAAAGCAAAAAAACAAAATTTAAAACTGAAAGTGACACGAGGTGGAATTTCCAAGAAGTATAAAGATTTCTTAAATGTGTAGTTCATGTAGGAGAAGAGAATGAAATGTGGGCTTTTTTGCAAGGGAAAGCAGGATGCTTATAGATGAACACTATGATCTCCATATTTTAAAATGCCCTATATACGCCAAGAGCTCAGAAGCAGCTTCTGTTCTCACAGTTTCCCTACTCAAACCCTCTTGTTTCTGTATATTTTCAAACCAACCACCTTCAGAATCTAGCTATTATTTGTTCTTTCTCCTGAACTAAAGGTGGACTTAATCTCTGACATGCAAACTCTCAGGCTACATGGTCTGTTTAATTTTTACTCACTATTCCTTTATGGCACCCCATTTTAAGTTCCAGTGTGATGAGAATTGTGACCCTTCTTATCTATATATTCCAGGAGGACACAGACGGTGCCCTCAATTTTAAATTATTCAAGGGATACAATTCAATAAAAATTTATTTCTAATATTGCTTTTCATAAATGTCCATGTTACAGTGGAGAAAATCAATTTTGAATAATTTCAAATGCTTTGTGAAAACTTCTCAGAAACTGTCCAAAGATGGTCCAAATTTACTGAACCCTTAGGGCTCTCCCCATACTGCTCATAAAGTGGATACAAAAATCCTGTTTCCTTGAATAAGAGTACAAGACATGCCTTAAACACTTACTGAATATTAAGTTTCTCATTCAAATAATTCATTCTTTTTACATGTTATAGTAATCTCAACACATGCTCAAAACACTGGACCTATATGCATGGATTCAATTTATGCTGTGTTGTGTCATAACGTGTGAATGGAAATTTGAGCAGTGTTAATGTTATTGGGAGCTTAAGTAACTAACCTTTAATCATGTTGAGAAATGACTCTGAAATACTGAATTTCAGCCTGAGACTCTCAAGGTGTGATCTGAGACCCACGATAAATAATAATATGTACTACAATTTTCCCAAGAAGGATGGTCCCAGCTACATTTGAATGAGTCTCCCCAGTTTCTCATGGACACATTTACTTAAACCTATTATGGAGTCATATTCTGAAGTGAACCAATGCTTACATTTTGTTTGCAGTTCTACTCATACTGTAAAGTTATGACAGAGACAAAAGCCAGATACTTTTATGGATGACAGAACTGATAGGAAATGACAGTTGCTAACATTTCCAGGTTGGAACCATCTCTCTTTTGTAGTGTATAACCATGGAGCCTTGATCAAATACTTGCCCCAGACTTATGTATTAGGGAAAATTTTTTGTTGAAAAATTTATCCTTAACATACTTTTAGTGGCCTATTAATGAGGTATACAATATTAAGAATGTTTCTTCAACAATGGAACCATTAGTAATTACATGTTAGAACATGCTGATATAAATTAAGACTGTTAAAATTATGGCTAGAATAAGTGGAATTTAAGAGGTTACAGTTAAAGAAAACATTAAGGAATATACATAATTCTTTATTTCATTATGTTATTCATTAAAATGCCCAGAAAGGATTGTCCCTAGTGTACACTGATTTATTGTTCTAAAGTAATACCTTCAGTTAATTGCTTTTATGTTATGCTGTTAGTTTTAAGCAAGGTTTAAGGATTTACCAAATGGAGTGCTTTTACTTATCTTCTACAGATAACATGCAAAATTGCCAAGTAAAATTCCAGATACATAGTAATGCTAGATAACAGAAAAATACAATTGGAAGGGATTGCACTTGATCATATTGCTGTCTAGTACCTAACTCCAATTATTCAAATTTATTATTAAGTATTTAATTATTCACATTATTAATTATTCAATTATTCAAATTTATTTCAGATTAGCA
>NW_004624730.1:51235469-51315799 GCF_000247695.1 Heterocephalus glaber | reverse complement strand
AGGAAGAAGGGAGAGGGGAAAGTAAGGGGAGGGGAGGGAAAGGGAGAAGGAGAAGAAGATGAACACCAACCACCACCACCACCACCACCAACTACTACTACTACTACTGAAAATAATAATCATGATTCCCTGTATCCTCAACTAGAACCCTAGAAGCTGTCCAGATTTTCTTCTGTCTTTCTCAAAAGCCAGACTTTGGACACCTATAGCCTATCTCTTCCATACTCTACAGACTTTCCTAATAGACTCCTTTCTCGTACAGGTCCAGCTGTCATTCTTCTGCCCATTTTTCCACTCAGCAAATATATATGAAATGTCTTCTCCATTGGCTGACCTCATCACCTTGTTGCAATAATCTTCTGTTTTGTGCTGCCAGTGCCCATTACTACAATGGACAGGAATCTTTCTCCTTTCTGCCAGAATTATGATTCTAAAATGAGAATCTTGTCCTGTTCCTTCTGTGTTGAAAACCTTCCATTAGTTTCTCATAGAGCAAATTATATGACTTTCACATATTAAGGAGCAGGGATGAGTTGGCCCCAGGAAATTGTTAAAATATTAGTGATATTTTCAGCTCTAATCTCAAAGTAGAATTGATGCAAAATTAGAAAGAAAATATTAAATCAGCTAAACTTCTATTTTATGCCAAAGGCCCATGCCAGAACAGCTTCAAATGGCTAGACAATAGCAATAATTGATTTCTTCCCTTGTCCCTTCTCCCTAATTGAGAATTAATGAGGACATATATTCCCATACCTGTATATTTAAGTTTTTTAAGCTTTTTTGCCAAGGGACAAGAGGGAACCTTGGTCATAGCATGTTGCATATATCAAGCCTCTCAGAACAAAATGCAAAAGAAGCAGAATCGGCAAATATTCCCACCCTTTCACTTTGATGTGCATGATTGAAATGACATTGTAAGAAGGAAATGAAGTTAATAGAGAATAATATTATAGTGTTATATTTAAAACTTGTACGTGAAAGCTTCTATCTGTCAGATTTAGACGATGAAAACCCGGTACAGGTAATATTATCTGTCCAATACTATATAGTAAAAGACCTCAAGAGAGCTGCTGTCTTAATTGTCCCAAGAGCCTACAGGCTATGGAGGTACAGATTCTGGAGCATGATGATGTAAAACCTTTCTTTATATGAAAGCGAAATACACAAGCACATGAATTTGGAGTTGTTCCTACTGAAGCTGGTTTGGGGCATTGGAGCCCTGATTATTCCTTTGCCTGTCCCTGTCACTATTCATCTCGTGCAGAACCCCAGTGGTTTTCACCTTGGAGAACTCAATGTTAGTCCCATGAGCCTACAAGATAATATTGCCATCTGTTTAGGTGGCTTAAAAAGCCCTCCAGAATCCTGTTCCTAATGTTCTGTTTTGATGTGTGACTTTGCACTGCCCTTTCAGCTGCCTGTTCACCCCAGCCTCCTCTCTGCCCAACCTCCATTACACACATGCTCTGCCCCTGGTGCCCACTTCTGCTTGCTGCTACTTCAAGGGAATGGCTTTTGCTCAATAGGTTCCTTCTCCATTCTCAGCCCCTTCCACTCCTCCATCCATTCATTATATTTCACGTTACAATGTTTTTCTAAAGTATCGCCATCCATTGAAACCATTTCCTGTGCCTTAGTTAAAATTGTTCATTTCCTAGTGCTTTATCCCATTGCACACTGGACACATCTCTGAGGCAGAAATTGTATTGTGTACTTATTCTCCATTTCTTTTAACTATGGTAAATTTTTAAAATACAGAAGAGTAGAAAAAAAGGGTAACTCACATTGTATTTCTTTCACCTATAGTTTTATCACTTTGAAATTCCTTATTTTAATCATTTTGGTTAAAGAAAATCACTTGTGCTGTAAAAATGAATTCTGACTATTGTAAGTAATTTCAATAGAGCTAAAAATCAAAAAGATGAAAATTTTAAAGTATTTGAAATTTTATTTCACAGAAATTAATATTAAGATACAATGCATATATACAGATGAATGAGGAATCCCGGTAGGCTGACATCTGATTAAAATGGGATCATATTTTGCATATTATTTATGTGGTTTTAACAGAGATATAGAAACTAAAGAATATCTGAACAAAATCATGTAAGAAAATTATTCCTCATAAGAAATAATAGTATTTCAAAATGTCTTTATAGTGTACAAAACCAGTTTACAAAAGGCAGACACTGGACTTAACACTGGTTTTCTTTCTCAAATGCATTTAAGTTTTAGACAGTATTAATTAGCTTCTTACTATGGAATATGAAGACCTTCTTACTTTAATACTTTTATCTATCTTTTCTATTTTTCAATCATATTTTTAATTATTGCTCACCTGTAATTGCTTACTTTCTTTTTTAAAACTTTTACTTTGAGATAAATCTAAGTCTTCCAAAAAAAAGTTTAAAATAGTGCAAGAAATGCCCTACTTCTAGAGTCTTCAAATACTAGGTTTTGTAACACTTTCTGTCATTTTACCTATTTAGCTGTTGAGTTTCTTCCTGAAATACAAGTGAGAAGTTGAAGACATAAGCTCTTTTTACGTCTAAATTTCTGTGTGTATTTCTAAAAACAAGAATATTCTCTTATGTAAATATCATGTAATTATCAAAACCAGGAGATTAGTATTGGTATACTAATAAAGACATATTAAGATTTCACCGAATGTCCCACCAGTGCCTTTTTCTGGCCCACTACAATCTAGTATCACTCATTGCAGCTGTTACACTGTATTACTCTCCTTTAGCATCTAATAGATCTCAGTCTTTGTCTTCCATGATCATCTTTTCAAAGCTCATAGGCCATTTATTTTGCAATCTGACTCACCAGTAGTTCTGCATGTTAATGAGTACGCAAAAGATTTTCCAAAGTTTGCCTTCCTGACTTCTTATTTTAAATCTGACGAAGCTAAATTTCCTGTTTTCTGTAAGATGGACATGTTGGCTGTGGAGACATGAGTTATCTTTTCCCCTTTAGATCCGTGATTTTAAACCCCATTTGTACATGGTTATCAATAGATTTCCAGGATTAAGTAGTTTTCATGCCACCCAAAATTTCAAAGCCGGAGGGACAAAGCACTCAGTTGAGGTAGTTCTTTATTCTTGGCTGGGATAATGGGGCTCTTCATTTTTTAAAAGATTTTATTTAAAATGCTATATTCAGTTCAGAGGGTATCCTATACTTTGGTTTATTTTTCCCACTGGGTCTGTACCTGAGGAGTATATATTTTCTTCTTATTATTTAAAAAAATCTTTTATTATTATCGTGTGTTTGCAATACAGAACAATGATGTTCATTTTAGGCAATCGGTACATGTTTATAACATATCTGGATCGTTTTTTCATTTCTTTACCCCCTGGAGCCTTTATTTTCTTAAGAAATATCTAGCCCAGCTCATCTCTAAATTTCACTTGCTTTTTGAAATTGATGGTTTTATTACTCTCCGATAAGAATAATGAATGGATGTCAATACTTACTCATTTACTTCTCCCCAACTTTGGGGATATCAGTGAGAATCTACAAGGCAGTATTTGGTTGATCTATCTCTATTGTTCAGGACTTATTATCTTCTTGTCTCACTCCAGAATCTTATTTCATTTCATGAGTGTCAGTTTTCAGAGTTGCTGTATTAGCTTACGCTTATTTCCTTATTTAGTTGCTGTTAATAGTTTTTATTGGTGTCATGGCTTGTGTTTTTCCGTATTGTGAGGTGTGGATGAAGAGTCACAGATCAGCACTTATTTATTTATGTCTATCTTTTTCAGTTACAGACTCTAAACCCCAGAAAGTCAGGTCTGCATTTTAGTTAAATCAGTAAATGCCAGAGCACCGGATAAATGATAAGAATTCAATAAATGTCCTTTAAGTGAATTTTGTTTTTTAATGTATGAGAAAACAGGAGAGGACACCAAGAAATTATTGATTTATTCTTAGCCTGCACTCTTCACTCAAGGTGTGTATTGTCTGTGTTTGAATATCAAGTACACAGTGTATATTATTCAATTTCTTCTGCCCTCATCTCAACTTAACTCTTGCTTTTTCCCAGTCTCTCTCCCAGTCATTCATTTGTTAGGCCAGTAGATAGAAAGTAACTTCTAAAGGTATTTATCAAGCATCCTTTTCCTCCCCTCTTGATAATTGTAAGTACATCTTTTTTTACTCCCCAGAAAGAACCCTTACAAATCAGAACATCATTGCTAGCTTCCAAAACAAACCAAAACACCTTCAGCACCTGAAGGTTATCTAAAAAGATCTTTATTTTTTTAAACTTCTTTTATGACAAAAGGTTGGAAAAAAAAAAGCAGATAGTCTGCCCCAAATCTGTACCACAGTGTTCCCTTTAAAGCATAACTCGTTGTCATAGGATGTTCCATTGTGAGTCAATAAAACTACTTGTTCTTCTCTTGTATATCTGTGAGAAAAGAAAGAAAAAATAAGACATGATCTTATGGTTGCGTTAAAGGACATGCAGACCGTGTATGAGTTGAGAGTCACATTCAGCACTGATATGAGCAGCTCAAAATGCTTCTGCATGTCTTCTTCACACCGTCCAGGTTTGCTACCATCTCATAACCTCCCAACATTTTGTCTCGGCAAAAGATTCATTGAATTTTTTAAAACTCTTCTTTTTATTCAGTTCTGAAAGTCTTCTATCTTTTTTCTATGGCATCTTTTAAAGATAATACCTTCTTTTAGGCATTCAAAATCTTTTAACTATGAAGTCTTGCTAAAATTAAACAAATGTATAAACATGAAGTCTATAGAAGAAGAGATTGATGCCAAACAACTAAAGATCTGTGTTTTTCACGATTTTAAAATTTTGAAAGGGCCAATTAATTCAACTGCTGGTTGCACAAAATTGTTAGGAGGAAGAAAAGGCAGTAAACTGGAGGGAGACCAGTAAACTTACTGGACCATAATAATTAAGCATAAATGGATGGAGAGATCTAACTAATTCACAGTTCAGCAATCATTTTTATGTTGCTGATAATAATACTATTCAATAAGTGAAGATACAGAATTGGAGAATTATGGTAGAGAGAAATGAAATTTTAAAAATAGATTGGAATTTATAACATGCACAATGATAATCGGACCATAGTTTTTAGATCCTGTCCTACCTGAGAGGTCAGTGTTTCCCAGGTTCCTTTGCTATGTCCTTCTTTCTTACCCAACTTCTTTTGATAAAATTTCCAGAGCTAATCCTAGGTCTTCCTTTCTCTCCACAGTCATTATCATCTGGTATCAGGGCTGTGAACGTGTTCAGATGTCAATGACACATTGTGCATCTGGCCTGGATCTGTGTCACACCACTGTACAACTATTTCCCACAGCTCCCCATGACCTCTCAGCTGTCTAGTACACATCTCACCTTACTGTGTGGAATCCTGACTATGCCTCCATAACCCATTTGACATATAGCTTCCTCATCTCAGCTAAATGACACTTCTTTGTAGTTGCTTAGGGAAGAACCTTGATAACATCCTTGACTTCTTTCTCCAACACCCCATATCCAAAGAATTCATTTAAAATAGAGCCAGAATCTGCACCTACCCAACACCTACACTGTCTACCTCCCTAGGCAGAGACACTTCCATCTCTGACCTAATTTATCACAAAATGCTCTAACTTCTTTTCTACCTGTATCCTAAAAGGCCACAAGATATTGTCAACACAGCTATCTAAGAAAGAAAATTATGTAAATGTGAGAGACAGAGAAGAGAGAGACAGAGACAGAGATAGATAGAAACATAAAAAAGGCTAAAGAAAAAAAAAGAAAAAGGCTAAAGATGCGAGGTAATACATTTGTTAATTAGCTTGATTTAGCCATTCCACCTACATTTGTGTGTGTGTGTGTGCCTGTGTGTGTGTGTGTGTGTGTGATCCTGTATATTATATATACAGCTGCCTCTCAATAAGCACAAAGGATTGGTTTCAGTACTCCCTCCCTCTCCAAAGATGTCAAAATTTGTGGATCCTCAAGTCCTTTATTGGCATAGTATTTGTATGTAATCTATGCACATCTTCTTGTAAACTTTAAATCATCTGAATTACTAATACCTGATACAATGTAAATGTTATATAAATGTTGTGATACTATACTGTTTAGTGGACAATGATAAGAAAAATGTCTGGACATATTCAGTTCAGACAGGTTTTTTTCAAATATTTTTTATCTGTGGTTTATTGAATCCATGGACCTGGAACTCATGCAAATGGAGTGTCATCTGTATATATAATTTTTATTTACCAATTTGAAAAATGAATACATTTTTAAATTAAAAAGTGATCCGGTGAAGATATTAACATTCTGTCCTAGAAACATGGATATGTGACATTTTATAGCATATTGGATTTCACAATTATGATTAATGATCTTGATATGAGGAAAATAATTCAGATTATATTGACCTGCCTAACATAATCACAAAGCTCTTTATAAGAGGTTAGCAAAGACCTCCACATGAAAAAAGGCAATGTGGGAGAAGCAGAAACTGGAGTGATATGATCATGAGTTAAAGGATGACAGTAACTACTAGAAGCTGGGAGAGACAAGGACTAAATTCTCCTCTAGAACCTCTAGAAGTAACCAGTCCTGCTAACACCTTGACTGGAGGCTAGTGAGACCAATTTTGGACTTCTGACCTCTAGAACTATAAGATGCTGAATTTATGCTGTTTTAAGCCACCAAAGATGTGATAGTTTGGTAAAACAGCAATAGAAAACTAATGCACGATTTAAATGCATTCTTCAAAAGTTTATAGACTATCTAAAAATAAACTTCAAATGCTGAATGATAAAGTCAAGGTGAAATTTTTTTGTTCCTTTCTTAAAATATGCAATAAAATGGTTTCTAATTAATTATGCCATAAAGTTTTGGTGGTATCCAACTCTTAGAATTGTTTCCTATTCCTGTTTAGAGTTCTATATATGGATACACAAGAGGGTGGAATTCTCCATAGCCCTCTGCAACATAAATTAAATTTGTTGTTTTTAATAACACTTTTGATGTAATTACATCCTATTGGCTTTATAAAATAAAGCCCCTTGATTGTGAAAGCAGGGATGTTATTTGAAATGTTAGTCTCTGTGATCAAGATGTTTGCTATATCAAGGAAAACTATCAATTCCCAGAGAGTTTTCACACCTGAAAATTAACCCAATTTGTTTTGCAAATCTGTGTCATGCAAATTGCAAAATCAATCACTAAAAGGAGACCTCTTAGCCAAATATTTTCCAAAAGGATTAGATTCCCTGCAGAGGTGAGTTCCTCAAATGTCCCTCAGTGCAAATGCACACTTCTAAATAGTCTCTCATGAGACTAGTTACTTAACAAAAGCTTCACTACATAATATATGTTGCAATATTTGCTTGACAAAGAATACTCTGAACAATATGATAGTAACAGAATTTTGGTTCTTTCTTAGAGGATGCAGATTTTATTTTTACAGAATTCTCTGGGTGGATGTCATGGTTAAATGTGTGTTATCTGGAGCTAGACTACCTGGACTGAATCTAGCTCTGCCACTTATAGCCCAAGGCTAATTACTTAGTCTTTCTCTGATTCAGTAGGAAAATAGGGAACATGATAACATCTAGTTCACATGATTATTTTGAAAGTACATAAGTTAAAGCATATAAAATATCTATTGATAGAAAGAGGCTGTGTACCAATAAACCATTTGTAGCTATCACCATTACATTCAGAATACTGTGGTAAAGTGTATGAGAAAATAATAGTCAAGCTGTCTCATATGTACCCAGATATAGCTTCCACTTTGTAGTCAGCAAGTATTTATTAGGGTTCGCTATGTTCTAGGCAGTAAAGTATCAGTATCACTTATTATGTAATGAATCTCTCTCTGGTTTATTTGATAGTTTATGAGGTTCTCTATAAACCTCCCCAAGCTAACTTTATTTTAAACATATGCAACATTATTAATCACCAAAGTTTAACATCAAGAAGTTCAGGAGCAGCACTAGTAACTGAGACAAAGATCGTGTTTAAAAAAAAAACAAAACAGAGTTTATCTTACACCTAACTATATGCTCACAAGCCTTAAAATTACAAAAAAGAGAGTGATGGTGAGATGCTTGCCAAAGAAAATTAAGCAGAGTGATGAACAAAGAATGCATAATAAGTTCATATATTTAATGCATATTGAATGTAAGTATAGCTGATGACTGAACACAACTTTTAGCAATCAAAGCAGAAAGGAAAGAGAAAAAGCCAAAAGTCAATTTTTTACTTTCTTCACTTGCACAGGACCCACCTTGTTCAACAAGAACACCATGTTACAATGCAAGTATATGATTTATGTAGTAGACCAGGCAGAGATAACTTTGACCACTGTTGTGGGTATTAATTTGCAACTTGGTTGAAAGAAAAGTCTGGGAAACTTATCATTTTTCATTGTCTTGGTATCAACCTGTATTATGCTACCGCTCCTAGCTGGATGGACTTCAGCAACAGCCATTTTCAGGCATTTACTCATAACTCATGATAGATTTCCAAATTTTTACATGGAGACCCCTCCAGACTTTACTCTGTAATGTTTGCTCTTAATTTGCTCATAGTTCCGGCTAGATAAATACTCTGATAAATGGCCATTACTTCTGTTATGTTCTTGCCACCCTTGGGGCATAGGAAACTGTCCCTGAGAACACTAGGTCTTGGAATTCTTTCCATATAGGTGCAGCCAATCTTTTCTGAGATTGTCTACTTTCTTCCATTCTGCAGTTAAGTGGGAAAAAAACCAAGAATCAGAAGGAGATGGTGGCAGGGACTTCAGTCCGAAACATACATTATTTTCCTTCTTCCCTTTAGCAACAGAACTTTCATATTTTAGCTTGACATGCAAGTACCTGACAAGAGAATGAATGCATGTTCATCACTATATGACTCTTAATAATGAAATGTTAAGAATTTATTTTTACAACTTTGTACATTATCTTTAAAAATGAAGTTGCTGTGCTTTCTGCCTTGGATGCCACTAGTCACCCACCTTCTATAATGCAGACAAAGAAAACATATCAGGAAGGGAGGGAAAATAAAAAGAACCCACAGAGTTCCCAGATAACATCATGTTCAGAGAGTCACCCTCCCTGTATTATTTTCCTTCCTCTGGACTGAGGGAATGACATTTTACCTTCCTAGTGCTCATCCATTCCTCAGACTCTTACAGCAGTTTAGTTTAGTAAGTCAGTAGCTAGAAGTAGGTTACCACCATAATAATACATATGGCATTGGCTAAGAAGTAGCAAGCACCAGACAATAAACACTGTACACTCAAAAGTTACTGACATTTGGAATACAAGGACTAAATATTTGGCTAAATGTTTATTTTAGTAACTCAGAAGGCTATATGCCAACCAGACTGAATCACTATAGAAAATACTGAAAAATGTCTGATGATTAATTAATGTACTTATGCATTTTCCTCCAGCTTGTAAGAAACAGTGTCACTTTTAGTTTAAGGTAGTCCAGTTTTTAAAAGTCCAATTTCCTTATTTGAGGAAAATGCATTTCTTTTTTGTTTCCATTTTTTTACTTTGTTTTTCCTCCCTCAAAAATGAGATGAGTATATTAGATGAACTCACTTTAAGAATATTAAATAAATTATGAGAAAAAAAATGGAAACAAGGTATATGTAAATAGGGAAGGGTGGAGAGGGTGAAGGGCATCCAGGTAATGGGGAAAAAATAAGAACCAAGGTACATCATGTACAGGTACAAGCACCCAATGATAAATGTAAACATATTGTATACCTAAAATGTACCAATAAAAGAATTTAAGAAAAAAAAAGAACATTAAATAAATGAGTGGTGGAAGGCATAAAAATCTATGTAAATTAAATATTTGGTTTTGAGTACTCATGTGCAACTTTCTAAAGGCAAAGAAGTTCCGAAAGAATTGCACTTTCAAAGAAACCAGTGTGACTTACATGAAAGCCTTTTTGTTTTTCCAGTTTGCTTTCCTTTTTTTGGTTTTGTTTGTTTTTAATCTCTCAATAAGTCCTAAATCAAATCCCCAGTGTCCAATACATTTCCAAAAGAAAATGAGTTTTCATTCCAAATCATAGAATAATAACAGAGAACCTGGGTCCCTGGCTGAAATGGAGATACAATTCTTAGATGCATGGCACACAAATAGGATAAATTTATAACGAGTGTGAACCACTGTATACATTTCTATGAATTTTAATATATGTTTAGACTTTAAAACCATCACCATAATCAGGATACAAAAAGAATACATCGGTGAAAACATTTGGTTCTAGAGATTTTGGGGGGAGGTTAAACTACCAATCCAATTGTTTCAGTAATTTTACAATGTTTCATGTTATACATTTCACTTTTTGTGGTTAGCAGATTTTTATTTGCAAAGAATTGATCTATATTATCAGGCTGTTGAAATATTCCTGAATATTCTATAACATATTTGGGTGAGTAGTGATATTCTCTGCTTTGGCACCTTATACTCATTATTTGCATTCTCTTTCCCCACCCCTGTTCCTCTCCTTCTCCTTCTCCCTCTCATTCTCTATTATTTAGAATCTTGGTAGAGTTTTACATTAATTTTATTGATTTTTCAGTCTAATCTTTTAACTGATTTTTGCTACTTTTTCTAATGTAAATTTCATTTAACTATTATTTCCTTCCTTTTGCTTACTTTGGTTCTATTTTCTTGTTCTCCTTTTTTAATTTTTTACTTTCTTACTGTGAAAACATTTTGCTGATATAAGATATTTTTAATAAAAGCATTTAATGCTATAAATTTTTTTCTAAGTATTGATAGAAGTGTATCTAACAATTTTTATATACCATATTTTCATTTAATTCAAAAAATTCTAGTTTATTTTGAGATTTATTTGATCATGGATTCGAAATTTTGAAAAGTTTTTATTTATCTGTCTTTAAATTCACCAGTTCCACTGCTATTTCCATTCTACTGTTAAGCTTTTCATTATTATTATTATATTTTTAATCTGAAATATTCATTGAGTTTTCTTTACATTTTTTATTTCTTTGCTGAGACTTTCCACATCTCCGCTTATTTCAAGAGTGATCATGAGTGTTAGCTGCAAAATTTGCTAATAGCACTTTAATATCATTCTCTGATAATTTCAACATTTGTGTTTTGTTAGAATTGGTGTCTGCTGATTTTCTTCTTCTCTTGTGAGCTGAAATATTCTTAATTCTGTAAACTCAGAGTAACTTTATGCTTTCACCTGGGCATTTGTAATATTTTGCTTGAGATCCTTTGTCTTGTATGAATCTTGTATAAATATGGGAATTACGATGTTTCTATTTTGGTAAGCAATTAACCAGATTATGTTCATGTCCTTCAAGTATGGGCTGTGATTGTAATGCCAATTTAGTTTTAAAGCCACTGTAGTACTATTCAGAGCTATCACCTTGCGAATACCTCTCAAGGGATCTGAGAATCCACTATTCATTGGATCAGTTCCAAAAGTCTTTGGGCATGCTTATTAGGATCAGGTTGACACACATGCAGCTCAGGAGTAATCCCAGGAGATCATAAATAAATTTATGCAATTTCATTTCCAAGCTACTGCCATTCCATGAACTCTGCTGCACCCTCCAGACCTTTGAAGCTCCCTTTCCTGAACCCTATTTTGAAAGCTGAATGAATAATTGTCTTGGTCCTTTGTATACTTCCTCTGTGGTGCTCAAATATGGGGCCAAGTTACAGAAAGAGACAGAGACCAAAGAATGAAGTTTCTCCCTCTTTTGAGGACCTTAACCCCACCAATCATAGAAGATTCCCTTTTCTCAAAGATTTGACTCCCTGGGCCTTATTTTCACCACAAGATTACAAAAAATTTTGATTTCTAATTCTATTATCTAAATTTGAATTTTCTGTAATTAACGTATAATGCTTTAATAATTATACATCAGGAAATCATATTACTAAGAAGATAATGCTTTATACAAGAAACTCACAATCATTTATTTTGTTCCTTATTTATATTTTTGGTTTCTCATGTAAAAGAAACCATGCAAGGTGTTATATACATCTACATAATGCAAGCTGGAACCGATAAAAATGAAAACTATAAAAAATAACATACAATCAAATGAGAAAAACAAGTTTCATTTTAAAAAGGCAATTTTATTAAGTGCAACCTTACACAGAGAAGCAACATGAGTAAACACAAAAAGAAAGGAGTGAAGATCAAGGAAGATCAAGTAAAGAGTGGATTTGAGATATGAGAGAAGTCATGGAAAAATGGAAAATGATATTGTAGGATAGGAAAATCTAAAACTTGCACCAGAGTATAAATGTTATGAAAGATTTAGGCTGCCAACAAAATTCTCAAAAATATAATATTTTTGAATGTGAAATATTTGTACTAAGAAAAATTTATTATTTCCTTGAATAGCAAGGGAAAACCAATGTCTTTCATAATTAGAACACTAATTTGTGGGCACATAAACAATTATATATTACACTTTGCAGTTTGCAACTTTCACAAATTAGATAATCTAAAACTTTTAAAATGAGAAGTTTAACCTAAAATAAAATGTGAATATAATATTTTGACTTCAGTGCCCTCAACACCCTTCCCCGTGGTCCAATGTTCTTAACCACCTCTAAAGTCTATCCTATGTTTCCCTTTTTCTCTCTCCTCACAGTTAACTAATTGCTAAGAAAACATCAGCAGATTACATTTTAAGATGTTATTTCTCCCAGAAATATTTGCATTTCAATAAGTTTCTTTTGTAGTTTTAATCTCCAGGACCCAAAGGAATAAATCTCCAAAAGAAAATGACAGGCCAAGAGGTGAAGTATTTGATGACTCAGTCTGACCGTATAAGCCCTTCATGCTCTCCTGTCCACATGGTCTTTGGGAAAAATCCTTCCATTCATCTCATATGGGAGTGAGTCAAAAGAAATAAATAAGAACACAAAGCCAAATACTATTTACACATAACATGTTTCTTGATATCCTTCCTAAAAATTGTTTCTTAAGCAATTTTGTTGTTCCTATAAGTAGGGGAAAAGGTGAAGCAACTTGCATATTATTTTATTCCTTAATTAATTGTAACTGCAATGTGTGAATTGTAAAACAAATGTGATCATTCTGAAATAATATTTAAATTATGAAAGAACACGTATACATGTTTCTATCTACATTTATCATAATAACATTAATACAATCAACTAGTTCTGTTCATTTGACTATATTATTTAATTTTTCTATGCAGTGATTGGAAAATTAAATTTAATAATGGCTGTTTACTTTAAAATTATAGTACTTTGTAAAACTAAGACAAAATTATATATATTATACATATATATATGCCATGCTGCAATATTTTTAGAAATCTCATTTTTATACCACTTTAAATCCAGATAATAGGTGAGTGTGAGTGTATATGTACATGCAATATATAAGAATATATTAAGAAATATATATTTTTATCCTCTATAAAATGTAAAGGTTTATACCAGTATCCTGAAATGGTTCATTAAAATGAAGATTTTTTTCATAATTTTAGTTTATAGACTTAATAAAGGCATAAAAATTCACAAAGCAAAACCATAGAAAAAATTCAACCCTAAGGCTGAGTTTTACTGTATCAAAACAAAGACATGAGCCTGCCTACAAAAAATAGTTGAGCCTGCAGCCTTCACTGACTTGGATCAACCTCTCCAACATTTAATTGTTATATCATTTGTATCAATAATCTTAATTCTTGTTAAACTTCATTTTATTGTTCTTATTCCCATACTCATGTCCTACCCTCATAGAACGTTTTTCTTTTTCTTTTTTTTCAGGTATCACAATGTTTATTGATAGATACAAGTACATAAAATCAGGGCATGAACATGACTTGATAAATTAAGTAGACTTAATTTCAATACTCTAATAAGAGGGACCAATTCAAATTCTCACCATTTGTTTCACACCCACAAAAAACACTTCAAGGGCATTAACGATCTCTCAAAACTGATCAGTTTTGTGCAAGTAAACCATGTTTCTTTTAAAAAGACTTGTGCACTTGCCCAAGCTCAAGGATATTAAAATCTAGCCCATAAAACCCATTACTAGAGGTAGAAATACAGGCAATATACTATTACTGCAACAACCATCAATTACAGTCAAGAATTTTTCTGTAACAACCAAATGGATAATCAAATATTGCAACAACTCAAGTATTACCAAGGAAAGTGCATTTCTACAGTATTCAGTGTTGCTATTCAGTTTTCTAACTTAAAACAGCCTATGATAACTGGCAGCGAAAAAGGTCCTTGCAATAGACTGCCTCTGCTTGAGAACTTATGATGTAATTATTGCATGCTGCTAATATACCATCTAAACATTAAAGATACTCCTAAAAGATTTGATGGCAGACTATGATTAAGACATTACACTACAAAAAAACCTTATGCAGAAGGAAATCCTAAACTGATGTGCTTCTGCTTTAAATATTGTGAAAACATTACAGCTGAATGAATTTTCGCAGTGGCTAGGTCAAATGCAGTTACATCATAGCAATAGTATGTTTTGCGCAATTTAAGGCTTTGGCTGGTTCTTCAGTCAGCTTCTTCCTCTGATTCTTCTTCTTCAGCAGTTTCTAGCCAAGTCAGCCACTGATTCACCTGGAACAAAGCCTTGCCTTTTCCTGGAAACTCTTGGGTTATATCTTCTTTCCAAGCCAAGAAAGCTTCCTCTTCAATAATTTCCATGTCATAGAAGTGAACAAAAAAGCAGAATAACATGACTTTTGGGAAGTTGCTGTTATAACAGTGCACCTGCAGAGCATACAGGACACTGACCTGTAGATCAACATGATCATGAAGGAATTTCTGCATCACTGGCTTGAAAGAAAGCAGCAGTTGTTTTTCCTGCTCTAACTGTTCTTCGGAAGGAGCAGAGGAAGAATCCATTTCATCGCTGGGTGGGCTTACTTCACTAGAAATATACTGTAAGAAGCTAGTCATTAAGATGTTCACAAATCATTTATCTACATGAAGTTTGGGAGATATGTTATCTTTTATCCATTTATATATGGTTTGAGGAGATGGGTCCAACTTTATTCGCTTCAACAGTTCCTTCTCCAATTTGAGGAGTGGGAATAAGAAACTCAGTCCCTTTCCTTCCAAAATCTCCAACATACATACAATCCTTATTCTGATCAATTTCTGGAAGCATTTTCTGCATATTGACCTTGCTTTGTTGGAAAAGTTCTGTTAGCCATTCTTGATCTTGTAATTTAGCTAATTGCTGAAGACACAGTAAGAAGAGAGGAAAATGGGTACCACTTGCCAATGGTTGATCTAGTTCAGAAATGTTCACCAGCTCTGAAATGATTTTTCATTCAGTTATATTGCAAGTTCTACCTTTTACCTAGGGACTATGTCCTCTCTTTGGTCATATTGTAGAAGGAAGAAGGCATTGCTAAGAATTTATCTACATTATGACTTTAGATCTCTTTGTAAAAGTATGCTGATTTGATGAAGACATAATTCATTTTTGTGTCCGTCTGAGCATCTACAATTGACTTCCATTATCAGGCTAAACAGCTGCATACATGGGTCTAGGAAAAGATAAGCTCATGAGCACTTTTGTGCAATGTACCCCAAACAAATAGGGTTAAGTATTCACAGACATTGACTAAAACTAATGCAGCACTCTGAGAGAGGAGAACGCAGAAGAAAAATCACTTTCTAGTGGTTAGCCTGACCTTTATTTTCCTGAAAAATTCAACTTTCTTGAAAAATTCTCATATACTCATTCAGCAAAATAAAAACTTTTTGGCTATCTTCCTCTGAGGCACTTTATTGATTATCTGTGGCCACTCAAGCATACCTCTCGAATTCTCACCTTAAGTTCTAAATGGCTCATCCAAATATTTTCGTATGTTTGTATTCTCCCTGTACGAGACCAGTATGAGAAATATAATTTTGTCTATTTCATAATATTTCAGGCACCTGAGAAGTACTTCCATCTTTGGTGTGCCTGTCTCAGTTAGATAGCTGGCAACATTTGATGGTGTCCATTCAGTTGGTGCCTTCTCTGTCCTCTCTGTTGACTTCACTGTGCTGTGTTGTTAGGAGAATACAGCCCCAAGCACACCACTCTGCACACATGTCTATGACACATACATAGTCATCTACAGGGCTCCTAGTTTAATCTAGGAAATATCATTTACTCTTCAGCATTCAGGGTTGTGATTTAGGAGGCATAAAATAAACATAAAGCCTGTTTACGGCCTTCAATATATAGTCCATCATGTGTACCCATCTAAAAATAAATTATTTTGAGGAAATTTATTTTTCAAAGTACCAATGAGCACATTTTAAATTCACCATATGCTAGAATATGTTTGGAACTTCTAGGTCTCAAAGGAACAAGAGTTTTTCCACCTACTTGTATATAAGAAAGAGAGAATATTAGTGGCAATGAAATGGCTTGCTAGAGGAAAAAAGACCATATAACCAACAATTTTATTTGTCCCTCTTCAGTTTATTTACATAAGAGAGAAAGACAATACTAAAAAAAAAAAAACTGAAATAGCACTAAGGCCTTTGATTCATTGGTTTTTTTAGATGCTTGTTTTTGTAGATGCTGTGCCATTTCATTGTAATTAAGTGGGCTGCCTGTGACTGATCTTTTGATGGGCCGATTTTGAGATGAAAATTTTGGAGGAATCACATCAAATGCTAGAGTGTGCACACATTTAGTATAAAAGAATTGTAATTAAACTTCACTCATCCTCTTCTATGAAGAACATTGAATTAGAGTCAAAATTGGTTTCTGTTATGTTTCAGTCTAGCAGAGGCACTGGGGAAAGATCATTAAGATGCTAGAGTGAAATGAAATCTGTGGGCAAATGTTCTATTTATTATAAAGTGTGGGTGACTTCAAAGCTAGCCCTACCTAAGGTGATGCCAATGGCAGCCACCTGTAAGATGCAAATGCTATCTGCTATGATTCTAGTGGCATAACCTTGCCACCAGAGGAGGGGTTGTGAACATTTACCTAAGAAACTCATTCAGCATGCCCTATTTGTTCCATAGAAAATTCAATGGAGAATGAAGAATAAAAGGTGGCCCTGGATTTGAACTTAAGATTCATCTATCTTTCTCCTTTTTTTCTACTCCCAGTCAGATTGTTATCACTCCCTCCCCAAAATCCATACCAAAAACAACAACAACAACAAAAACACCTTCTCTTTGTGTCCTCTCTAAAACAGTTTCTTTGGGAACAGAAAGAAACCTGCCCCTCTGGGCTGTTACCAGGACTGTGTGTTGTGAGGCAGAACCAAAGGATGTCTTTGACTTTTTCCCTCTTCACACAGAGTTTTGCTTTGATCTTTCATGACTTCTATTCTTCTCCAAGGATTACTATGCTTATTTTAGTATAACATATTTTACCATGATGTATTCTATATACACCAATTATACCAGACTAGGAGCACAATGAAGAATTGATACAGTGCCCAATACCAATAATAAAACAGCATTTCTTGTCTTTTTTTTTTTTGTACCAAGGATTGAACTCGGGACCTTTTGCTTGTGAGGCAGGCACCGGAACCACTGAGCTAAATCCCTGGCCCAGCATTTCTTGTCTTTACGCACGCATGCACACACATACCCTACCTTGCCCCACAAACAAAAGTTGAGAGATCTCAGTTCTTATTTATTTATTCATTTATTTTTGTACTGGGGACCAAACTCAGAACCTTGCACTTGTGAAGCAGGCAGCAGAACCACTGAGCTAAATCCCCAGCCCCGTCTTGTTTATTTTTTATTTATTTATTTTTTAATAATGCAAATCTTTATTTTTAAGGAACTAAAATAAACTAGTAGTATCAATAAAACCAATTAGCATATATATTGAAATATTTTTAATGAAATTTATAATTTGAGGAAGTATTTGAGCTTCTCCTTACTTCCTGTTTGCTACAGGAATCACAAGCATAGCTGGCTGGATTGCCAAGAACCCTCTCCTGATATGCTGAACCGATGTCAACTATTGCAAGCCCCTGTAACTAAAGTTCTCTTTGTTTCAAAAAAAGTTACTTGTACTTCTCTCTTCAGCCTATAAATTTCCCTTTACCTTTGCTTTCACAGATATGCATGTCTTCACTTCTCTGTGGTGCACCTGGCTCCCTGTATTAGAATCCTTCAGCTTATACCCAGATAAATTCATCATGGAGAGTATCTCTGGGTTATTTAGGCAGGTAATAGCTAATGCCTTGAGAGCTCATTTATATGCAGACTAACTCCAAGGTTATCTAGTTGACTGTTTTTCTGGAATCAGATGCTTCGTTCAAATTAGTTTGACACATAATTTTGGCAGATTAAAGTTTAAAAAATTGAGCAGATTTTCTGAAATAGGTATTACTGCCTATATTATTATTTATTTTTAACAGTACTGGGGATTGAACTCAAGGGCTTCACAGGGGGAGCTTTTTATTTTTTATTTTGAGACAGGTTTTCTCTAAGCTGCTAAGCTGCTCAGACTAAGCTTCAGCTTTTGATTCTCCTGCCTCAGCCTCCCAGGGTGATGGAATTACAGGAACAGGACACTACACCTGGCTAAGACACTAGTTTTTTCTATCTAAGGGATCCCTACATTTTGTACATAGTCCCACTTTCTCAGTCATTATTACCTTTTGTTTTCTCACTCAAATGGTAATTTTCAACACACTATATAAAAGCACTGTGCAAAAGATTATGAATTAGTAACATTCACTTTTTTAAAAGAGGGTGTAATGCAATAAAGAACAACTTCACAAAAACTGAAACAATGTGATAAGGATTATGAAAGAGAAGTACCAGGAACAATACCATAGAAGAAGGACATTTCCCCAGATTGGCTAAGATAGAGGATACAGAGAAGGAGAAACATCTGTCATGGCCAAGTCCTATTTAAGGGCTAATAGGAGTTTGTTAGGCAAAAATGAGGAGAAGCAAGAGGAGCAGGAGGAAGAGGAGGAAGGTAAAGAAAGAGAAGCAACAAGTAGCTCTATTAAATAACTTGAATTTTAGAGACCCTAGTTCCTTTCCCCAAGAAAACTAGATAATAACCAGGGTACACCAACATCTAAACTTTTGGTGTGCATTTAAAATTATGCATGAGCATGTGTGTGTGTGCATATGACTAGTGTCCATTTTGATTGGCACTTTCTCTCCTCCTCATATAACTTTATTATGCTAAGAGGAAGATCACTGAGGAAGTATATGTGAACAGAAAAAGTAATTGAGAAAGATGCTGAAGGTATAAAGGAACAGAAGAGCAAGAAAACTGACGTGTTGAACTTCAACTGTGTCCAGCATGAAACTAAGTACTTAGGTACATATTCTTAATTTCATAATCCCAAAAAGCCCAATCCATGAAAATATGTTATCATTTTTTCAAATGAGAAAACTCAGAAAAGTTAAATATTTTCCCACAGCAAAACAGCTAGTAAGTGGAGAATCCAGAATTTAAAGCTAGTTCTTTCTGAGTTCAAGTTCTAACTCTTTATAACTCTATATGGCAAATAACAAATATTCTGGGAGTAGTTGTCTTTAGTCTAGAATCACACTTGAACTTCTTTAATTCCTTCTGAAAATTACACTTAAACTTGAAGTCTGGTCCACAACCAGTCAAGGGATGAAGCAAGAGTAGAAATCTCTGAACTCCATCACCATGGAATGGGGGTGGGGTGGTACTGAGGCCTTCTCTTGCCAGCCAGCCATCTACACATAACATTCTTTTCCCCACTACAAAACAAGAAAAGCAGATGAAGAAAAAAGCAAATTCCAAGGCATAGAAAATCATGTGAGAAGGGCCAAGGATGTAACAGAGCAGCACAGCACCTGCCTGGCAAGAGTGAGGCTCTGAGTTTGATTCCTGGTACCAAAAAAAAAGGGACACAGAAAAATCATGTGAGAGACTAATGCCTAGGGTCACCTCTTATAATCAACACTATGCACTTAGAGATTACTGTGTGTTTAGCTCTAGAGAAATGTCATCTGATGAAGTAGAAAGGGTAGAGAGGACATCAAAGAGGAACGAGACCAAAGCACAGAGCTAAGAACAACTAGGTTATACCTGGGAAATTTTAGAGTTCAAATAAGTTGGAAAGCAGTTCATGGAACTGTAGGCATCAGCCTGTCTTCCAGACATCTCTCAATTCCCCATCCACTCCCACTTCTGTCACTACAGTAAGTGCCAGAACTCTCAGTAGCCTGTCCTTATTCTCTCTTCCTTTCATTTCTCACCGACATCTGAGTAATTTTTGTAATATAAATCTGTTAATTTTATCCTTCTGCTTACAAATATTTCAGTTTTTCAAAATATTTTCAGTACTGTAAAAAAGCTGAACACTCAGTCATCTAACATTCTCAAAATCCATTACCTTATACTTTCCCACACTGGATGGAAAATGTTAAACTAAGATTTAAGAAGTCCCATGAAGCACAAGAAGGAAAAATACAAAGAAAATCATACCAAGCCATACCAAAATGAAACTACCCAATTTTTATTTCTCGTAGTTCTATGTACTTTGGGTACCATAGGCACATTTACATTCTGATACAACTATTGGCTCTGAACTTCATTATTATAATGAAAATGGGTAGTTGTATTATTATTTAAAGCAATTCTTACATGATAGTGATAGAAATAAATTAATAATACCCAAAGAGACAGAATCTAACTAAGCACAAACTAAAGACAACCTCAATCCAACTTGTCCACCAATGACTGCCTAGATAACTAGGGAAAATGTGATGCATGGAAAGTTAGTATGGAAAAAAATTGGTGTTCTTAAGTGCTTGTATTTAAGCTCTTATTTTTTTAAAACTTTACAAAAATATTTAACCATTTCATATATTACTAGGACTTCCCCTGAACCTTATATGAAGTTAAAATGTGAGGATCCCTGATGGCTAGGTTTCAATGGTTTTATGTTAATCAGCCTTTGGGAGACAAAGTTCATCAGGAAAGAACAAAAAAAGAGATGATAAACTACAGCACCAGCTCATGCCAAATCAGAAATAACTACAGGACAAACACTGTTCCCTAAATGGCAAGAAATAAATATAACTGAAAATTTACATAAACAGGCTAAACTTTATTCTGGAAATGAAGAAAATTACGTTACTCTAAATTAGCAAAATTAAATTTCCATCATCGGTAAAACAGCTTGTTCAAATTTATGTGCGTTCTAATCAAATTTGAAAGTCATATCTTTGTTCAAAAAATCTAAATGTATAGGGTTGAAAAACTGGAGAAAAATTATCCACAGAAAGGATAATAATAAATTAGAGAGAGAGAGAGCAGTCAGGCATGGAAAGGAAGAGAAGGAGAGGGGGAAAGAAGGAAGGGAGGGAAGGAGAAAAGAGAAAAAAGAAAGAAAGAAATAGATAAAGAGAGAAAGAAGAGAGGGAAGGAAAGAAAAAAGAAAAGGAGCAAGGGAGGGAGGGAAACTTTCTAGACAATAAAGACACATAAAAAATAGAAAATCTGTAAAATTCTAAAAGTTCTTTACTTTCCTTTATAATCCCTCCAATAAATAAAGCTATTAAAGGAAATGCAATTACACATATGTCAAAGGATAATATTATTTCCCCATAATTGGATTTCTCAAATTTTTTACAAAATTGGTGAATTCAGTACTTATAAGTATCATGCATATTATCTGAAAGCCACAAATAAAACAAAAAACATATGTTACTATCTTTGCATTATGTTATAAATATACATAAAACTGCTCTCTTGCATCACTATTCACATATGGATATTTTAATAATAAGATACAATTTTATTTACTTTTTACTATCAAGAAAAGCTACTAATACTTTAGGCATGTGATTAGCAAATAAAATAAGCTCACAGTGACTGACTCATATTAATTGCAAAAGTCATCATTTAACCAACATTTAAAACTAGTTGTGAAAATAAAGACAAAAATATAACTGAAGAATGATTTAATGTCAGTGTTATACCATACATAACAGTGTATAACTTTAGTTGTCTTTGGTGGAAGTAAGAAAATATTTTGAAAAACTTAGTGGAGAAAACAGAATTGTAGAGCCAACTAACTTCATAATTATGAACTTTTGCCTTCATGTAGACATGGCTCTAAATTTTCTTATCTATATTAAAATGGATAAAACAAAGTATGTTTGTCTCACATCCTAACTTGTGTCAAAGAACTTAATTCACAGATGAAACTACTTGAAAAGATTTTTGTTCTGGAAGTTGTCATGATGTCACTAAATGACTGTTATCCTATCCAACACTTCACCCGTTCCCCCATCCTCAGTCATAAACACTCTAAAACCAATTTTTCATGTTTACTTTACAAAACATATTGTAGCTGGTGCGTGAAGGTATTTTGTCAGACAATAGTTTCCATGGTGATATATCCTTAGGTTAAGTAGTAAAATAAATTTAACTCATAATATACCAGAATTATAGAATAAGTTATCAAAAGCATATTCTGTGCGTGTTAGTCAACTTTGTGATTTTTGTGTCACTGTGATCAAAATACTCAGCACACACAATGCAAAGAAAGAAAGGTTTATGTTAGCTCACAGTTTCAAAGGTGCATGGTCAGATGGTTCCGCTGCTTTTAGAACTTTGGTAAAGCAGAAACATCACAGCAGAAGGGAGTGGCAGAGGAAAGCAGTTCATCTCATAGTGGCTAGGATACAGAGGGCAAGGGACAGAACCAGGAAAATTTAAACCCTTCAAAGGCATACTCCAAAGACCTGCTTCCTTCAGGTAGGCCCTACCTCCTAATATAGCCCACTCATCTACCAACACTTCCATGAGTTAGTCCAATCAGTCTGACAACTAAGACTAGCCATCACACCATGTTTAATAAGAATATGCTGGAAACCATAGTTAATCGATTTTTTAAGAAATATCAGGAATGCACTCTGTGTTTCCTAAAGCAGAATAGGACATTTCCCTTCTAACTCCAACTCTCCTGACCTGGTAATTAGAACAGAGAATCTTTGAACATGAAGCTGATGCAGTAACTATGAGAGTCAGAGTGGGTAAAGAAAATTGGGAAGAGACCGTGGCTAAGAACTGAGGGCCACTGGTATTACAGCATCTTGCAAATTCCTCAGTATCAATTTGCCAAGCATTTTTTTTTGGTTGTTCTTGTAGTCCCAAGGATAGAACAGGCTACAAGGTTTCTGACAGTATTACCTTTGTTATCTAATGTGGATTTATTCCCTGTGAAGTCTGCTCAGAAACTGAGTAATTTAGTTTTTCATCTTTCTTTCTGTTTAACTTTTCCTCAAATATAGTAAACCCAAAAGGACTTTCAAAGGTGTTTGTTGTCTTAGAGTTTTATCTGCTTAAGTCGATTTTTATTGCAACTTATAATAAGGAAACTTTATGGTTTGAATACGATTTGTATATCCCAAAAGATCCTTTTCGATTGAAAGTTGTGTTAGGAGAGTGGCACTGTTGGGACATGGTGGGACTATTCGGAGGTGGGACCTAGGGAGAAATCCTTAGGTCATTGAAGATATCAGATAGTTTGCTTTCAACCCTTTGGTAGTTCTTCATATGACCTCTTGGGTTCTTCCAAAAGAGTTGTTAGAAAAGGTCCCACCCATAAGCCTGGGACACCCATCCTTTCCGTCAGTTCTTGTTCATTATATGGCTCCTAGCTGTGACACACATTATTCCTATTGCTATCTACCTCGCTGTAATACAGCCACATGCTATGGTTTAGGTCTGGGTTGTTCCCCAAGAGCTTCATGTGCTCACTAGCAGAGATTGTGGACAGTGGGGTCTGGCCAGCAGAGTTAGGTCACTGGGGGTGTGGCCTAGAAGGGTGTATCACTCCTCCCAGCTGCTTGCTTCTCTCTCTGCTTCCTGTCTGCCAAGGTATGAGCAGCCTTCCTCCACCCAGGCCCTTCTACCATGCCTTCCTGCCTTGGAGCAGGCCAGCTGTGGACTAAAAACATGAACCGAAAGAAACCTCTTCTTCCTTAAATTGTGAGTGCAGGGTATTTTGTCACAGTGACAAGGAAAGTGACTAAGACATCAAGCATTGAACACCAAGCACCATACCCTTGATCCTTGAAACTGTGATCTAAATGATTTTTGATTTTTATAAAGATAGCTGCCTTTATAAAGATATCTATTTCATTGTAGAACTGTGACACTAAACTATACAGAAAAGACATAAAATACCCTGTTATGAGCCTCTCAGATTTTTCCTTCTTATGTGGACTTTGTTTTATTCTTTCATTGTGTTGTGAGTTTGTCAGCATTGGCTATAAGTGATAGAGTAAGTACTTTTGACTTATAATTATAAATGTTTTAAAATAATTTTAAAAATACATTATAATAGGTTTAAAGTTAGTCTTATAATGGATACTCTTCCTTGCATTCTAATGTGCTTATATAAAGTGGGAAAGGAAATGATTGCCTACAGTCTATCAATGCAAACATGACTCATATTTCTTGAGTTATGAAATGTAAAAACACTAAGAAATATCTCTGCAAAGAAATATTTTTAGTGGGGTTGGAGTCTGGCAATGTTGCCCATGCTGGCCTGAAATTCTTGGACTCAAGTGATCCTCCTGTAGCACTTCCAGAATAGCTGGGATTATAGGTACACCTGGCTAAAAGATGGAATTTTTATAGACAGAAAAGATTAAGAAAAACATTTTCTAACTGTCCAATAGATATGCCATGTTCCCTGTTTTCCTGTGCTTGGTCAGATACCTTGGGGTAGTCTAAGCGAAGGCACTAATTAGTATATGCTCGGTCTCAGCACTAGGGTAAAGATGAGAAAGAGATGGAGAAGTATGTCTTAGTCTTTTGTCATTTCATTCTAAAATCCTGCCTCTTAGAACCATATCTTAGATAATATCAGGAGTAAAAGGAAAAGCTTTGTCCATCAGTTTCAAAGTACAAGTAAAGAGTGAGATCAGTTTATAAAGTAAATTATAGACAAGGAGAACACTAGGAATGGAAACATAAAACAAAGTTAAAGAATTTTTCCTATTTTTTTATGAATATGGGAAGGATATAAAATTAGAACCTTCCTTTTTATTGCGTTCCATATTCGAGTTAACTTGTAGTCAGTGGGAATATAGTATAATGCACAGGCCAGCCAACTTTTTCTGCAAAAAAGCCAGACAATAAATATTTTAAGCTTTAGTGGCCATATGGACTGTGTTGCATCTACTCAACTCTGCTGTTGAAACAAGAAAGCAGTCTGAGATAATATGTAAGTGAATGGGTGTGATTGGTTACAATCAGACTTTACTTGCAAAAAACCAAACAAAAACAAAAAAGCAATGGGCCTGATTTAGCCTGAGGGCCTCTACTTTGCTGACTTCTGCTATAATAAATAAAGCATTGGATTTATTTTAGTTATCAACTAATATATTCTTTAATCTGAATAAATTTGCTTTACACTTCAAGATCTTGTTTCTTCCAAATATGTTTAAATAAGCTTTACAGTAATATAAATGTACATATATATACATTTATAGAATGCACATGATAAATTTACACTGTAGACATCAAGTAAATATTGCAGCTATTGTAACAGGAAACCCAGGACTCTCAGTGACATAAAAAAAATCAATGTTTATTTCTCACTCACGTGAACCCCAACATTGATGTTCCTGGTGGGTGGTTCTCTGAGGCAGTGCCATCTAAGCACGAGATGTGTTTCAAGGACCCCCAGATCCCACTGTTTGGCTCCACCATTACACATCAATGTCGTCCAGTCATCAGCCCTGAGGCACTGCTGACTCATGTGCCTCATGCTTCCACATCTCTTGCTGGAGATGCTACACCCTTTCATTGGTCACAGAGAATACCTGCATCCGAGAGAGAAAGCCTTGGAAACAAAGTCTCTAGAAGGACAGCTGACATCCAATAAAAGTTCACGCTATGGATGATGGAATCATCAGATTTTTAGTGGTCAGCTCACAGTACATGTCAGTTATAAATGCAAAATATTTTTAAATGTGTATTTATGTACCCTACAAAAATAGTCATTAAATGTCCAAAAATTTTAAATCCGGCCCCTGTGGAAAGTCAACTAGAGTATATATATATACACTTAGTTTTTAAGGAAGTGATAAGTAACATAAAAAACTTGACCAATTACTTAATTTTTCTATAGTAGACCAATAGTAAAGTTGATGTTCAAATGTAAGGGCTGAAACCATGGATTCCAAGTCTTGTTTATTCTGTTATAAAATCGTGTGTATAATGAATTGGAATTTCCACAAGCAGCTGGTGTTCACACCTACAAATGTATAAAAATAGCTGCTTCCTCCTCAAGTCCAAATGTAATTCTCGTTAGGCAAAAAACGTTTCAGTCTGTAGATGAGCCAAAGTGAAAGAATTAAGCATACTTAAGCAGATTTTCAAACATAGAAAGCAGTTGAAATCTTTCTCAGGGATTCAAAATTATAAGGAGATCATTAGGAGAAGATTTAAAACAGGATTGCTGCCTTGTCTTTGATGCTGTAAAACCGTATCTTTGATGTTTATGCTACCCCTTACCCTCAGTCACCACAATTAGTTTTAAGTACTATTAAAAACCAGGGGAAGCTTTTTATTCAATTTTTTACTCTTTCTGAGTACTGAACATACTTCTTTTGTAACAAAGTAAGTATGTAAGAGATCATCATCAGGGAAGACTATCAAATACAACAACTCTTTGAACAGAATGAATTTATTCAACATACATTGATTCAATGTTTCTGTGGAACAAGAATAATATTGGGATAGCATATGCAACAGCACTGAAATCAGTAACTATAATCCTTGCCCTCACAGAGCTTAGAGTATGGTTGGGAAGAGAAAATAACATGAGGTGACAATATACTACAATTTCAAACTTACTAAGCATATGGAAGAAATAGATAGGTTACACCACATAGGAAGATGATCCACTTACAAAGGATTATACAAGGCTGAACTAAAATGACATGTGCCCTGAGACATAAGGAAAAGAAAAAATAAGACCCAGTGTAATAGACTATCGGGAAAAGAAGGAAAACAGCAAGTGAAGCAGTTTTATCGCAGAAAAAAGCCAGCCATGCATGAAAAACAGAAAGGAAACCCTCTGTTCTCACCTGGTGACCCAATGGACAGAGGCCTTGGTAAATATTCACAAACTGGGCTGTAGAAGTTCTGCAGGCTCGAGCATTACCTTGGAATTTTACTCTAACCTGCACTGGAGAAGATATTTCCTTAAATTTCTGAGTTTCCTAAAACTGGGGAACAGAAATGCTGCTTTAGTGTCAAGTTTGTTTCACAAGCAAGAACTCAAAAACCAGTAACAATTATGAAATTATCTGCAGAAAACATTACAGAAAGTTTCCGGAACATTGCTGACATCCCAATGGGTCTTGTAATTGTTAACAAGCCCAGAGGGGACCAGGTTAAAGAGGCAATTACCCAAAATCTGTTCAAGTCCAACATCCAGCCTTTCTCCCAAGGCCTAGTTATTAAAATAATGAAGGAGATGGCAATCTTTTCAATTTGCTATGACCTTTGTGGAAAGAGTAAGGAATAAATAAATAACATATATACATATATATGATATGTTTGATTTATAAATGGGCAATTACTTTGTAGATCTTTACAATCAAGGAAAAACAAAGTGCTTTCAAAAACACCAAATCTGATAGTTTCATAAAGGTTTAAGTGATTACAACTTCATATATTAAATATTTGATTGGCTTGGTAATAAAAAGTAAATATACTTCTTCAAGATAATTTAAAATCATCAAGATTATTTTATATACAAAAAATAGATTTGGACTCTACTATAAGATCTTGCTATGAGTAAGTGTAATTATCACAGTAGAAATTTTAATTCTTTGTGATATAAAGCATAGCAAATCTTGTATTACATAAAATAAACAATTACTTCGGCCTTCTATTATCTTCAGGCACATTTATTTTTCTGAAGATATAGCAGGACCAGGTTATTTTCCAGTACTCTGTCTAGCTTTGTATTCATTTTATGAGACCATTCCTCTTTTTATTCATTTAGCAAACATTTATTAAGTTCTAGTTTTATACTCCTATGCTGCTTCATGTTGTTGATAAAGTGCAAATAAAATATAGTTACTACCCTTAAAGAGCTTAGAATCTAATGGTGAAGTCAGAAGCTTTACAAGATGTTTTATAACATTTTTATGTATCATATCTCTCCACTTGGTGCATTCTTCCATGCTTATCTGAAATGTAGCCATAGATACATGTGGATGGGGAAGATCCTTCTAATTGACCTGAAGTTTGCTAAACTAGCTGAGCCAGGAGCTCAGTCATCTTTTGGGGCTATTATTATTTGCTATTCCTTCCTGGAATAACATCTATTATATAAAACTGTGATAATCCCTACATTTTGTATCCCATTCCCATTTATATTGCAGAAATCATCTTCTTTTTCCATGATTTTATACCAAATATTTGGAGACTAGATATGGTTTTCAACTATCCATACATAGATATCTAAAATTAGAATTGACTATGATGGCTGATACATCACCCAGGGATCTTGAATTTAGCAGTAGATAAGACTTTATTTATCTCTTTGTTTGGATAATGAGGACATTTAATGTACACATGAACATTTGAGAGCATGGATTAGACATTGGGATATGAATAATGAATACAGATCAACCAAATGGTCATATAGTAATGGAAACATATTGTTTTCATACACCAAAAATCTTTCTCTATTTTATCTCTGTTGCTTTCCTTATTCTCTTTCTTGAGACAACTCTGTCCCTCTATGTATTGGAACACATCCTTCAGTTCTTACCCAACTAGGACATCAAATTTGCTTAATGCTTATGATTGAGTGAACATGTAAACTAACTGAAGGCTAACAAGAAGCCAGAAAAACAGGAGACAGCTGAACGAGATCTTGAAGGTATTGAATGACAATAACTGTCAACCTACAATTTTATATGTAGGGGAATATCTAAAGGATTCATTTAAGAATAAAATGAAATTGAATTAAAGCTAAATTAAATAAAGAAAAATGAGCAAAAGTTGTTTGAATTGTACAAATGCACACAAAATTGACTTAATGAAACAATAATAACTTTAATTAGTTTAAAGCTAATAAAGAAACATTGAACTAAACTATGGCAGCAATAATGTCAAAGACGGAAAGAAAACAGAAATGAAGCATTCTAGCGATATTAGACACAGATACAGGTGATTAATTTAGAGTGCATGAAGTTCCTACTACATGCACATTAAAGCTTGAAGGACAGACATTAAAAACTATAAACACAGTATCCTGTACAGTAAGTAAGTAGAATGAGAATAAAACAAACTTGAAGTAGTGAAAGATAAACAAACCACAGAGAAAATAAGATAAATAGAAAAGCCACAATATATCAAGATTTATATAACATTCAGAAACTGCAAAATCAGATTTTAAGAATGAAATTGCCTACAAGATATGCACGTATGCATGTAAAACATAATGGCACATCAACTGCAATTATAATGTCCAAAATTTTATGTAAGGAAATTACTTGTTAAAATTAAGGTAGTGCAGCTTTATAGATGTCAGACCAAGCAGACTTAGGTCAAAATCCTTTCTGAGAATAAAAATACTTACTCTGTAATTTTAAAAGTACCATTTCTTGGATAATCTATTATAATTACAAATAGGTATGTGATTTGTATTTCTCAAAACATTTAATTCAGGGGCCAGGGATTTCGCTCAGTAGTTCCACCACCTGCAGCGCAAGCACGAGGTCCTGAGTTCGATCCTGGTACAAAAAAAAAATTAAT
Source organism: Heterocephalus glaber (assembly GCF_000247695.1). Next base: position 51,285,998 of record NW_004624730.1, on the reverse strand, counting down.
AAAAAACTGGACAGAATTTTACAAAATCAAATCCATAATCATGTGTGAAAATTTAATATACTTCTTTTTGGTAACTAAAAATGCCACAAATAAATAAATATATATATATGTATAATTTTAAAATGCAAGCAATCAATAAGCTGAGCTACCATAGCAAATTATTACAGGCTGGGTAAATTAAAAAGCAAAATTTATTTCTCACAGTATTGCAGACTGTAAAGCACAAGTCAGTGTGCCAGATCTTTCATTCTGAGGTCTTCTTTTGGCTGACAAAGTGTCACTGTTTTGCCATCTGCTCAATAACCTCTTTCTATGTTCACATGAGGGGATAGATCTCTCTTTTCCTCTTCTTACAAGTTCACTTGTCCCATTCAATTAGGGTCTCACATTTATGGCCTTATTTGGCCTAAATGATATCTTAAAGACACTGTCCCCAAATATAGTCACACTAGAGGTTAATCATTTGTCGGGGGAGGGTGGCAGGGACCTCATCCAGTTTGCAGCAATATATACAACCTGAAATCTAGCCAGTAAAGAATGCAGGTTATACACAAGGACACAAGACACAGTGATAAAGATTCTCCTATGCATTATACCACTGAACAAGGCAAATTATTTTTAATAGATCATTAGAATTCAAAGGGCATTGTGTTGTCAGAGATCAAATGTTTGAAGTAAATAATAAAATGGAGTTAAAATTTATGTATTTTTTTCTGTTGTGCTAGAGCTTAAACCTAGAAATTTGCACATGCTGTACCCCTGAACTACACCCTCAGATCCCAAAATTATGTAATTTTTGAAATAACATTACATTTTTTGGGTGTCAAAGAAAATTGGAAAATTTTGTACCTTAAAGATAATTAAAATACAGATATTCTGGACGTAATACAATACAGACATCTCCTATAAAGCTTTGAGTTATACAAAATCATCCACTAAAACAAAAGATGGGTCTGAAAGTCCAAAGTCTACTATCTACCAAATTAACTAAAGCACTAATAAAAATAAAAATAGTCTTAATAAAACAGTAGTACAGTTAAAAACCATGTTTATTCTGTAATAATTTCTATAGTAGATATAAAATTTTATTTTTTAAAATAAGTCAAACATGCCAGGCATTGTGGGTCATGCCTGTTGTCTCAGCTACACAGGGGAATGAGGCAGGAGGATTGCAAGGTGAAGGCCAGCTTGCTTAACTTACCAAGACTGTCTCAAAACATTTTTTTAAAGGATGGGATGTAGTTCAGTGGTAGAACACCCCTGGGTTCAATCTCCAGTCTCAATAAACAAATAAATAAATAAATAAATAAATATGAATAATTAGGCCAAACATAAGAAAAGTATATTAAAGAAGCATAGAGGGAGCTGAATTATAGCAAGGGTGAAATATATGAGAAAAATGTCAGACAAAAAGTAATTTCAAGAGAAAGCACATGACTAAGCCAAGCCAAGGAGAAGAATACAGAATAACAAGGTATCAGCGACTGTACTGTATTCACACAGAGCTGACAGCATTTATCAATATGCATTCACATTCTGTTCTAGTATACTTTGTTTTACTACTATTACATTTGTTGTGATAAAATATTAACATATTGGTTTTCAAAAATGTATGAAGCAAAGAAATGCATGCATTATGCTGTCATTATTCTCTTATTTATCAATCTGACATGAGCTAATTTCTGTTACAGAAATAGTGGCTGTAGTGGAAGATTCTTATCATATATAAAAATTTATTCCAAAAGGGAATTTTCTTAAACGTCTTTTATTAGAAAACATGCTGAAGTTGAACTTATATTTTCATAGGGTAAGCCCAATCAAGAGAAGGAAATTAAGAGAAGTTTGATGTCATTTCGTTATGAACAATTATTGGCTGTGATTGGAGAATTACTTAAAAATAGAAAGAGAACCCTAAAGCAGATCTATCGAAGTCCCAAGGAAGATTGTCCAAGGAAGGATAATCTTAAAAAGATGGCTCAAACTTTGCCAAAGCATTTGTGATTACACTCAATTAGATAATGAATAAGTCTGCTAGACTGCCAAGCCAGAATTGGTTCACAGTTGCCAGGCGGAATATCCTTCCAGAGTGCCAACAAATTAAAGCTGATGGGAAGGTTGGAGTTGGAGATTCACTGTGCATGTGAGGAGTTGAGCACTGTGTTTGCATGAGGAAAGTTAGAAATAAACCTCTGGGATGCAGGAAAACTGGTTTACATGTAGACACTGGGTGTTTGTAGAGAGGATGGGGGCTGGAGCAGTGCAGGTGAAGGGAGAGAGGCAATGGGAAAGTGAACAATACAGGTGAGGGATGGCGGGAGGCTGCTATAGGTGCTACTGAAACCCAAAACAGAAGTCTCCCTCTGTAGGACACAGCATTCTTCTCACATGCAGCTTGGGTAGAGTGGTTCTGAGTCAGATGCTAAGGTTGAATGTTGGGTAGCAGTACCACTAGAAAACTAACTCAATGGAGTCTCAAGCATGCTTGGGACTGAGGGAATGCCGTTGGGGTGGGCAGGGATCTTAGCCAGGCACTGGTCAGTGCTGTCTAGGAATTTGGGCTATGATGTTGCTACTCAGTGTCATAGTCTCAAAAATCATACAAAAGCCAAACTCTGGATAAAATTGATCTCCATCAACACCTAATATTAGATAATACTGTACAAGTCAAGCAGTGAATGAAATATACATTCTCCAGGATCCTGGTGAGACTGCCACTCAGATGCAGGAAGGGAAATTCCTTTCCCTGCTAGTGCTCTATAAAATCTTACTGGCAGACAACTGAGAAATATTTATAATCTGCATATTTTCTTTAAAAATATCATAAATTTAGAACTGAAAGGCACTAAATCAGTGATTAGCACAGCGTTCGTCTTGAGAAGCTAGAAAAATAAACAATGTACCCAAAGAACATTGAAGGAGAAAAATATTGAAGCAAGAAAGTAAATTCAAAGAAATGAAAAATACAATAAAAGAATCAATAAATTAAAAACACTGGCTCTTGGAAAAATAACTAAAAGAGACAATGCTGTGGCATAATTGATCAAGAGAGTGTGAATACTCTTCAAAACTTGAGATTGAGAAGGGGAATAGAAGTGGAATTACAGTAGAGACAAATAACATTATAAATAAAATGTCAATAGATTTGAAAACTTGGACAAAAGATTATTTTCTAGAAAAATATAACATACCACAGTAATTTAAGATGGAAGAGAACATTCTTAAACTATCTGTGATCATTTATAAAAGCCAAGAAATTTATTCAGTAAGTACAAATTTACCTTCCAAATGACACAAACACAGAGAAAAATACCAAAAGGACATACCTGAGTAGGTTATCAGCAATTGATACCATATTTTCAAAAATTGAGAGAAAAAAAAAGAAAAACAAATGAAGTACTTATGCACGGTTAACATAAATTTGAGTCAAAGTCAGAAAAGAACCTGATAAGAAACAATTGTAAGTTGATTTCATTTTGATATAGAGTAGAAGCTATATCTGAGAGGTCTGCTCCAAATTCACCACATGAGAGGAGCCTGCATCACAAGATTGCTTCTGCTTATGCATTATGAAATAGTGGGATCATATCAGCATTCAAGAGTCAATCTACTCTTATACACAACAATTCCTTTCTGCACTAAAATGATATATTTTTGTGTCACTACTGCATTGTATTTCTAATGCATTGGGGGAGATTTGTGGTAAGGCTATTAAAATATACACAAAACTCCTCCACAGATATATCTAAAAATGAAATCTGAAAGCTATTTAAAAATAAATTATAAACAGGTTGGGTATACCCTAGAAGTTAGGGATGATACAATATCAAAAGCTCTAGTAATGTAAAATAAACATTGATAGATTAAAAGACAAAACATAGTTTTGGTACATGCAAAAATGACCACATTCTACAAGATTAGTTTCAGTACAAGATTCAGAAAATTTAAAAATGTAATCAAACTATGAATAGGAGAGAATTTCCTTAACTCAAAAGCAGTGAACTGTAAAGATTTAATAGTTTGATTAATCTAATAATTTATTACTCTTTTGTAAATTTTTTTCCTTTATTGTAAAGCAGGAAAATTCTGTGTGCATTTCTTGAAAGTGTTGCTGAGTAGCTACTCACTGCACCCATTTTGAGAGGATGAGAAAAGATCGACACCTAGACTTGTTTTGCATGAAAATCACTAGACTCTTGTCATACTTTCTGTAAACTGCAACGAAATATTCATAAGAGATACTGTGTACCTAACAAAAATGTTGAATTTCTAGCATCATTGCCTTTAAAACTTAAAATCATCACATTGTCTGCCATTCATTATTGCTTTCATTTTTCAACAACTGAATATTCTTTTCAGATTCTGAAGGAAAGCTACAAGCAAAAACTATTACAGAAAAATTGCACTATTCCTAAAATAATGAAGAATCATAAAGTTAAATTATCATAATTAAGAAAAACTTAAGCAAGCATGCTAGATATAAAATTAATATACAAAACCCAATGGAATGTTCATACACCAATAACAGTAAATATGGTTGTTTAAGATTAGCAACAAGACCTTTGTTTTCAACTCTGGTAGAGTAACATAGTTTAGACAACATTTTTTTCAATACATTCCTCATGGGGCATTTATACATGTACATAACACATCTCCATTGTTTTTTCATTCCCTTCCCCATCTCTTCCTCCCCCTGTCTCCATCTCTTGATCCTCTTTCCATTCTTACACATAAAACTTTTGACAAGACAACTGGACAAAATACTTCAAATGTATGTTTTCAGACATTGAAAAATATGCAGTATCTTTGTAATGTGATCCCTCAAAAATAGAAATAAGTAAAATGACCCTACTAGTACTATGACTCTCCTGGAGGAAAAAATCTGGGTCATGGCAGAAGGAGGAAGATTACAATAGCAGGGAATGGTGGCCTCACTGGGTAAAATATTTTCATTCGGAGAATATGAGATAGAAGCTCCAAAATTGAGTTACGATAAGAAAGAAACTATGCAAAAAATATTCTAGGAAGCTCCATATGAGGCACATGAGTCTACTGGTAAATATTAAATTGTATATACATTAAAAATCGCATGAGGCTGAACAGACAATAAAAGGAGTTTGGTAAATGACATAATTCCCAGGAGAAGTTATACCACTGGTGACCAACTAGAGTGAAAATATTTGAAGATCACCAGAACAGTCAGTAGAGACCCTAGTGAGCTATACCTTTGCAAGAGAACTAAGTTATTCCTGGAGTAAACACTAAACAATAGCTATCATTGAAAGTTTAAAAATAAGCCTTTGAAAGACCAAGCAGATTCATGATAATTAAGCTTCTTTTTCCAGAAAAAAATCCAACAATCTTTAATGAAGATCACAAAATCCAAACATTCAGCAACATAAAATTATTATGTCCAACAGCTAATCAAAAATAGCCCAGGAAGCAAAACTTTAGGGCCTACAAGCAAAATAACCAGTCTCATAAATTCTTAGGAAACTAAGATTGGAAAGAGTTAAAATAATTAAGATCATAAAGTAATTTTATAAACGTGGTATCTGTGAAATACTGAAAGTGATAGCTAATTCATGTTGAAAAACTAAATGTTTCCCTCAAACTGCGAAAGAAGGTAAGGTTATTGGCTCTCACCATTTTATTGAACACTAAATGAAAAGGTATGCGTTTTGGAATAAAAGAGATGATTTTGTCTTTATTTGCAGATGGTGTGGTCATGTGTCTAATAAATTCTAATGAATCTTCTTAAAAACTATTCACAATTCAAAACTACTCACAATTGTAAGTGAGTTTAATAAACTTGCAGGATAAAACATCAACATACAAATATCTACCATGTTATATTCTAACACAAACAATTGAAATTTGAAATGTAGAAATATCATGCAAACCTTTTAAATATTTAGGATTATATTTAACAAGATATGTGCAGAAAATGCATTATAAATTAACAGCCTAAATAGAGAGATATAGCACATTTAATGGAGTGAAAGTCTCAATAATATTAATGTTATTCCAAACCCCAAGTTCTTTGAAAAATTCACAAGCTGATTCTAATATATAAAAAATGCAAATGGCATAGAATAGCCAATAAAATAAAAAATAAAAGCAAAATTGGAAACTTTACATAACCTGAATTTAAATTTTACTTTAATGGTATAATAATTGATATGTAAAATTGGCATTTTGATAAACATACAGAATTATAGCAAAGATTAGAAAGTCTAGAAATAAATCTACACATACATGGTTAACTTTTGACAAATGTATGAGAAAGATTCAGTGCAGAAAATAGTCACTTTATCAAGTGGACTAAAAAAGATTAAAATTTTATATGAAAATGAGGAACATTGATCCTTATCCCATTCCAAACCCAAAAATTGGCTTGAAATGGTTAATAGATGTTGTTCCAGAACAACCCAGCCCTACTGTAAAAAAAAAAATACCGTCTCCAGGTGTCTTGAGACCCAAAGAAAAAGAAGCAGACAGATATAGGAGTCTCAGAGAGTAAGTTATTATGGGACTTACTGACAAAACATGATTCTGGGCAGGAGCGAGAGGAGATGGATCTTTGTAGTTTAGTCAAAAAGGAGAGCAAATATAAGTTGGGATAGAAGTGAGTTCATCCTAGCAGAAATGTACCTGGTTTATTTTAAGCTAATTACCCAGAGTCAGGAACATTTGTGGAGCAAGGATCTAGCTGCAAAGCTGCACATACAACTCTAATAGTTTTGTCAATTTGTAGTTTGCCAGGAAAGTACTGCTTATCACTCAAGATGGCTGTAGCCATGTCACATTGAGTCCATACAGACATAAATATTAGATTTAAAACTAAAAATATTCCCCAAACTGATATAAAAACAAAACAACACTTTTTTTTTCCTATAACAAAGTTGGGAATAAAATATTTGTGACTTTGAGGTAGGCAAAACTATTTTAGGGAACAAAAAGCAAAAACTTAAAGTTAAAAATTTATTGAAGTTTAATAAAGTTAAAAACAGGCCAAAAAGCATTCAAGAAAATCCAAAGGTAGGCCATAGGCTTAGGAAAAAAAAATCTGTAATTTACATATCCATACAAAACGGTTTCATCCACAATGCATCAAGTTCTCTTAGAACTCAAAAATAGTTCTAAACAAACAACCCAATGTTTTAAAAGGTGAAAAAAGTTTTACAAGCATTCCACAAAACAATGTATATACAGAGCCAATGAAAATATGCTTAAGATCATTAGACACTGGAAAAATGCAAATTAAATACATAATTTGGTAAAACAATAAAAACTTTACAGATAGCTAAAATTGAGAAAAAAAAACCCTGATCTTAGTCATTTTCCTCTTTACTAGGACAAAATACACAACACTTTCAACTTAAAAGAGGCAACATTTATTATTTATTTATTTATTTATTTATTTATTTATTTATTTTAGTTAACAGTTTCAGAGTTTTCCATCCAGGATTGGCAGGCTCAAATGGAAGAAACAGCATGATAGAAGGGCCTGCCATGGAGGAATACTGCTCATCCCATGGCATCCAGGAAGCAGAGAGAGAAGGGAGGAACTGATGAGGGAGATGCACCCTTCTAGGTCACTCCCCTAGTAACCTACCTCCAACCAGGCACCACCTCCCAACAGCAAATCAGCCACAAATTAATTCTTTCTTTCAGAATTGCTGGAAACTCCAAGTCCAAAGTCTTTTCTGAGACTTGAAACTCTTAGCTGAAAACCCTTGTAAAAATCAAAAGGAAAGTTAAACACTGCCAACATACAATGGCATAGGATAAACATTCCCATTCTGAGAGGGAGAAGTGGGATAAAAAGTAGTCAGATCAATGCCAGCTGGAAGTGCAGCAAGGCAAACATTAAATCCCATAAACTCTATGTCCAGCACCTGAAGCAAGTTTTGCAAAATATAAACTCTAAAGGATTTGGACAGCTCCACCTCTATGATATTGACAGTTGCAGCCCCTACAGCCTCTCTTTGGGGATGGCTTTTCTCACTGTCTGCAGCTTTCCTCAACAGATATTCCATGTACCTAGCTGCTGCAACTTCTAGGGTTCTCTACGGTACTTTCAGCTTCAGTTTCACAACTTTACCCACTGGCCTCTTGGGGGCTCACTGACTGATCTCTCAGCCTTCTCCTGAAATCTGGGTGGAAGCTTTCTGACCCCACAACTCACACATTCTGCCTTCTGTTAAGGCCAGCACCATATGGATGATGCCAAGGCTTACTGCCTGCTCCAGTAGTATCCAGGTCCCCTTGGATTATGGCTGCAGAGGTCTCTGAGTGTCTAGATGGCTGAGCACTATGAAAGGAATCCAGGGTAATCATTTCCCTGTTCAGCCTCTCTGTAATAGTGCACCCCTGGGGCTCTCTTCTCCAAGCAAACTCTTTTTAAGGAGTTCATTTTTAACACCAACCCTCTTGCTTTGACTCTGGAGATTGAACCCAGGGCCCTGTGCATGCTAAGCTAATGCTCTATCAATGAGCTATACCCACAATCCCTTCCTTTACTCTTTTACCACCTTGAGCTTTTGAAGCATGGTGCCTTGCTGATTTCTAAGATGTCCTCAAGGCATCTTTCATATTATCCTGATGTAAAGTAGTTGGTTTCTTTTTAATACTAGTCTTTTTAGCAACCAAGCTCTCCTGGACTCTAATTTTATAAGTGCTTCCTTTCTGGAAAAACTCCAAGCTTTCCAAATGGGCTTTTTGTTTCTGGTTCTGTTCCAAGCCTGTACACAGTCAAAAGTACCCATGCCACAACCTGAACATTGGACCACCTTAAGATTTCCTTTGCCAGATTAATTAGTTCATTGGCTTTAATGTCAGTTTTCTGCAAATCTCTGGACATGGGAAAAATGTAAACAAAATTTTCTGCCACAGCATAATGTACGTGGCCTTGAGTTCACCTTCCCATGAAGTTCTTGTTTCCAACTAAAACTTCCTAAGCCTGGTCATAACATCTGTATTTCTTTCAGTCTTCTGGTCTTCTGTGCTCTGATCAGGATTTTCCATCAAGGTGGGCTTACAGCACTCTAGGGCTTCTCTGGTTAGCATCTCCAACCTTTCTAAATTTCTCCTGCAAAGAAATTCCCTAGACTTCTAAATTACTTGCTCAGGTATAGTCACAGCAATGCAAAATCTGTCCTAGTCAACTTCCTCATCATTGGAACAAAATATTCAACCCCTAAAATTTAAATAAGAAGTTTAGTTTGGGTCACAGTTTCAGAACTTTTAGTCTATGGTTAGCAGGCTCAAATACAGAAGCAGCATGGTAGAAGGGCCTTCCATGGAGGAAAGTTCCTCCATGATGTCTGCCAGGAATCAGAAAGGGAAGGAAAGAGCCAGCAAGGGAGATAAATCCTTCCAAGTTCCAAGTTTCCCTGTCACCTCCCTTTAACCAGGCCCTACAGCTCAATGGTATGTCCGCCACGAATTGATCAGCAGATGAATCCACCCATGAGTATAGCCTCCCTGATCTAAAAATCACCTTCTAAAGTCCCATGTTTGAGTGTATGAAAGTTTTGTGGGGCACTGCAGACCCAAACCACAACAACTGACTACTCCACAAGTTGGTAAAGAAAGATGTAGCATGCATATTTTGTTCATGGGAATAAAAGGTGCTATAACCACTTGAGAAAAAATTTGGAAGTTTCTTATACTGAACATACACTTCACATGTCACATTGACTATTCTATTATTAGGTGTTATTTATCTAAGAGAAATGAAAACGTAATTAATCCAAAGATACATGCAAAGTGTTCACAGCAATTGTTTTGTTTTGTTTTGTTTTGTTTTGTTTTGTTTTAAGTGAAAGCCCAAACCTGGGAAAAATCAGTGTTTAGACCAGGATTATTTATAGTAAACCCATACAATCTAATATCACTTGAGAAGAACTAATATCAAATTACTGACATACACAAAATCATAACTGAACTTTAAGGACATTACACTATATAACATAAGCCAAGCATAAACAATATACACCATATAATATTAAAAATTTATTTTAAAAAATAGAAAAAAACAAACCTGACTTAGAGTGATGGAAGCCAGACTATAGACTGCCTGTATCCAGAAGTAATGATGGGTTGGGCTGGGAAAAGCACAAGAGAATACATTGGAGTAATAAAAATATTATTTATTTTGGCTGTGGTAGTGATTACATAAATGATACATTTTCCAAAATTCATGAAATTATTCACATGCAATAAACTTGGTATATATTGAAGACCCTTGCAGTGGGTCTTGATCTCTTACAGGCAGTACAACACAAGCTAACAAGAACAAAAGACAAGAAAGAACTTAGAAAGCTGGGTCTTGGCTGGTCCAAACTGCTCTGGGCAACAAAGATCAAGAAGCACCAAGAACATCTAGTGTTTATTCACTACAAGTTTGAGAAGAAGGGGAGCAGAGTATGCTTTGGGATATCTGGTGATAGTGGGTATCACAGGCACAGCTGTAAAAGGGAGGCATTAGCATAACTTGCTGAAGAGAAAAAATGGGTAATTCAGAGGAAAATAATTTAGTTGGGGTCAAGCTGACTTTGGCTGGAATTCAACAAGGCCCTGCCACTTCACAGGCCAGGAATTAGGTCTTGGTAGCAGCCATTAATGGAGAAGCTATAATCGCCCAACTCTGCTATCTGATATGCCCATTTGAGTCATGTAAAGCTTCAGTGAGACCCCTAAAATAACACAGCCAAATTATGATGAGGCAAGAAGATTGTGCCACTTATAGCCTACCAATAATGGGTGGGGATGTCTGCTACAGGAACACATTATGTTAATTCTACATCATTAAAATTGTCTTTAGAGAATTTGAATAGGTGTGAAAGTGTAGAACACCTAGCAATAAAATGAACTACACAATTAACTCACCTAGGAAAATCAGTTATCCACAATGAAAAAAAATTGTGCTCATCTTATATTGTATACAACATATATTCTTGTTGTATTAAAAACTAAAATGGAAAAGGTAAAAATTTAAACCTTTTATGAGACTGTCCTAATAATTCTGAGTTTTGAAGCATTTTACCCCATCATGTCACCTCTTCATGCAATCCCTCTAGCATAAGTTTCTCTCTGGTTGCTCAGGGTTCTCAAACACTAATGTGAACTCTGTGAAGGCATCTTGAGACACAGGCCCAGAACTCACACAGCTTCTTCTTTGGTACATTTTACTGCAAGTGACACAGCATGGATACACAAAATGTAGGGACTATACAGGGCAAAAACAAGTCATGGAATACTGGTGACTGCCAATGTAACATACTGTCACTCATGTTATGGCTTGGATCAAAAAATTCCCCCCAAAGGCCTCATCCACTCAGGCAAGACTTTTGGAAGGTGACTGAATCATGGGAGCAATATAGATGACTTGATATTGGGAGGTGAGGGCTGATCAGAAGAGGTGAGTCACTGTGGGCATGACCTAGAAAGAAATATCTTCCTCCCTGGCCCATCACTTTGATTTCTACTTCTTGATCAAACTGACTTGGGCAGCTTTCCTCTGCAAGACCATTCTACCATGCTGTTTCTGGGTTTAACCCTGTTGAACAAGGACTAAAAATTCTGAAATTGCCAAAATTAACTTCTCCTCATTTAAGTCATGGATCCCAGGTATTTTGTCCCAGCAACCAGGGAAGTAACAGTTATGTTTTATATTTGGATGCCCTTCCCCAAGCCTCATGTGCTCATAGATGGGGTTTTGAAAGGTGGTTGCATCACTAAGGCAATAAGCTGACTTGCTGTTAGGAAGTGGCACCTGATCATAAGAGGTAGGTGATTGGAATTGTGACCTGGTAGGGTGCATCTCCCTCCCCAGTTCCTCCCTTCCTTCCCCCTGGCTGCAAGGAGGTAAGCAGCTTTCTTTCACCATGCCTTCCTGCCTGCAGCTGGCTAAGTATGGACTAAAAATGTGAGCCAAAATAAACCTCCACATTCTAAAGTTGTGGATGTGGGGTATTTTGTCTCAGCAAAGGGAAAGTGACTAAGTGGAAGAAAAGCCTCAGATTGTAAAAGATTTTTTTCTAGAATGAACAAAGTTTTAATAGTCAGATTCTATGAAGAGCTCTTAAAAATCAACAAAAAAAGAAAAAGAATCCAATAAAAATATGCGTTCTGACAACTTACAAAAGAAATTCAACTTTCCTATTAGTTATAATAATTAAAATTAAAATTAATAATTAATATACTACATGCCATTGAGCCTGGTAAAAAGTAAAAAGTCTACTATGTGTTAGTGATGATTTAGAGTAACATAAATTATGACAAACTTCTGGTAGAAGTACAAATTGATAACAAGAAATTTTGGAGGACTAGTTGCTAAGATTTTATAAAACTTTAAAGCCACATAGTTACCAAAAAAAAATTTCTCAGTTATCGAGTACAATCCATAAAACTCTTGCAAACATGAACTAGCAAAGAAGTATAAAATTTTTTGTAATAGCTTTGTTTGAAACAACAAAAACTTGAAAACAATATAAATCTATCAATATGAGAATGGACAAATAAATTGTAGGGAAGTCATGCGATGTAATATAGAGTAATGAAAAAGAATGATCTTAAAACATTGATAGAAAAAAAGAGAAACAATATTGATAAAAGAAGTTGCCAGGTTAAAATATAGAATGTGATACTGAAACTTGCAAAATGATGCTTTACTTTTTTTAAGAATACACACAAATATGGTGAAACTGTGAATAATGTAGAAGATTAAAAAAACAAACAGGATAGCAGTTAGCTTGAGGCATGATCTTATGCAACGACATGCAGCTATATAGAAAAGCACTTCACGGGTGTTTGTAATGCATTCTTTATTAAGCTTCATAGCAGATACAAGAGAGAATAGTATGTTTGTATTTTTCTAAGTGTGAAGTATATCATTGTATAAATAAGTAGGCAAAATAAGCAAAACGCTGTTAAACTATCCAGCCAGATAGAGCGAAAATGTATTGAGCATCATGGCCTGTAGTGATTGTGTGCTCTTAGAGCATAGAAATACAGAGCTTAGAGGGATCAATAAAGTCTTTCAAGAATAAGTGAGGAATGTGTTGGTCACTATTCATGAGGTTTTACCTAGTCTTCCTAACCTGCCAGAGGCTCTTCTCTGATGAAGATAACCAAATAGCTTGTTAAAAGAGATATTATTCTTCTAGATTTCTAATTATAATAATTGCTTTCTTTTATCCATTATGAAATTAGCAAACTTAAGCCTTCTGTATTCCATCTTAGATCAACCTGTTTTACAGCAATATGCCTACTTACAAAATAATTATCTCAGGCTGGGAGATAATTATGGTAGAGCACTTACCTAGCATGTGTGAGGCCCTGGGTTATATCCCCCGCACAACAAAAAATGTGTCTCTTTATCAGACAAGACAATGTATGTGCTAGAACACTGATTATCTTCTCTCCAAAACTACAAAACAGAAAAACTTTCAAGCTAGAATATAAGGTTATTCCTCCCCAGCAGGGATTCCATGAATTAAATATGCATTCATTTCCTTCATTTTACTTAAGAATATTTAGAGCAGAGATGAGTCTGCCACAATAATGAAGAAATGTCTAAAAGCAAATGCAAACTATAACCAATAGAATTGCCTCCTTTTTGTGTAGCATTTTAAAAATGTGTATATTTTGTGTTTATATAAAAAAGTGTAAAAGAGATATGTAATTAAAAAGGAAATCTTAGCTGCACCAAGGTGATGATCTAATACATAAATCCTACCATCTATTCTCCCACATACACAGACGTCATATAGTTTTCACTATAAAGCAACAAATCAGATAGGCCACATATTAAAATAAGTTTGTGTATATTAGAAGGAAAAAAAGAAGAAACATGAACAATCTTCTTGGATCCAACCTACAGAATTGTGCATAACTGAATAATTTCAGAATTTTTATTTCATTCTTCCTAAAACTGCCTAGGAGATGAATGATCTAAAAACAATCTAAACAGTTAATTCCTACTCATTCTTCAAAACAAAGTGCAAGTACAATTTCTCTTGGAAAGCTTGCCCTGGTACCTCCTTTTTTTCACCAAGTGAGTTAGGCACTTCTCAGCAATTTCATTGTCACCAAGCATTCCACAGTTGTGATACTGACACTGGTTCTCTGGACCAACCTTCATGTGCCTGACTTCCCCTAGGGCAGGAGCACACGAGGTCAAGGGGTCAGATCTCTTTTACTGTCTTTGACTTAACTTTGTGCCTGGCACTTAGTATTCACTCAACAAGTGTTTGTTAACCAAACCTTTGTGGAATAGATATTCTAGGTCTACATCCTCGTATCAATCTAATAAAGACCTTACCCTAGTCTGGAAAAAAATGTTTCCAGGTATGTATGAGAAAAAATGATACCACTTTTCCAACAACATGCTAGTACTTTGTTTTCCATTCCTTGTCTTCCTGCTTCTCTAGCAGAGGAGCTCCCTGTGGCATAACAACATTCTCCTAATAGAAACAGCACTTACATTCTTACTTCCAGAACACTGTGCTTAAAACATACTCTAAATCAAGTTGCTAAAAGATGCCAATGATATAAGACTACTTAAATATATATCTTAGCAACAGAGAAACTACTTCATTCAACCTGCATTAAAATTTCACTTTGGATAATATTTGATATAATTTTCATAATATACCTGGATTCTTGTCACAGTATCTGAAGATATATTCAAGAACTTTCCATCTCAAAAAATAGAATAAGGGATACATTGAATTATGTATTGTACAAAAAGAAGTGACAGATGGTATTGTAGAGCATGTTGAAACACTGGTATTTATACAATAAGCATTAAATACATACATTTCTCTAGATAAATGAGGTTATTTGCAGGTATGACGCACCTAACCCTGAAATAATGGTTTATTTTAGGTTCGAGTGCATAACACAGGTTATTTTAAAGGCTGCATCTGTCAGAATGAAACTGATGTGATGCAGAAATTCAAAAGATATCTCAAAAAAAAATCCCTTCAGTACACCTAAAATGTGGAAATACAAAGAGAACATAAAACTAAAGCATGCATTTCCTTAGTGATGGAAGAGGGATAAAATGAAATTTGAACATTAAAGGTAATTGAGGAAAAAGAATTTGAAGTCATGGATGTAAACTACTTTTAAAATATCCCTTTGATAAAGAACTTCACCCAAGTACATGAAGACTAAATGACAATTATAAATTTACATTAATCCATGAAATCAATTAATTTACTTTAATCATTAGATATCAAAGTAAATCCTTTGAGGACAGAGATGATTAATTCTACATACAAATTGCCAGATAACTTCTTCTTTGGTGTTTTACTTTGAAAATCCATTTTTTAAAAAAGCTTATGTAGGTAAATCTTTTCATTATAAATTTTATTATTCAATCCTTCTCACTTCTGCTTGTATTTTTTCTCTTCATGAACAAACTCAATTCTTACATCTTTAAAAATAGTTTTTACTCAACACCTAGCAGTGAAAAGGATTACCAATGAATAATCTGTATTTTTCTTAAATTACCAAGATTTTATTTGAGAATTCATAGTTTATTCGCATTGACAAAAAACAGTACATTAGAAAGAAATATCATCTTTTTATCACATTCTGTAGAATTTATGGGTTTTAGAAACAGTCTTCTTCAAAGGAAGGCTCATTTTGAGATCTGGTCTGGTATTCGTCCACGGGCCTTTTCTACAGCTCTTCCTAAGCCGAAGTTCAGCTGGCCTTTCTTTTTCTCAAGTTTCACGTCAGTGGATTCAAACAACACCTACTACTGAAATATTTTTAAATATGTATTGAATATGTACTGACATTTTTCTTGTTATTTTTCCTAAATAATATAGTATAACAACTATCTATACAATATTTACATTGTACTAAGTTTTATGAGTAATCTAGAGACGATTTAAAGTATGTGGGAGAACATGCACAGGTTATCTGCCATTTTTGCCGAAAGTATTTGAGCACTCACCCATTTTGGTATCATGGGGGTTCTACAACCAATCTCTCACAACCAAAGAAACATAACTCTATAGAGTGGCAAAGTGATATTCATCAGCCACTCTGGTATATAAAAGTTACCTACCATTTTTAAAAATCAAAGTAAAATACTAAATTGAAAATAAATGTGCATATTTTTGTATTTGTGAAAATTTTGGTAACAGATTTACAAGTACCACTATTTTCTTGGAAATATTCATTTATGTTTTAGGAAATATGTTTTCAAGTGCATGGATGATGAATATCTTCAGGACAAAACAATTATATGAATATCAACTTATACATTGTCAAAGAAAACCAACAAAAACTATTTCATATTTTTTCTCCTGGTTATCCTACTTATATATATACATATCATACTCCCGCTGGAAACCACAAATCTAAAGTAAGAAAGGCATGGTAAAATAACAAACATGTAATAAAGTCTATTTATATTCAACTTCAAACAAAGATTATTAATGCACTGATCAAGCTTCCTCATTTAACATGTTTATAATCTTGCTGATGATTACCCACATAAATACCTGAAAAATCATAGCTAAATGCATGTTCAATTATTTCCCTCTTTCTACTATGTGCCATTTTCTTCTCTGAATAAACATGAAGCATTAACTTCACTGAGCAAAAATCTACACTGCCGAATCTTTTTCTCTCTATTTAAAAACCATTATGTGTTTTAAAAAGAGAAACAAAAAGCATGTTGTGTGAAAACAGTGCATGCTGAAGACCTGGAAAATTTTTATTAGAAGCCTACTAGAATAATGGACATGGTGCCAATTACACAACTGAAGTGATGATCACAAAACAATTGAATGTGGGAAGAATTATTTTGGAGGAGTTTTTCTATAGTAATATATACTGTAGCAGAACTAAGTGTCAGGAAGGTTACAAAACTCAAATCACAATTTTACATTAGATATTGTCCTCAGATATGACTGATTTGGATTATTCAATGATTTTAAAAATTGGATATTTTGCATTTTCATTGCTGTTCTAAAATCAGAATCCCATAGTATCTCCATTCTCTATTGCAGTGATTCTCAAGGTATAGTCCCTGTACCAGCAGCATAAGTTTTTCTAGGGAACTTGTTATAAATGAAGAGCCTTTGACTTTTTTCCAGATTTACCAGATCAGAAATACTGGGAGAGGGCTGCGAAATCCATATTTTAAGAAGAACTGCAGAAGTGTTGGATGAATGCTAAAGTTTTAGAACCATGAACTGATGTCAGTGAAAGACTTTTGTTTCCTCTCTTATGAAAAAAGGTATTGGATTTTATAAAATCTTTTAATTTTTCTGCATTTATTGATATGACTGTATGATTCTTCTTTAGTCTCATAATAAAATGAACTATATTGATACTGGGATTTATAATAAAATATATATAATCTCTATTTCCTGGCACAGAGTGTCCAAAACTTTTGGAACCTATACTATTCATTTGCTACTGAGATGACCAATAACCAGGGGCTCTTGGGTAGACTCAGAATAGGCACTGGTTGTGAAGGAACCAACCATGTGATTAAAGGGTTGAGACTGTCAACCTTACCCCCAGCCTGTGGAGAGGAGAGGGCCTGAAGTTTGAGTAGATCATCAGTGACCAATGATATAGTCAAGCATGCCTGTGTAATGGAACCTCCATAAAACCCCCTGAGGAATGTTTGGAAAGGTTCCAGAAGGCTGAACATGCAGAGGTGGGTCTGGAGAGTGCCATATCAAGAGAAGGCAGGGAAGTTTAACATCCCTTCCCAAATGCCTTGCTCTAGGCATCACTTTCATCTGGCTGCTCATCCATATATTTTATTATGTCATTTATTAATAAGCCAGTAATCATAAGTAAAGTATCTCCATGAGTTCTGTGAGCTTCTCCAGCAAATTAATTAAACCCAAAGAGGGGATCAGAGGAACCTCAATTTACAGCTAGCCAGTCAGAGGCACAGCTCACCAGCCTGGGACTTACTATTGGCATCTAACATCGAAACAGTGTTACGGGACCAAGCCCTTAA
The DNA here is from genome assembly GCF_000247695.1 of Heterocephalus glaber. Next base: position 51,267,988 of record NW_004624730.1, on the reverse strand, counting down.
CATGGGTGATCTGACACTAACTGTAGTTCAATAAGTATCAGAATCTCAATGAATTATAGGACACCCAGTAGGTGTTTTCTGGAGAATTGCGTGATGTGTGTGGAAAAACCTTCACACCTGGTAATAGAAGCCTTTTCATGCCATATTGAATGACTCTGTAAAAGTAGGAAAAACATTGTTTTTTTACTATTATTCTTCCAGACTGCTTTATCATTCTCTGCTATTAAACTGATTTTTTACAGTATACTGTCATGGTTTGAATGTTCTTCAAAACTCCATACTTGGAAACATAATCTCCACATTCATATGTCAACAGAATTTGAGAATGAGATGTTAAAGAGGTAATTATCATTATGAAATATCCAAAATAATTATTAACTTTCTAAGAAAAGGAACAGAACTGAGGTAGCACACTTGGTTGTCTGCAATGTCCTCTGCCATATTATAATGCAGCAAGATGCAGGTATCGTGCTTTTGGATATCTCAGCCTCCAAATAAATAAATAAACTTATTTACTGAGCTAAATAAACTTATTTTCTTTATAAAATCACCTAGTCAATGCTTTTTGTTATAGTAACAGGAAATAGACTAGGACAGAAAAATCAGCACAGAAAACAAGGCAGTTGCTACACAGATACTGTACCTAGAAATGTGGAAATGACTTTGGAACTTAGAAAAGCATGGAACTCTTTCAAAGTGAATTCTTTAAAGAGTCTGTATCACCTGAATGGAGTGGTAAGGGTAATTCTGGTGAGGGCTCAGAAGAGAAAAATAAGCAGTGTGGATCTTCGAAATTTCTTAAGTAGTCATGATCAGAATGCCAGTAAAAATATTGGCAATAAAGGCTATTTTGATGGGTTCTAAGATAGATATATTTGGATACTGAAATAAGTGCCAATTCTCCTACAAAAAAACAAATAAATTGGTTGCACTCTGTCCATACCCTTGGGCTTTGTGGAAGACTGAACTTAAATGTGATTAACAAGGATATATAGAGAAAGGAATAAATATCTTAGGTAATAAAACACCCAAGAAGTTGCGAGGTTACTTTCAGTTGCATTACAGTGAGATAAAAGGGATTATTTAAAGACAGAATTTTAATTAAAAGGGAAGCAGAGGGAAGTAAAATTTTGGAAAAATCATAGCCTGGCCATATAAAGAGTAAAAAAGAGTGCAAGAATATATCCAAGCAACAATTTGCTAAAGAGATTAAGTCAGACAGAAGAGTACCATTCATCAGGAGTGTGGGAGAAAGCCTTTGAGAGCTGGAAGAGATGTTTGAGGCTGCCACTTCAATGACAGGCCCAAAAATTTACAACAGATTGAACTGGAGGGACAGGCAAAAGGCACCTTCCATAGGCTCACCCTACAGATCTGCACCAGGCAGGCCACTGATCCTCACATGGTTTCAAGTGTGAGTCAAGCAGCCACAGGTGGTACTGGACCCACTGCTCCAGAAGGGCCAAGTAGTAAAGTTTGACAGCATGCACATGGTATTCATCCTGTAGGAATGCAGAATGTAAGAGCTGCAGATGCAGGCTTTTCCCCTCATCCTACTTTGAAAGTAGATTATTTGTCTTGGCTTCACAGACTTACAGATGAAACTTTGGACTTTAGAAGTTGGTGCTGAAACAAGTTAACACTTTCAGGCCTATTGTGACAATATGAATCATGAGAGGCACAAGTAAAATATTATTATTTGACTGTGTCTTCCAGAAACCATGTGTTGGGAAATTTGTCACTCATGCAGCAGAATTGAGAAGTGTAAGAGGGATTAATGCCTGCCTCATGGAATTGACTTAGATATCCCAAGTGCATTTTGTCACAAAGTAAATCTATCCCTTCCACTTTTTCTCTTTCATGCATCTCCAGTTGGCCCTCTGCTTTTCCATGTTTTGATGCATCACCAGGCCCTAACCAGATGCCAGGAAGATGCTGTACCATACTTTTGAACTTCCTATTCTCCAGAATTTTGAGCCAAATAAACTTTTTTCATTTATAAATTACCCAGACTCAGGTATTCTATTATAGCAATTGAAAATAGAGTAAGACAAATCCTTTTCTGTCTTGTATGGTATTACTCAAATTTATTAAATCATTTTTTCTTACATAAGTTTAAAAGTTATAAATTATGGTATTTTTATTGCTACACTTGTAATTCAAGATATATTTTATCTTTTTAAAAAATATGGCAGCATAATATTTAAATACAATGGTAAATTGTAATGTACTGTTTATTCAACCATGCCCTAATTGTTACATTTTAGGCGTTTCTGTTTATACTTATTAGTAGTGTAAGGATGGGGTCTATAGACAAGACAATAAAATAGGAACCTCCTTAGGTCTTCTAGCTAATCCTCACTAGAAGGTGTTAAAAATAAACTTTACAGAGAGATTCCCCTGGGAAGCAAGTCAAAGACAGGGTAAAAAAGAGAGAGAAAAAACATACAGAAAGACATCAAATGGCCTCAGGACTTTCACCAAGAGAACAGAAAAAAGAGCTGATGGGCAGGACAAAGAGAAAAAACCAAGTTTACAAATGATAAGCTGCCACTATCTCCAAGAAAATATAGGAGAAACAGAAAGGTTGGCTAACTTTAAGGCAATAGCATGTGCTCACATTTATGCACTAACATATGCACTTAAACATATGTATTCACTCTAGAGTCACTATATTATCCACTCTGGGGTCATTATAGAGTAGAGTAGATATCCACACACCTCCTTACTAAGTCTAAGCTCACCAAAAATAAGGTGCCCCCTTGCCCACTGGCTGCCTATCCCAGAGATAAGGCCTTAAAATGTACGTCAAAGACAAGTAAAGAAACAGACTGCCCCCCGCCAAAAAAAAGCTGCACATAGACCACTGGAAGATATGACATTAGGTAAGGTGCCTGGAAGCCAACCCAGTTATAGCAAGTTCCAGGTGGAGGGAAAAGAGTCACTACCTCTCCCATTAAAAACAGCTGAGAACAAAGGGCCCAGGGGGCCTCCATCTTTCCAGACCCCTCTACCCTGATTCTTTCTTATTTGCGTAGCTATCTTCTCCTTTCTTCCTCTTTTTCCTCTTTACAAATAGCATGTCTCTCTTTCATTAAACTTTGTCCCTCTAATTTATTATTGAGTCTGAGTTACGATCCCTGTAGGCTGCTCAGGCATCAGAGCAGTGGTGCTTGTCCCCGAGTTGTAACAATAACAATAAAGTTTAATATAGTTCTTATTTCTACTGGTGGTTGGTTTTTATTTCACAAATCAAAAATGCTTTTTCTTAATTTTTAACAATGAGATCTTGCTAAGTTACTCAGGCAGAATTATTTAATAGTGTTTTTTTCACATTGGCTAAAAGAACTCCTTCAATAGCAAGCAAATTCACCATTTTCTACCATTCTACCACATTTATTGAAAAAAATTTTACATTTTCAAAACCTGGAGAAGTTACTACACAATTGTTTAGAGATATGTAACTTTAGAAAGAGATTTCACAATAACACACTTTGGTCTGGAGCATACTGTTTTGATTAAATAACTCCAATGTGGTGTTTAAACTTTTTGTAAGAAGGATAGGTGAAGAGACATTGCTGTTTCGTGAACAGAAAAAGGAATACTATGATTTTCGATACAGCTAAATATCCTTCCAGTAAACTTACTCATTCAGATAATAAGACCATTGACTATTGGTTAATTTCAACTCAGCAAGTAGCAATTAATACAAATGGCACAGAAATAATATCTATAAGGTAATTAATAATATATCATGTATAAGCTTCTCTTAAATTCCTAAATCATTATGATAATAGCAAATGTCACACTCATCATAGACAAAAAAAGCAATGAGTCATTGACAAGGGCTGAGAAGTCAGAGTTGGGAAGACCAGGCCTAACCTGGAAATTTAGAGAATATTGAGAATTATGTATATGGTAGCAGGAACTCACTATTATCACTAAATTTCAATGTTCTTCTTCTCTCTTCATGTATTAAAAACCCTCGCACCACAGTGGCCATCCAGAGTCTCTCACAGCTATCTCTGGCAATAGGGAGTGTGTATGGGTGATGTGCAGAACATCTGGGTCATGGTAAGAGCAGAAAGTCGCTTGCTCATTTGTCAGTTCCCAATTTCCTTGTTTGTGAACTGGAATGTGGGCATGTGGCGGGCTGTGAGCTTACTTCAGTCATAATCACAGGGACATTTCCCAAGGATGAGCAAAAGAAAAATTTAAGACAACCTTGACCGGCTGATTAACCACATGGAAAAGACAGCACTATCCCCATAAACCACTTACCACCTCAGGCTTTTGGGAGAGATAAAAAATTAAACCTACCAATCTTTTCTAAGCCAGCTATTTTGTACTGTTGAGGTAGCTGCTGTGGTTTGGATATAGTTTGAATGTATTGCCCAAGGTTTGTGTGATGGAAGGTAGTGGCATTAAGAGATGGTGGGACTGGTAAAAAGGAGCAGCCCAGTGGGAAGTCCTGTAGTTAACTGGGGGGATGTCCCTGAAAAGGATTAAGGGTTTTCTCCTGGGACTCAGGTTAGTTCTCCTGAGGGATTTGTTATAAAAGTTTGAGCCAGGACTCACTCACCCTCTCTCTAGCTTCTGCCCTACCACATGAATTATTGTTCCCATTGTGCCCCACCATTGTGAAGCCATGGGCCATGAGGTCCTCACCATAGCACAGCCTGAGCTGGAGCCTTATCCTTGAATCAAAGTCTTTTTCGTCATAGTTCGTGTTCCTCAGGTATTCTATTGTTGTAATGGAGAATGGACTGACACAGTGATCAAATCAGTATGGTTTTCATTTAGTCAATTATTGGATGGGCCCAGAAGTTAGTGGAGAGATGAGGTGAAAAAGCCTGAAGTGGAAAAGAATATTAATAACTGGTAAGTGGAAGGCACTAAACCAGCTATCCAGGAAATTATCTTGAGATATTGCATGGAGAGATAAAGGTTGAAGAGAAAGAAATTGTTCTGAGGACAAAATAAAGAATGGAAGGCAGACAGAGTGAAAACTACCAGTAATATTTGAGTATAAAAGGTTTGAGTCAATAACCAGTCATAAGATATGTTGATTAGTGGGTCTGATTTTAAAACAGAGACACCAAATACTTTTAAACACTCATTATTTTACCCACAAAAGTCTTACATTTTTGAATAAAATCAATTTTAATTTCTGGTGTTAATTTTAATTAATTTTCTCATATAACAGCAAAAACAAAGCTGATTTTATATAATTTATAGAAATCTGCTCTTGAATTAAAAAATATGGAAGTTTCTTTAAAATGTTGTATAGTGCAACCTCATAGCAATGATCATGCAAGCTGAGACCTGAAGAAAACTTAACAATTGATCAGAAAAATTACAGTTGACTTTGGCTTTTAAAGTTTTCTTTTGTCAATAGTCGGACATGGTGACAACAGCCTGAAATCTCAGCAAGCAGGAGGCTGAGGCAGGATAGTGTGTTTGGAGCCAGCCTGAGCTACATACACAGTTCGAGGCCAGCCTGGACTATAGAGTAAATTGCTGTCTCAAAAAAAAAAAAATTGTCAAATCATTAAGAACTGTCTTGTTCCTGTTATTTTTAAATGTATTAAGAAATTAAAAATTGTAAAACTAACATGCATTCAGCAAAGAGTACATTAAAAACATTAGAAACACTATTCTCTCTTTGTAAAACCTTATCCAGAGTAGCTTGAATTATGCTTGTTTTATTCTTGTTGTATAATTTATGATATGGAGCAAACATCACTTTGTGCCTTGGCAAACTATCTTATTGCTTCCTAACCTTGGATTAATTTCCAAAGTTTCATCCTTTGTACTTTCCATGTCTTGAAATATTTCTAAGAGTGATTTTGCCAGTGTCAATTTGCCTAGAAGAGCATCATCCTCCATCACAACCCATTTCGCCATTATGTCCCTAAATTCACACTTACTAAGTTATTGAGTGTCTGACACCTCTCAAATGGTAGCACTATCAATGTTTCCACCATCAGAAATTTCTTCTATAACTCCACTTACATTGTTCTAAAATTTCGACATTTCCATCTTTGTTCCTTTGCTGTACCTTCATCTTTGTTAACCAATTCCTTCTTTACATTGCCCACTTTTATAAAATGTCATGTAATCTTATCAATTGGAAAAAGCACAACACAGCTACATACTTTGCTCTCTGAGGGAACTGAATAAAACTATGCGTTGACCAGACTTTGTAACTGATGCAGTTATTCATATGCCGTGAGGCATATGAGATTTGAAGACTGAAGAGCTAGCAGGAAAACTTATGCCTTAGGCAATTATTGATTGTTAATGTACAATGGTAACTAAAATTTTAATTATGCTTTAGGGGAGAGGTAAATCATGGTAACTGGAATTCATATACAGTAGAACCACACAAAGTGAGGCCTACCTTTGTTGGTTGTTGTGCTTCCACATATATGCACAGTATAGAATCCAAAAAAATACATAAAGGTGTGCAATAAAGAGAATGCTGTATCCTAGTCTCTCAACTATTCATGACTCAGATCCTTTCTCACAGTACACTTTCTAGACATAGTCTTCACACATACAAATGTAAACATGTATTTATAACATATATAAACATAATAATCTATACATAATAACATTCACATTGCTTTTCTACTGTTGTATAACTTTACTCTTGTTAAAGTATATTTACATTGTTGTGTAATACATCTCCAGACCCTTTTCACCATATGTCCATTAAATATCCCATGGTGTCACATTGTTTGAAACCTACCTTTCTATTACTTACCTTTGAGATCAATATATATGAGTATTTGTATGATTCTTATCTTCTTATGTAGTTGCATTGAAGTTTATATATTCCCTCGAAGAGACATATTAAAAATTTAGCCAAATTATTGGTGAATAGTATTCATGTTGTTTTCTTAATTAAAATTTAGATGATAAATATATATTATATCATATCTTATGTGTGCACGTATATCTTCAGTATAAAAGCAAAAAAAGGAATTCATGGGTCAATTGGCACATTTTAATGCAATAAATGCTATCCAACACCAGCAATATAAGAAATATTCCTGTTCTGTAGTCTGTCCAAAATACTTACAAACTTTTTTTATAATTTCCAATCTAATACGCAAAGATTATTTGCAAGTTTTAAAATTTTGTTTACCAAGGCTGAAATTGAGCCCATTTTTATATATTGAGGAAAAAATTTATACTTTAAAAAATATTGTGCATAACTTTTACCTATTTTTATGGATATATTACTGATTTACAAGAACTTTTTATGCATTAGGGAATATGTCTTTTTGAGATTTAAGTTGAAAATATTTCCCACCTATTTTAGTTTGCTGTTTGCATTTTGCAGGTTATTTTTGTTACACTGAAGTTATATTGTGAAATTATAAAAATATTTTTCTTTATTGTTCTGTTTGAGTCATAATTAATGAGAACTTTTTCACTCCAAGATAAGTTTTAACAATCCTCTTCTGTCTTATTCTTATCCTGCTAACTATTCTTTTATGATCTATAAAGTATTCACTTACAGAAATTTTATGTGGTTGTACAAATGAAGTTTAAATTCAAAGTATTTTTCTTATATAATCAAATAAATGCCATTTATTTATTTATTATTTGTTTTCATCATTAGTTTAAAGTGATTTCACTGGGTACTAAATTTCACAAAAATGTTTAGATTGCTACTGTATTCTCTATTCTGTTCAGTTTCTCTGTTTCAGTTTCTATTCATGAATAAGTACCTTATTATTTAATTCTAAGGCAATTGAAATGTTTATTTATACTAATCTTACATGTCCCGCCCTTTTAGTACTTTTCTGTGTTGGAATTATCATGCTTCTCTTTGCTGAATTATGAATTTTAGAATCAACTCACTCAGTTTGTAAAAAATTTGCTACTATTTTTAGTGATATTTTATTACATCTGTAAGCCAACTTAATAGAAGTGGCAATTCTCCTTTAAAGTGGTAGTAATATTTAATTTTTCTAAGAACCCAATATAAATCTCTTTTTGGTATCCCTCAGAGTTCTGTCAGTGTACATATGTATATAATGGTATATTGTATAAAATTATTTTTATTAATTTAAACCTAAACACATAATCATTGCATTTCTCTTGTGAGATTTTCAATTAGATTTTCCAATGGTTTTTAGTGCTACAATTGAATTTTATTGATTTCAGAATATTAAATTTTTACATAGCCATCTACTTGTCTTTTACTTGAAATAGCTTTCTTTTTTTTCTTTTGAATTTAAATGCACTTTATTTTTAGACAACCTACATGACATTTTTTTTCCCCCTAAAAAGCAATGCCTCCACTCCAAATAAATGACGGTCAAAATAAACAAAGCATTCAAGATGACATCAGTCTCATTTGTCTAAAATCCTGGTGTTGTGTGGATGACAAGAAGCAGCCAGTTATGACAAGTGATAGATCCAAGGTAACCGCCAATCCATTAACATTTTTCCATTTCTAAACCATCCTTAAAGAAAATCATAAATGGGGTCACATCATCCTCACGGTAGTCCAGGAGAGCAACCATGCCATCTGCATTCATGTTTGCACCAATAAAGAACTGATAGTTTTTGAAATTAGCAAGGATGTTCTTGATTTGTTCTGCAGCCCCTATCATAAAAGGTTTTACTCTTTGTAGTCTTTGTTCTTCAAGTTTGCCTTTGATTAATTTCATATAATCTTTGATGTACTTCTTGTAGGCCTCTTTTGTGAAGCTGGTTTCCTGCAAGTGGTGGTTCATGACAATATCAACCCCAGTGACTACTGTGTTTCCGGTACCTTCGCCCTCCAGGCCTTCAGCGGAGGCATTTCCACCAATGAGCAAGTCATCAATGTTACCCTCTTTTCTACTGACCATCTTGCCGTCCACCTCCAGGCACAACCCCCCCGCGATCTCTCCTGGATCTTGTAAATGTCGGAGGACATCTCATCTTGGCTGATGAGGTCCCGATAGATAATTATGATACTGGCTGAAGGGAGAGGCGGCCACGCTAGCTTAGCAGGAGCCCGGATCTCAGAGTGAGCGGGGTGCATCCTGAGCTGCGCACTTGGGGAGGGGGGAGAGGCGAAGCTACTTGCAATAGCTTTCCAATTGTTTATTTTATGAGTTCTAGGTAAACACTCACATCACCTGTTAATAATGACTCATTTTTATACTGTACTTTTATACCTGCTGCTTTATTCTCTTGTCTAGTTGGATTGGTTACTTTCCATTACAATGCTAAATAATAATAATGAAAGATACCCATATCTTGTTCTTACAGAGAGTGCTAAAACATGATGCTTGTTTTATCACAACTCTGAAAATTCTATCTATTTTAATACTAATTTATTTTGGAAATATCCACTTAATACTATTTCATTATAATGTGGAGTTTTTTCTATTAATATTTTATTATATTGTAGAGATATGCAACAATTCTTATTTTAAATATCAAATATTACCCAATACCATTTTAGAAACTAAGGAGAGGTTTGTATTATTTTTCTCTTTTGATGTGTGAATTTTAAAGAGTTAATAGGATATTCTTTTCATACCATCTAGTCTTCAGGTCTATGGACTGCTGGGAACAGGAAAAATGTGTGTGAGTGTGTATGATTGACTCTGTAACTTCTTTATTTTTATCACATAAACTATTCTATTTGTATTTTGTAACTTTATTTGGTTTAATTTTGTGATTTTTGTGAATAATCCAAATGCATGTGAAAGACAGTGCTTTCAGGGTACAGATTTTATTTACCTTATCATGTTACTTAACTTCTGTATGGACAGTAACATGTGAAATAAAGCTTTGACTACTAATTTCTATTTCTTTATATATCTTAACAGGTTTTTTAAAATTGTTTTTCTTTCTTCATGAAAATGTTTTAAAAGTATTTTTCCTAGAAATCATTTTATTTGAAACACAGAATTAATCTAACTACTATATCTGGAATCTGTAACAAATACAACAAGTTTCAAGCCACAGAGAGTACAACTATTTAGTAGCTGGTGTTCTTTAAGGACCCATCATGAATGCATTGGGTTATTCACAAGGGAGAGTGATTCCAAAGGCCCGAAAAAAAAAAAAAAAAACTCATTAACTTTCCAGTTTTAATTTTCAGATATTCAGGTAACTACTTTTGTAAGTTGCTCAACTTTCCTAGCCAACCTAGTTCTCTGCACTGACCTCCCTCCCACCTATAGAATCAAACTTAGTCAACAACAGTACTGGACAGTTTAAAAGAACAATAGCTGATTAGTACACAAATGGAAGGCACAGGCAGCTAATTATGAGTTCGTCCTAACCAACTTAGACTTAGACAAGAAGCTAAGAAATTGTTGCTTGATAATAACCTTATTCAGCGTTGATCACAAATTGATTAATTTCCTACACTGCTACATCTATTTATAATTAGCTTGGCCCAGAAATTCTGTCACTTGGCTTGCTTCTTATGATTGTATCACTGATGTTCTGTACTCTTATTTTTCTAGAATGAGACTTTGTATTTGATGCTAATCCTCCTTGATTTTTTGAAATGGGAAGTCATCACTTAGGTCAGCTTTCTCCACTCCCTATGATCACCACATTATATGGGATCTTTCTCATTTTATAGACAGATGGGCTGTTACCCTCCTTTTTTGTAATGTCATTGTTTCACCATAAATTAGCTTAGCAGTAGGAATGTGTGAGACAAAAAAATTATGTCTTTCCTAAAGACCAAGTGTATCAAATTATGGTTGCATTTAATTGTTTCTGTATGAAAAGATAAAATCCAGAATCTCTTATCTATTTATGCCATCAAGCATCTATCAGACTTTCAGGCAGGAATTTACAGTATTTCTTGTGAAGATTTCTTTGCATAAATATTTTCTTTCCTAATTCTGTGTCACATTTTCTCCTTTATTTCTTTTTTAAACCTTGTTTCTCAAACTGAAAATTCTCTTCTACCTTGGCACATTAAAAACATTTCAACAGATGTTGCTTGAATTGCTGTATGCTTTCTGTTTCTACACAAGAAAATTGGCTGAGAAAGTGAGACTCTGTTGATCTGCACTAATGCAGGCACCATCAATGCCTTCTCCTGAGAAGTACACCTTCCTGTCTGTCAGCCCCACTGTAAGCTAGCTGCTGTGAAGATATAAATTATTCCATTCCATGTTTCTTTTATACATATCCTCTATCTGGTCAAACTATACAATGCCTGTTCTGTTCCTTTTCAATGTAAATGTCTAAAAATATTGTCACTGGATTTGTAACACTGTATTCATATTTTTGTATTTTTCTTCTATATTGAGCCACATTTTGCCTACCTCTCTTTCCTGGCCATTTGACTTTTCTAATGAGAAAAAACATAATCCCTGAAAAAAAAATCCTGCTTCGACATGTTTCCATATCAAAATTTTGGAAAAACTTGATTATAATATTTATAATTCAGTTTGTACTTGGTATTTATATGATTATAGTAAAGGTTTTTCAATTTAAGATGGTGTGTAAAGAACAGCTAAATAACAGCATGAACAGAAATTCAATTTTGCAAATGTTCCATCAGCTTAAGTCACTAAACATCCTCATGATTCCATGAATTATTTTACATCACTCAAAACATTTATTCACCTTCCATTCCTTACCTAACATTCAGCTAGCACTTCAGGAATACATAACTGTAAGATTCTTCCTCTTCAAGTGTCAGTTCTAGGAGGTGAGACACAAATGAATATATGATGAGCAACCAGAGATTTGCATCTAATTTTTACATCTTTCATATAAAGAAGATTTGCATTAAAAGGAACCAAAAACTGTAATTTAGTTGCCTCCCCCATCCATCATTTACTAGTTTGGGAACAACTCACCCTTTACAGTACAAACAGGGAAAAAATTATAGAACACTGTTCTTCTTTGTTACATTTATGTAATACTTTTCACATGATCAATGCTGAACAAACATTGAATGGATGGAAAACTGATTGAATGGAAATCATTATGATGTAAATATCATTACTGCACTACTAATAAGAAGTTCTATAAAGATTTAGTTAATTGCCATTCACAAAAACTCTTTTAAATATATGAATTAAAGTTTTACTTTCCTCTTTATTTTGAGCCATTTGATTAAGTAGAGTGAAATATATTCCCTAATCTAAATATTTTATATTTAATCAGATGTTTCATAATCAAAATGATAGCCTAGTCCTAGGGCCAACTCAGAGATTTCAACTTAATATAAATTACTTTTAACCTAATCCCGAGAGCTCAACAAAAATTATTCTCAAATAGAAAGTAAAGAGATCTTTTGGAAGCTCTTAAACAACCATCAGTTTTTTCCTAGGTGTAGATGTATTAAAAACTTCAGCCCTTGGTGAATTCATCTATCCTAGCTAAAGCTAAGAATGTTGGGAGAAAAAAGGGAACAATCTTTGAACTTCGCAAATATGAGATGTAATCTATTTGTCTTATTAGAAGGGATTTTCTCACAATCTGCCTTAAATCATTGAGGAATTTATGATGCTCGTGATGATTACAAGACATAAAGCACAATCTTCTACAGCAAAATATAAATGAATCTTGAAGAGTAGACAAGATTCTAGCTACATTCTGGCTCAAATTGGGTCTGGATGGGGCTTGTTAGACTGCAAGAGAAAACTGTTGGGTTTCAGATCATTACACACATGAATAGGCACAATAGGCAGTCTTGATTCTAATAGAAACAAATTGTGGTGTCTTATTGCCATCGTGCCAGACTGGAGCTCTTGGACAAGAAGACACACACTTTCTCATTCAAAAAATATTTTAAAATCTAATAAAATATAGAACAGAGTCTGAGATATTTCCAGGCTATGACTGGTGGAATGATTGCCTTCAAGGATGATAATGTAAGATTCCAATGGGAGTCAGGTATTGGACTTCTTCCAATACCAGTCAAGTATTTTCTTCTTCCAAGAGCTTGTGGTAGTTTGATGCCTTCCCTTTTCATTGAAGTTTTGTATCAATATGATAAATATATTTTAATTTGAATTTTATCACTTAACATTTTAGTCAATGAATGAGTTATCTGACTCAATCAGAAGAATCAGGTAACTTCATGTGTAGAAAATTTGTTCTTGGTTACAGATTATACTTTCAACCCTGAAAACAGCCTTCAATTAAGAGACTTACAAATAGCGGTTAACATTATTGAAAAGAAAACTCAAAACACATGTGGCATCAACAGTTGCATCTTCAGATATTAGTTCATTCATGAATTCAGGGTATATTTACTTTAAAAATATACAAAAATCACCAGTTCTCAAAAACTTTATATTCTAGTTAGAGTAAATAAACAACAGGAAATTTAAAAATGTGTAAGTAAATAATATAGAACAATATAGTGTTAAAACATAGCAGTGTTGCTGAAAGATAAAAACAGAGCACTTTAAAAGGAATTATGAGTTTAGGGCAAAAGGTTGTAGTTCTAAATGGGAGATCAAAATAAGTCTTGAAAGAGTAATATTTAAATAAATATTTGCATAGGAGATGTTGCAAATATCTTCGTGAGAAAGTTCTAGGCAAAGACAAAAGCCAATGTAGAGGACAGAGGCCTAGCTGTAATGTTCCAGAACCACAAGGAAGCCATGTTGCTAGAAAAAAAGGAGGCAAAGTGGAGCACTTATACTGGAGAGCAATGAATTCATAGATGTAGTGGGAAACTAGGCTATGTGATGACTTGAAAGGACATTTGCTTTTCTTTAAAAGGGAGCTATTGTAAGGTTTTGAGGAAAAGAATGACTTGATCTAACTTTCCTTATAAAGGATATGGATACTTCCTACCTATAAAACCAGCTTAATAACCCACCTAATAGTACACACCAGTAATAACTAAATCTATATGGATAAATCACATTGTCTTCCTACTTGACCGCATCGCATTGTTAATCACATATGAACATTGCCCAGGACAGGAAGGATCCACAAGAAAAACTTAAAAAGGATAGGTAAGTAATAGGTATGCATTAAAGGGACTATTTCCACAGATGCAGGCAAGGTTAAATTAAACAATAGTGAGTCTTGAAAATTACCAAGTTAAAAATAGGAAGCTGTTACCACCCTGGGTCGAAAGGTACAGAGTAAATGGTGGTAATTAGAAGTAATTTTGAATCTATAAGGCACTAGATCTACAAAAGCCACATCTCTAAGAGAGAAATGGGGACAATCCGCAGCAACCTGAAGCAAAACTCTTACTTTCAAAAATGCAAATTTGTAGCAATGTGAATGATATGGAATAATGTGAGAATCATCAAATTTGACCCTTGCTTATACACAATTGCATCTGTGACAAATATGCAAACAGAGAAAACTGTATAGGTGAAATCCACAGGGTAGGAATAGACAGGACACAGATATTTATGTACCCAAACACCTACCAGTTACCTCAGTGCACTGTGTGTGTTATGAGCCACATTTGCTCACACTTGCTGTTACAACTTTCTTTCTGATTTCAGATACCCTTCTTTCTAACACTTTATAATACACTAACTCACAACCAACAATCTTTCCAATGACTGTAAGTATATTTTAGGTAACTTACAAGGTGAAGTACCACATCTGTTGTAATTTTATGCATATTTTCCCCCCACATTTTCATTAGTACAGATTAATGAGTTTCATTTTGGCAGATTGGTTGATGCACATAACATACTTCTTTACCATTTACATGTATAGTACTGTGCTACAGCTTCTATTAGGGTCCCATCTAAGTGTGTGTGTGTGACAACTTTTTGAATACTGTGCTCATGTTAGCATTTTCCCATGGCCTGTGGCATTAATTACATGATTTTTGCACACTGTCATGATTTTCCAGAACATATGTGCTGTTATAGAAAAAATGAAGGTACAAATCTAGATTTCAATCACATCCCTCCTTTCACTTCCAGTTGTTACTCTTTCTGTAATGACCAAAAACCATCAGGAAAACAAACCAAAGAATCCCAGTCCTATGGTCTGTAAAGTTCAGCTGCTTGAACATACTTCCAGGAGCAATAAGTGGAGGGTAAATCCAAAAAGGCAAATTGAAAGAGTGTAGCACAAGAAGTTTTTTTGAAAAAGTGTTCTCATTTGATTTTGAGTGCTTGCTACTCAAAATATGGTCCAGGAATCGGCAACTTCAGCATCTTCTGGGAGAGTGTCAGAAATGCAGAACGTTGGGCCTCTCCACAGAACTGAATCAGTCTGCATTTCAACAAAATCCCCCAAGTGATTCATATGCACATTAAAGTTTAAGAAGCACTGTTCTCAAGTCTCATGATATTGGCTTTCCTCCTAGTTGCTACGTCCTTGGCACCTGCCTTGCTATATCCTTTCCTAGTGTCACTCTATAAAAGTTTCAGACTTGGGGTCCATCACAACTAGCTTGTAATCTGAAGAAATTTCAGTGGTGAGTGAACTTTGGTATCAAGAAAATCATTTCCATTCTAGTAGTTAACTCCAAGAATATTACACAGAAGTGAAATAACATCTGTCCCCAAGAAATCAGGTCAGGACCATTACGGTCAAGTTTCACTAATTCATGTAGACTCATATACAAACTATTGTCATTAGCTTTCAAAAAATACATATATAAAAGGCAACATGAAGCCTATCATAATTATGAGTGGACAGATGTTAATAGATACAGAATTTTTAACTTTATAAAATAGCAAACCTTAAGTAATTTAGTTGGCCACACATTCTTCATTGATTAATTTCAATAAATTACTTTACCTTTAAACTTCCAAAACTTGCTACTTGAAAACAATTTAATCTTCACACTTTCTCCCCTTTATTAGCATCCCTAGAAGACTCTACTCCTCACCTGGTTCTTGAGGCCTCAATATTGTCCTTGACACATTTATCTTTCTTGAATTCACTTAAGAAAAAATTATGAAACCTGAACCATCTTTCTTTCTCAATACCTCATGTGTTTTTCTTTCCCAGTCTCTAATTTTCTGGGTGATATCTTTGGCATTGCTTATTTTAAAATACATTAATACCTAAGTAGATTTTTGAAATTTCTTATTTCATCAGTTAATTCAGCCCACACTTTCATAGATCATTTCCAGAGTAAGTTTCATGACTGTCCTCAGTATAAAATTTATAGTTCTTAATAATCTGGTCTCAATCTAGTATTCAAATTCTGTGTTGGAATCTGCAGAGTATCCCTAAAAGCTCCATCTCTAACCATAGTTGAATCCATAAGCATGTCTCTAAATGATTATATATTATGATTATATAAGCATTTTGGAGAACTCTCCAGCTTCTATCATGTGTCGATCTAAACCTGTTCTTTTCCATCTACTTTCCTTAACATCACTACCTTTTACTTTTGGTATGGTTGTCCCAGCTGGCCATTTGGATTATTCATTGGTTTTAGTGCCTGGTGTTATTTTTTCATATATCCTTTGATTCCATGCTTCATAGTCACCAGTCACATCTGCCTCTTTCAGATTTCAACCCTAAGAGATCTCAACTCAAGTTAGTACACCTAAACACAGTTTTTTTTCTTGCTTAAGAAATTGCTGTAGAACCTTATTTCTTTTTTATAATTTTTAAAATTTTTTTAGTACTTGTGTTCAGTAAAGAATGATTACATAGGGGCTGGGGATTTAGCTCAGTGGTTTCGCCTCCTGCTGCGCAAGCGCAAGGACCTGAGTTCAATCCCCACTACCGGAAAAAAAAAAAAAGAAAGAAAGATTACATTCATTTTGGAGAGTTGGTACATGTACGTGATGCATCTTAATTCTTTTTACTTCCCCTTCCCCTCCTCTTCATACCCCATCCCTCCATCTCCATGACCCTTTCCCATTTTCAAAACATTTACACTTGTAATTCTCTATTTCTCCAACAAAGCTAATTTCTTGGGCAGAGTTTGTCCTATTTCACCATCCATGAATTGAGTATTCTCTCCTTTCTCTCTGAATCTATAAGTTATCTCCATTCACTAAGAACTAGCTGAATTCCACTTTCTCAGTAAGAGTTTGAATTTCACACTAATTCAGACCCCAGTTATACTGCCTTTCTTCGCTTCCATATACTTTTCAGTTTTTGCATCGGTGTTTATTTTCAGTGAAGACTCTTATGGTTTTAGGACATAGGGTGAACTTTTCTTGAATTATTTACATCAGTGTATGTCTTACTTTCCTAAAAAGGCCAAGAACAAAATCTAATTTCCTTTATATCCCTTAAAAGTTTTGCTTGTGCTAAATAAAATATGTTGATTGAGGCCCTAACAATTCCTCCTATTTGTTAAATGAGAAAACATTTTTTTCTTAATGAAGGTATATACAAATACTACAAAAACTGTTAATCTGCTGGACAGATTAACAATGTTTCTAAAAGTTACCTTTAAATATTAAATTTGTCTACTGACCATTAAGTTTTAATTGCACAGCAATTTCCTTTTCCAATGTCCATTCTCAGTTACGTTGTCTTCATAATACTATTTAACTTTAACCATTAAACAACAGGTTAATACAACCCCATAATTTGACATCAGAAAAGTTATTAAGGATGCCTTTTAGAGCAATGCTTTCTATCTTAATTTAAAAGTGCCCATTGCTGTCTACTTTAGTGAGTTGTTCATAACTTCATTTCATTATTTCATTCAAATGTACAAGTAGATGTGTTGTGTGTGTTTGTGTTGTGGTAAATTTTAATATAAAAAAGTCACAGGATAGTTTCCAACATTTTGGCTATGTGAAAAGTTGGGCTTTTGCACAGAACTTAAAATTTCATAAACTTAAAATGGGCACATCAGTTAATGTGAATGTTGCAAAGGATTGCTGTGCTCCCAAGCACTTACAGTCTAGAAGGTTTTTGCCTTAATATTTTATGTAAAGAAACTTTAAAAATTACTAAAATATATACTTTTTCTACATAGCCAGTTAAGCCAATACAAAAAAGTTTACTATCTTTAATAATGAAAGAGGGAGAGAGAGAGAGAGAGAGAGAGGCAGAGACGGAGACAGAGAGGACCTGGGTATCATTTTTTCAATTTCTGTTTCAAAAAAGATATAAAAATAGGTGGTATTCAATCCTGGTGAAGGGCCAAGAATGTAGTTCAACGATGCCATGCCTTCCTGGCAAGCACAAGGTCCTGAGTTTGATTCCTGGTACTGCAAAAAAAAAAAAAACTCTGTCTCAATCCTGATGAGACAAATTTACCCCCACTAATACTGGTTAAACTGACAAAGACTCTCTTCTTGACCAAATTTTACTCAGGCTGCTCTACGTCCTCTGGTGGTCAGGCCTGGATCTGTCCCTGCTCCTTCTTCTACTACCACTTGCCAGACCTGAATAGCTCAGTTTCAGTAAGAATACTGCAGAGAGAATCCCCTCTCCCTTGATATGTATGATATGTGCCCTCAGTAAGAATCCTCTTAGGTCAGTTTAGCGAAAATTCTCCTCCATGGCTCCTCTTAGTAATTTTGATCCAGTAACCTCCCTCCATCCCCCAGGCCTGCCCTGTGGCTATAAATCCCCACTTGCTCTTGTTTAGAAGTTGAGCCTGATCACTCCCTGTTATTGGGAAGTCTGAACAGCTGTCTGAACAATAATGAATAGAATTTTCTTCATCATGTTAGCAAATGTTAAAATAAATTCTCCAACAGTTGTGGAGTCATAATTAAGGATCAGGCTTATCACTGATCCACCAGACCTCTCACCCAGGATCCAAGTGGGCCCTTTGAAGGCATTGTCTTCACTTCCAGCTAACTGATCAGAAACCCATTGTTGGGCCTCACACTTGCCAGTTTTCCCGGTGACAGTCAGTGGAAACACTGTGAGGATGATTCTGAGATTTGTATATATTATCTGAAGTTGATTTATAGACCCCAGCTTACAGGAATTCTTGCACAGAAATCTTGCCTTCTGTTTCATATAAGAATTCACTACCAGGATCCTGGGCTGGAACTGTTTTACCTGACTCTGTGTGAGTTTTTTCTATCAGAACCTGAGTGGAAATCCCATTCAAAGAGAAGACCAGCTTAGAGTGTTGGGCTTCTCTGTTTAAGCCCCTGGGCTCTGCATGAGACAAAGGCTGTGTTAGAATTCCCAGACTTATTTCCAAAGTACTACTAGTTAAGGACATGGGATTTTCAGAGTCAATTGAAACCTTCTCCTCTTTCTGGAACCCCTGCTAACTATATGTTCCACCATTATGTTGCTAGCTCCTTCCATTCTTGTTGCTATGACTTTATTAAGGATAATTTGGAACTTCAATTGTATCTTTGGGAAACTTAAGATCGCTTCTAAGACCTCTCCTCTCCCAATTCTTCTGCACCTCTTTCCTCCTTTCCTACTTTTGATTTTTCCTTTCCATTCGCTGGAACCCTTCAGTTCCTTATTGTCTCCATCCCTCTATTCACCTCTGCCAAACTTTCCCCTTCCTACTCCACCCCCTAAATTCCCTACAGTTGCTAGAACTTGAGTTGTCTACACCCGTGAGATGTTCCAAGGGACTCAGATAAAGCCTAAAAGCAATCCCTTCAGACTGAGAAGAGGAGAAAAAGGCTTGTAGGAAACAGGCTCGACACTTTATCCACTCAGACAGAACTTGGATATATCCAAATAGTTGTTTGATATCCCTCAGTCTCTTGCCTAAAATTTAATCCATAGATTCCTTAAGATTAAAGATCAAAACAATTGGAAAATCCTAAAAGTCACCTCCCAAATATTGGCAAAAAGTGTGACTCCTCTAATTGAGTAAACAGCTTGTTTCATTTGCCAGGAAAAAATTCAGGTAACCAATAGTGGGAATGAATGAGTCAATTTGTATTACTGTATTTACCTGCTTTAATGTCCTATTTTCTAGATTTTAGTTATCTATAACTCATAACAAATTAATAGACTGCAATTTTATAAATAGAAATAGAACATTCATTTGTTTCTCCCTTCCTGACCCTTCTAGAATTTAGAAACTCTTATTGAACCTATGTAAAAAAGTGTATTCTTATTTTCACAGCAATATACTCATTTACCTAATTTCAATAAAAATCTGTCCTTCATGTAACAGAGCATAATTGGAAAAATTGGTATATAACTAAGACTGGAATACCATATTTGAAAATGATGAATAGAATCAGATATGACCACATAATTTTAAAAACCAAAAGTTGATTTTATGGTTTTATGGAGTCAAATACTTAGAAAAACCTCTTAAAAAACCAGCTTGGGGATACATAAAATGTGGTTTTTTAATAAAATGGAGTACTACTCAGCCATAAAAAATGAGAAATTAGAGACATTTATAGCTAAGTGGATGCACATTGAGGCAGTACTCTTAAGTGAAATAAATAGGACACACATGAATAAATACTGAATAGTTTCTCTGGTGTGAGAAACTGAAAGTGTAAATAAGGACTAAATGTATAATAGGTAATGTGAAATAGGAAGAAAAGGGGCAAAGGGGAAGGAAGTGGGAGGGCTAGGGGAAAGGAAAGAAGGGAATGGGATTAATATGAGAAAATGGAAAAATAGGAACAAAATCTTTGTAAATAGGGAGGAATGGAGGGGTTGAAGGGAGGGCTGGGCAAGGGTGAAAAATAAGAACCAAGAGAGACTACGTAAAGGTGCAAATTTCCAATGATGAATGTCATTATATTGTATACCTAAAATGTACCAATGATTAGAATGAATAATCGATAATGCAAAATAGGAAGAAAAAGTCCAAAGGGGTAGGGGTAGTGGGAGGGGCAGGGGAAAGGAAAGAAGGGAAAGGAAAAATGCTGAGAAATGGAAAAAATGGAAATAAAGTCTTTGTAAATAGGGAACGGTGGAGGGCGTGAAGGGAGGGCTAGGAATGGGGAAAAAATAAGAACCAAGATACATTATGTAAAGATACAATCCCCAGTGAGAAATGTAGTTGTGTTGTATACCTACAATGTACCAATAAAAGAATCTAATAAAAAAAAAAACAAAAACCAGCTTGGTACCTGACTTACGGAGTTCTCAGCCTCACAGACAATTAAGGAACATTACTTCCTGTAAAGCCCAGGACTACTGAGACAAACTGGGGACCTAGGGGAGAGAGAAAATGACTCAGATATTTCAGTATTGCTATAAAGTCTGGTAGCAAATTATTGGTTTGGATTTCTAGCTTCAAGGGGCTTTTAAAAGTAAAATCTGAGATTCCTTGTGAAAACTGCTAGCAAAGCAAACTAAAAGAGCTCCTGTTATCAATTACCATTTATGTAAATAATTAGACCAAATCTAATGAGATTGGACTTGATTGGTTCACAAAAATAAAAAGAAAATGAAGTGATTATATAGAGAAAATTTGTTTCAATGGAAAACTACAGCATATCTTTGTGGATTAGTAAAATTCTACTTATATTCATTGTCTTTGAGGATTTCATTACCTATCTGTAAACTGTACTTATTTCTATCTTGTACATTTTGTCAATTCTTAACAAATTCTCAATTCTTCTAGTTTCATACAGCATCCAGCTTCTCTAAACTAGTGTTTGCATTTGTTCACTCTCCTGATTTAGAGTCACTGGGAGCTAACTTGGTTGACAAGATTCTTTAAGGGATTTTATATTATCTTGTATCTTAAAACCCAGGAGTTGAAGCTGAAACAATGGACACTCTTTGTGCCTAGAGTCTCTGACTGCAGTACTTCAGCCAATATTGAGATACTGTCTTGGCCGACTACTCTACTAATGTCTCAGCAGACAGTAAAGCTGTTATTTAAGGAAACAAAAGGTAGCTGGAGGTAGCTGTACTTACATTGTTGCAAAGAAAGAGCAAGTTCTCTTCTTTCCCTGAGCAAGAGAAATGACTGATAAAGGATCTTGTATTAGTTCTTGGGAAAACAGAATCGGTAGGATATATACTTAGATATGCAAGAGAATATTTATTAGTGAATTGTTTCATGAAATTATGGAGGCAAAAATGTTCCATGATATGCTATCTGCAAACTGGAGAACCAGGGAAGCTGGTAGTGATCTGGATTCTGTCAAAACCTGAAGGCTTGAGAACAAAGGGAGCTGATGGTATAACTTCTAGTCTGAGACCAGAGACCTAAGGGGAAGGATTGCTGATAACCAAGGCAGAAGACAGCTGTCCAGCGTCTAAAACAAAGAGAGAGAATTCATCCTTGTTTTGCTGTTTTGTTCTATTTAGGCCTCCAGTTAATTAAATGGTGCTTGCCA
The DNA here is from genome assembly GCF_000247695.1 of Heterocephalus glaber. Next base: position 51,245,828 of record NW_004624730.1, on the reverse strand, counting down.
ATGTTGGTAATGTTTATTTTGTACATTGATTTAAATACAAATCTTCCTCCACAGATATTCCCAGATGTAATGTTTTACTGGACTTCCCTTAGTCCAATTATTGACACAAAATTAACCACTGTCTCTCTCTTCTCCACTAAACTTTAGTTTATCTTTTGTTCTCTAAGCCTTCTTCTTGAGCAGGCCCCAACTTTGGTCTCTGTGCTTAACAGACCTGAATCGCCACATTTAGCAAGAAGTTAGCTCAGTCAGTTTACCTTAGCCAGTTTACAGAGAATCCCTCACTCTTGATATCTGATCACAACTGGGCAAGGATCCTGTTAGATCAGTTATATTAGACTGGAATCTTTACAGAAGCAGAATCAACTCATTTATTCATATATACACACAATATTTAAGGACACTGAGGAATCCAAGATGTATGGTTGGAAACTGTCAGTTAGCTTCCTGTTGAAGTAAGAAATTCCTGAGGTGATCATTTATAAAGAGAAACAGTTACTCTTGGCTCACAATCCTAGAGACTTCAGGCCATGATGGGTTGGCCTCATTGCTTTGGGTCTGCGGCAGCACACCATGGGAGGAGTACCTGACAGAGCAAAGCTGTTCACTTCATGGCTAGGATGTGAAAGAGAAAAAGAAGAGGCTAGAGTCCTACTATCCCTACCAAGGTCACATCCACAATAACCAGGGGACCTCTCACTAAGGTCACCTCCTAAAGTTTCCATCCTCTCCCAACAGAAGAGCATGGCTTTAACACATACACCCCAGATCCAAACTATGCCAGAAACCCAGATGTAATTCCAGATGTAATGATGTAATTCCACTCTGTGTCTGAATGGCTGGGAGCCAATGGTATTAGACACAGTCCAAATACAAATCCAAAGGTAGGGTAAGATGAATATTGCAGCTTGTGGAGAGTCAATTTGAAAGTATTCTTTCTTTCTCAAGCTTTTTATTCCATTCAAGCCTACAATGGATTGCTTAAAGTCTACCTCTTCGAGAGATAATCTGCTTTACAGATTCTACTGATTCAAATGTTAATCTCATCCAGAAATCCCTCACAAACACACCCAGAAAAGATATTTAACCAAATATCTGGTCACCCCATGGCCCATTCAAATCAGCACATAAAATTAACCAATATCATCAGTCTAGCAAGAATTCCTTCTACCATTGTGTCTTCGAATAATTTTCCATTCACTAATTCCTTTTCCCAACCTGCTCCTTGGTTGTAAATCTTAATTGGAATTGGGCTTGACCTCTTATCCTCTAATGTAAAAGTTGTGACACATATAGCAATATTTCTAGGTAAAGTTTTCTTTGCCATTTAAAAATGCGTCAGAAGGTTTTTTTTTTAATTTAGTAACTGCGAATTTTTTTTTTTTTCTTTTTTTTTTTTGGTACCGGGGATCAAACTCGGGACATTGTGCTTGTGAGAGCAACTGAGAAATTTAACATTAGCAGTTATACCCGAAAAAACACAAATTAGAACAAAGCATATTTTTGTTAAATAAGCAAGTTTTTAAAGCATCATAATATCTAACACAATAAGACAAGTACTCACATAAACCTTTGTTTACATATTTTGAATCTGATTTATAAAAAATCCATAACATTTAAACTAATGCTTTAACTTCTAAGAATCCATGTTTAAAAATAATGTGACCAAATTAGAGATATATTTGGACTTGCACCATGAAAGAAAAATGGTTAAATAAATAATGTACATCTTTAAAATGAAATAGTAAAGTCATTTAAAAATACATTTTAAAATAATATGTGACCAGGTGCAGTAGCACACACTTGTAATCCCAGCTACTCTGGAGGCTGAGGCAGGAGGATTGTGAGTTCAAGACTAGCCTGGGAAAATTAACAAGACCCTGTGTTAAAATAAGAAAAAAAAATAAAGGGCTGAGCACATAACTCAGTGGTAGAGTATTTCTGGTTCAATCCCCAGCAGAAAAATGAGAGGGGGGAGGAGAAGAAGAAGGAAAGAGAGGAAATATCAATTTAATAGCAAGTGAAAAACAGAGAAACAAAATATGAGATTCAGTGTAATCTAAATTATTAGATATGTATATGCTTATATATATTTGCATATGTATATAGAAAAATATTCCTTTTGCTCCAATAAATTATGTTTTATTTCACATTTTTATTCACATTTTATTTCACATTATTTCATTCTATGATCATCTATTTTAATGAAGAAAAAAGCATTGACAATAGCTATAAAATGTTTTGTGAATGATTTTGTTTAATTAAGAAACTCACATAGTGTTTATTATGGGCCATACACTTTTCAATTTTCAAGTATTAACTCTTAATCCTCATTCACATTGCTATAAACTAGGTATTATGTTTATACCTACTTCACTTCGCATTGGGGAAATGCGGCAGAGTTAGACTGTGGCTAAACCGGTGTTTAAGCTCAAGCTGCTCAGCTCCAGTGGAGGCTTTTAATCATTGTGTACTATCACTTCTCTTGTGAAGGTAAAAAAAAAAACATTATGGGATATTTTTAAGTTTAAAACATCCCTGTTTTTCATCTAACACTACAAACCACCCCACCTCAGAATTTGTAAGCTTGACTCTCATTAGAGACCAATAAACTTGCTTTTATAAACTTAGTGAATCATGTACTTTTTGTACTTCTCATCGATCCTTTCAGTGAATTTTTATGTAATTTTAAGTGTTATTTTTTCAACCAAGTATCCTTTATATAAATTTGGGCCCATTTTAGTAAAGGTTCACCCTTTGGATTTCATTTTACTTTTAGTAAAGTGATATATGTATAATGTCCTAAAAGGCAATTTCTTACAAACATTTTAAATGAATGTAAGCCTTTTAGCAATCCTTTAATTTCCATCTTTTAGGGGCAACTATTTTCAAATCATTTTAACTAATTCCTCCAATATTTACCACATTTTGAGATAACAATTAAATTATTGTTCATTTTTAAAGTTTAGGCATTATCTCTGGATATATTATGACAAATAAGGAGTCTTTGCACTTATAGGTAGTCTTAGGGACTGGCAGCCTCTCTCTGAGGTAATGTAGATCTTGACCATCTTACTAAAGGAACCACTATAATTAGCATCTGTAGTGTTTTCACTTTTCTATGTTGTTTCTGCAAGGAAAATATATTAATCCCTTGTGGGAGGAGAGTATATGGGTAGATAAGGAGGATGTATGCCCAGGTGGCCACTGAGGGAATGGAAGTTGGATGGTTTCAATTTTTTAAGTAAATTTTTATTGAATTCTTTTATTTTCAGTAGAGCATCAAAATTCTTATCTAATCTAATATCAAAATCTCCAGCCTCTCCTTTACAACCTACTCACAGCATAAATCTCTGGTCCTTTGCCCAAAAAGGGTATATAATCATCTAGTTATATTAGGAACTTAAGTGTCTTTATAAATGGAAGAAGTAAAATTCCATCACATTTGAAATAAAATCCAAACTTCTCATTTCAAGATAGGTTTCTTATTCAATCTATAGCTGGCCAGAATTATTATAGCTTTTATTATTTTTTTTTGCCTCCTTTTCTTCCTTAGTTACCCTTCCTTTTAGGGTGTAAATTTGTGGTGAGATTACAAACCATTAATCTCAGTACCTAAAACAATATTTGGCACCTAGTTGCCACTCAATAAAAATGTTTTGGATGATTCTTGGTGAAAGCTCAGAAACTAAATTCCCGGTTCCATTACAATGATTTCAGATAACCTTTGTCCTCAGGAGGTAGAATCAGTACATTTAATGGATGATAGTAAGGTCTTTAGAAGTAAGTTTTCTAGCTATAATTCAGATGCATGATTTTTTTGTCACAGGATTCCCTGATCTGTCACAAGAATCGTGATCGTACCATCAGCCTCTCTAGGTTGTGGGAGGTTTAAGTGGCAGCCATTTAAAATGTATCCCACAAACGTCAATGTCCTTCCCTAACCCACTTTACAAGGAAAAAATTAACTTTACTGATCCTGTGTGAAGTATCCGTGTTCTCCATCATTTTCTTCCTGTATATGTCCTGCCTTCTTTCATCTGCTCGGTTCCTGGACTTCAAAAGTTTCTATAGCTTAGATTTATATTTTGGATTTCAGCACTGCAAAATTGGAAGGAAAAGTTAAGGCTCAGAAAGGTGATAACTTTGCTGGTAGAAACATGATGGGAGTAAAAGAGGTGTTCTTCAGTAGGCTGGACTGGGGGTGCAGGATGAAACAAACTGACTCAAAGGGAAGTCTGTAATAGAGGGATAGGGAAGGGAAGAAGTAGAAAAATGGGGTAGAAGTGATGAGTGAGAGAAAGAGTTCTCTAAGCCAATACTGAATTTAGTTTGTATTTATTAGATGCTTACAATGAGCCAGTCCAATAAATCTCACTTATTCATGAAATAGCCAATGAGATCAGTACCTTAGAGACACCAGGTTTTAGAGAATAGGAGACAAGTTGGAATTTTTACAAGCTTTCTGTGAAGCATGGCTCCTCTTCTTATATCCTTCTGGAGAAATAAATGATGAGATTCTTATTTGGACTCTGTGCCTGTGTAGGAAAAAATTATTCTGCGATTGACCCACTGGTGTCACAGTTTCAAAAAATGACATGTAAAATCAATTTTCCATAGATTTCTCATTCCTTCATAACAGGTATAAATACAGCAGCCCTTCTCTTTTCTATTGACTATTTGAAATTCATTTAATCTATAAAAAGGAAAGGCCTAGTTTTAAAAACCATTAAAAATAAAAACATCCATAAGACTTTATCAATTCTGAGGATTAAGCCTGACATTTTCTCTTTGGGTGTCAATATAAAATTAAACACACAAAAAAAGGTAGATACTTAGGGACTGGGGATTTAGCTTAGTGGTTCTGCCACCTGCCTTTCAAGGACAAGGTCCCGAGTTCAATCCCCAGTACCAAACACAAAACAAAACAAAACAAAACAAAGGTAGATACTTCTTTCTCAGTGTTAAACCTAGAGAAAGACCTCATATTTTAAGAAGGAAAAAATAACATTTCAAATTTTATTCAAATTATACATTTTTAAAAATCTACTATAGGAATTAAATTAGTATGCATTTAATTTTCATTATATTCTTTGATCTAGAGGAAGATGAAATTGTATTAATTGTAATTATTATCTGTTTGGTATATTGTACCTCGATAATAGTATGGATGAGTAGGTTTGCAAATCTGTAAGCAAATACATTTATACTTCTTTTAGTGAACCAAAAGAAAATATTCTACCAAATATGCAGTCCTTGTATATTTGTCTAGTAAGAGATTCTTCTGTTCCTTTAATACCACATGTTGTCTTGTTTACAAGCTTTATTTTCTTTCTCTAATTAAAGAAACAAAAAGCCCTAGGAATTTTCAGGGTACACTTATACTTCAAGTTCTTATTTTATCTTATTATGTTTGGCTTCTAAGTGTGTTTAATTTTCATTTTCATTGCAAAGGCAAACTTCTATTTCCTTTGATTTTTAAAATCATGTTTCTGAATAATTTTAACTCATATAAGAAGAATATAACTTTTTATTGTATCATTTTGAGGTTATTGAATTTCTTTCAACCAGTTATCTTTTCAAAATAATAATAAAAACAAAAGCACAAATTTGCATAACACAGCTTCAAATCAATTCTACACATTTTGTTGCATTTTCTCATTTTAAAGCTTTAGGAGGTACAGAAGCTGATATTATGTTCCACATTTTATAGATAATGAAACTGAGGTACTGAGTTCAAAGTACTTGCCCAAGGGCAGATAGCTAATAAATGATAAAATAGAGTTGCAACCTAAGATTTCTCTTCTCTGGTCCACAAAATAATAAATCTTGAGTGTTTTTCCAAGCCTTAAATTTCTATTCTAAATGAGCTTTTACTACAAGGTGGATCAAACAGTTATCTCTTGTTATTAAGAGTAACAGTATATTCTAATAATGATCCAAACTCGAGAGATAGGGTAGCCTTAACTTTATTGTTCGTAAATAGAAAGCAATGATAAAATTTAAGTCATTCAGTTGTGAGAAAGAGATGAAGTAAAGTAGTTGCTATGGTTTATATCTAGATGTTTTCCCAAAGCCTTATGCGCTCACAAGTGGGCTTTGGGGAGGTGAGTGGATCACAGAGTGGTGATACTTATCAGTGAGTTAGTCCACTGATGAGTTCATAGCCAAATGTGATTTGGGAAGTGATCACTGCTGGAGGAGGTGAGTCACTGAGGGCATGGCCTGGAAGGTGTATCTCCTCACCTCCTCCCTTGACCTCTCTGTTCATTTCCCACAGCTATGTCATGAGCTGTTTTTCTTCTCTGCCATGTCCCTCTATCATTCTGTCCTACCTTGGAGCCAGCTGACTATGGACAGAAACCTCTACAAATGGTGAGCCAAAATAAACCTCTCCTCTTTTAAGTTGTGGATCTTGGGTATTGTGTCTCAGTGATGAAAGTAACTAAGGCAGTGGTCCGCCACATGGACCAACTGGTGTTAAAATCCTGGTTCTCTCATACTGCCCGTGCAAGGTACTTTGCCTTCCTAAAGTCATAAAATAAGACTAATCTAGCTCACAGATTCCTGAGAGAATTAACTGAGATAATACGTCCAAAGATGTAGTATAGTTCAAGCATCAGATAAGTAGTAACTCCCGGTGCTGCTATTGTGTGACTATCAGCCCTTTTCAACATCACCACTTGTTTCATTTTTGCTCTGTTTGCTATTATATGCCGTGGTTCAGAGTTTCACTTCATTCCATGCACTTCACTGATCAACATGTTTGTTTTGGGTATGGCTGTCTAGATAGATAGAAAACTTCATTTGACCCACCTTTTCCCCAGCTTTCTGACGGATAGTGCAGTAACTTGAATGTCCTTTCCAAAATTCAGTTGCAACTGTCACTGTAATGGTACTAAAAGGGGAGATGGTTAAGGGGTGATTGACTATTGGGGCTCTTCCTTCATGAATAGATTAATGCTGTTATTGCTGGAGTGAGTCAGTTATATTAGGAGTTTCCCCCCCATCTTCCTTTTCACTTTCCCTCCTCTCTCTCTCTCATCTCTGTCTTTCTCTGTCTATCTCTGTCTCTCCCTACCTTTCTTTATTCTCCTTTACCCTTCACCATATGATGCCTCCTGCCTACCATGTTACAACATAGCAAAAAGTTTCTCACCAGATGTTATAGACAGTTGATTTTGGACTTCCCAGCCTTCATAAGCATGAGCCACAAAAACTTCTTCTGTTCATAATTTACACACTCAGAGGTATTCTGTTACAGAAGCAGAAAACATAAGATAGTTATGGTGAGATTTTGTTTCCAGAGGCCTTAATAAAAGCTAATCCTAGTCATTAGGTTCCTACAGCAGTCAGTTTGTACCTCTGTAATAGCACTTACATATAGTGAGTTTCTGTTTCCACTGGTCACCTTGATGTCAGAAGAGAGGAAGCTGAGTGACACTCTGGATCCAACCAGTAATCTCCCAAAGAACAGGGATATGCCCAGAATTTTAGGACCTTGAGCCCAGTCTCACATATCTGAGAATGGAGAGTCAGTTACCAGAGGAAGTTTATTACATAGTTGCTCAGTCTACTCTCTAAAATAGGGTTGGTTGCCTCTTGCAAGCAATATTAAGTGAAGTAGAAGAGTCCAAGACCTTTTTCTAAGTGTGTCAGAGACTAATAGAACTTGAACTGATGAATACAAAAATGTACAGTGTATGAAAGAAAGGTGAGACTGGAGAAATTATCTGAGCTAAAGTTCAGGTAATTTTAAATTAGACTTTTAATGCACCTGTGAAAAGCACTTATGAGAAATGATGTAAAGGAGAGACTGGCTCTGTGTTCTACTCATTCTGGTTTTCCTGCTGCTATTCATGGAATGAAAACCCTTTTTATACCCATATCTGGCCCAACTGCAGCTGCCTTCTAGCTCATCCCAGGAAGGTTTTCACAGTAAGTCTTTTCCTGCCAGTACATTTACAAGATTCTTCCTATTTGGTGGAGGCTATGTGTCTTCCTCTGTGTGTCAATGAGAACAGAACATGACTTCTTCTGCCTGCTGCACTCAGACCAGGGAAGTCCTTTCACTGAGGTAAAATTCTCATGGTTGGTGAAAAGTTTTGCTTGTGCATTCTACTATTGTTTTCTTTTTCACTTCTTTACTCCGAGTTACAGACTTTCGTCTTGTCAATGATTTCCTCTGCTCTCATATTTATGTGGCTTACTTCAGTCAATCTGCATAGGAACAATTCATTCTTTTAATAAAGGAACATTTGCTGAAGGTTTTCTTTCACTTTTTCTTTAGCATGGAGATGAAGTTGTATTGGCAGAACACAACAGCCAGTGATCATCCAAAACAAAACTACATGCTTGGCACATGAGCTACACATCACTGAAACAGATGTCACCATGCTCAAATTTCATGGGTCTCAGGAGTAATTCTTTAGCACCTCTGATATATTTCTCTCGATAAATTGCTCTGGGGACTGCCTCTTTATGGCTCCAGTTCCCAGAGGGAAAAGCTATTGTTACTTAAGACCTTCTCTGTCCCACTTGTTAACCAGAAAACCTGCTATAGAAGGTCAGGTTTAAGATTTCAACCCTATAGCGACTACTGCTCTCACCTTCCCAAAAGACACAATGGAACCTTGCCCCATAAATCACCCTCTCTGACAGGCACTGAGTCTGCTCAGTGACTCATACTCTTCTGTTCTCTTGCTTTGTAGCATTTGCTGCTTCTCTTTATATCAAATTTGATATTGGAAGGTACTGTCAGCATGGGAGAAAAAAGGCTACAGTATCCTTGGGAAACTGCAAAGGAGAAACAGGTTTGATGCAAGGATCTGACATGTATTGAAATGTGACATCAAGAAAAGTGTGCAAAAAGGCCAACGTTTTCATTCAGAACAATCAAAAGAACACAAACTACGTAATTTTAACTTTTAGTCCATGTTGAATATATTTAATTATCCTAATGATTTCAGAGTTGTGAAGCCCCTAATGCTGGCTGAGAGGAACAGTGTTGTAGGCATAGAGATTGAAGAATCATCACCAATGGGCATTCAAAATGAGCAGCTTAGACCATTGTAATTTTTCTAAAAGTATTTTGAGTACTTTTTGTTATCTAATATATTATGTCATAGCACAGAAAATCATAAAACCTATCAGTCTATTCACTAATTATCATACATATGTAATATCTATACATGTAAAATCTAATAATCTCTAACTCTTAAGTGGTACCAGAGGGGAAATCTCAACAGCAAAAAAATAGCGCAAGGTACAGAGTTCAATTCCCAGTACCTCAAAAAAAATTTTTTTAATCACTATTATTTTTTACAGATACCTTCTAATTCTCTCTGACATTCAACTTTCTCTTACATATCATATATATCTATATAATATCTATATATCCTATTTCAGTCTCTAGTACTAAAAATGAGTTACAGTATGTAGTTTGAAGACTTTAATTTAAAAATTATAATATTTTCTCCTATTGTCTACAATTTTTAAGTAACAAACAGCAGTATTTTTTAATTAATACTCTTCCCTTATTTTCTCTTCCTCTTTTGTCACTTTCTCTTCCCATGATTTTCCTTACTACCCACTTCACCTCAAAAAGGAATGTTTTATCAACTACAAACATCCTATGAATCAAAACATTTCCCAGCTTCACTATCTCTAAACTAGAAATGTATACTTCACTTTAGAAACTAATGGTATAAGAAAAAAAAAAAGATGCTCTTTTAACTAAAGCTACAATTAACTGAAATCCAGGGGAAAAAGTGCCTTACATAGTTTGCTAACAACCTATTTTCATAAATAAAGGAAAGAAATCACTTTCATGTCTAAATAATCTTGTAACAGAAAACTAATGCTAGTTGAACACTACTAAGTATTTAGTTTACTGAGTGATTGTTTTATGTCAATCATTGAGCTAAAGAAAATACATTACTTGTTTAATCTTCATTCTAAGGTTATGAAAGCAGTGTTAGTAGTTTACTGTCATTTCTAAGATAAGAAATTTGGAATTTCAGATAGCTAAATAACGTGTACAATGTCAGAAAACTAGAAAAAATGTAGAATTGAAACACAGATCAGACTCATTTTAAAGCACATAGTTTAAACCCCATGCTCTAATACCTCAAGAATCTTTAAAGAGATTTCAAAATATATTTTGAGACAGAGATAAAAATAAAATTCTTGATCAAATCAAATGATAATCTTCTTTTTGCCAAACCCTAATTTACAGGTGGAGAATATATATTCCTTTTCTTCTCAAACATAGAGTTCCACAAAGATAATAAGAAAAAAATTGTTTAGTTTGTTTGGATATATTTTAAAGCAAATTTCTAACATATTCTTTAATTGTTA